>LR738714.1:472301892-472467718 GCA_902687465.1 Secale cereale | reverse complement strand
GTTCCTCCGGTATTCGGGAGTTGCATAATCTCATAGTCATAGGAACATGTATAAGTCATGAAGAAAGCAATAGCAGTAAAACTTAAACGATCATAGTGCTAAGCTAACGGATGGGTCTTGTCCATCACATCATTCTCCTAATGATGTGATCCCGTTGATCAAATGACAACTCATGTCTATGGCTAGGAAACATAACCATCTTTGATCAATGAGCTAGTCTAGTAGAGGCATACTAGGGACACTCTGTTTTGTCTATGTATTCACACATGTACTAAGTTTCCGGTTAATACAATTCTAGCATGAATAATAAACATTTATCATGATATAAGGAAATAAATAATAAATTTATTATTGCCTCTAGGGCATATTTCCTTCAGTCTCCCACTTGCACTAGAGTCAATAATCTAGCTCACATCGCCATGTGATTTAATACCGATAGTTCACATCGTTATGTGAATAACACCCATATTTCACATCACCATGTGACCAACACCCAAAGGGTTTACTAGAGTCAATAATCTAGTTCACATCGCTATGTGATTAATACCCAAGAGTAATGAGGTGTGATCATGTTTTGCTTGTGAGAGAAGTTTAGTCAACGGGTCTGTCACATTCAGATCTGTATGTATTTCGCAAATTTCTATGTCTACAATGCTCTGCATAGAGCTACTCTAGCTAATTGCTCCCACTTTCAATACGCATCCAGATTGATACTTAGAGTCATCTAGATTTAGTGTCAAACCTTGCATCGGCGTAACCCTTTACGACGAACTCTTTATCACCTCCATAATCGAGAAACATTTCCTTAGTCATCCAGTTACTAAGGATAATTTTGACCGCTGTACAGTGATCTACTCCTGGATCACTATTGTACCCCCTTGACAAACTCATGGCAAGGTACACAACATGTTTGGTACACAGCATGGCATACTTTATAGAACCTATGGCTGAGGCATAGGGAATGACTTTCATTCTCTCTATATTTTTCTGCCGTGGTCTGGCTTTGAGTCTTACTCAACTTCACACCTTACAAGACAGGCAAGAACTCCTTATTTGACTGATCCATTTTGAACTACTTCAAAATCTTATCAAGGTATGTACTTATCGAAAGTCTTATCAAGCGTCTTGATCTATCTCTATAGATCTTGATGCCCAATATGTAAGCAGCTTCACCAAGGTCTTTCTTTGAAAAACTCCTTTCAAACACTCCTTTATGCTTTCCAGAAAATTCTACATCATTTCCGATTGACAATATGTCATTCACATATACTTATCAGAAAGGTTGTAGTGCTCCCACTCACTTTCTTGTAAATACAGGCTTCACCGCAAGTCTGTATAAATCTATATGCTTTGATCAACTTATCAAAGCGTATATTCCAACTCCGAGATGCTTGCACCAGTCCATAGATGGATCGCTGGAGCTTGCACATTTTGTTAGCACCTTAAGGATTGACAAAACCTTCTGGTTGCATCATATACAATTCTTCTTTAATAAATCCATTAAAGAATGCAGTTTTGTTATCCATTTGCCAGATTTCATGAAAATGCGGCAATTGCTAACATGATTTGGACAGACTTAAGCATCGCTACGGGTGAGAAAGTCTCATCGTAGTCAACTCCTTGAACTTGTCGAAAACCTTTCGCAACAAGTCGAGCTTTGTAAACAGTAACATTACCGTCTGCGTCGGTCTTCCTCTTGAAGATCCATTTATTTTCGATGGCTTGCCGATCATCGGGCAAGTCAACCAAAGTCCACACTTTGTTCTCATACATGGATCCCATCTCAGATTTCATGGCCTCAAGCCATTTTGCGGAATCTGGGCTCATCATCGCTTCCTCATAGTTCGTAGGTTCATCATGGTCCAGTAACATGTCTTCCAGAACCGGGTTGCCGTACCACTCTGATGCGGAACGAACTCTGGTTGATCTACGAAGTTCAGCAGAAACTTGATCTGAAGTTTCATGATCATCATCATTAGCTTCCTCACTAATTGGTGTAGGAATCACTTGGAACTAGTTTCTGTGATGTTCCACTTTCCAATTTGGGAAAAGGTACAATTACCTCATCAAGTTCTACTTTCCTCCCACTCACTTCTTTCGAGAGAAACTCCTTCTCTAGAAAGGATCCACTCTTTAGCAACAAAGACCTTGCCTTCGGATCTGTGATAGAAGGTGTACCCAACAGTTTCTTTTGGGTATCCTATGAAGATTTACTTCTCCGATTTGGGTTCGAGCTTATCATGTTGAAACTTTTTCACATAAGCATCGCAGTCCCAAACTTAAAGAAACGACAACTTTGGTTTCTTGCCAAACCACAGTTCATAAGGTGTCGTATCAACGGATTTAGATGGTGCCCTATTTAACGTGAATGTAGCTGTCTCTAATGCATAACCCCAAAAGCGATAGTGGTAGATTGGTAAGAGACATCATCGATCGCACCATATCTAATAAAGTACGGTTATGACGTTCGGACACACCATTACACTGTGGTGTTCCAGGTGGCGTGAGTAGTGAAACTATTTCACATTGTTTTTACTGAAGGCCAAACTCGCTAACTCAAATATTTTACCTCTACGATCGTATCGTAGAAACTCTTATTTTCTTGTTACGATGATTCTCCACTTCACCCTAAAATTCTTTGAACTTTTCAAATGTTTCAGACTTGTGCTTCATTAAGTAGATATACCTATATCTGCTCAAATCATCAGTGAAGGTCAGAAAATAACGATACCCGCCGTGAGCTTCAACACTTATTGGTCCGCATACATCAGTATGTATGATTTCCAACAACTCTGTTGCTCGCTCCACAGTTCCGGAGAACGGAGTTTTAGTCATCTTGCCCATGAGGCATGGTTCGCAAGCACCAAGTGATTCATAATCAAGTGATTCCAAAAGTCCATTACTATGGAGTTTCTTCATGCGCTTTACACCAATATGACCTAAACGGCAGTGCCACAAATAAGTTGCACTATCATTATTAACCTTGCATCTTTTGGCTTCAATATTATGAATATGTGTATCACACGATCGAGATCCAACAAACCATTTTCATTGGGTGTATGACCATAGAAGGTTTTATTCATGTAAACAGAACAACAATTATTCTCTAACTTACATGAATAACCGTATTGCACTAGACATGATCAAATCATATTCATGTTCAACACAAACACCAAATAACACTTATTTAGGTTCAACACTAATCCCGAAAGTATAGGGAGTGTGCGATGATGATCATATCAATCTTGGAACCACTTCCAACACACATCGTCACTTCACCTTTAACTAGTCTCTGTTCATTCTGCAATTCTCGTTTCGAGTTACTAATTTTAGCAACTGAACCGGTATCAAATACCCAGGGGTTGCTATGAACACTAGTAAAGTACACATCAATAATCTGTATATCAAAATATACCTTTGCTCACTTTGCCATCCTTCTTATCCGCCAAGTATCTAGGGCAGTTCCACTTCCAGTGACCATTTCCTTTGCAGTAGAAGCACTTAGTTTCAGGCTTGAGTTTTAGCTTTGGGTTTCTTCACGGGAGTGACAACTTGCTTGTCATTCTTCTTGAAGTTCCCCTTCTATCCCTTTGCCCTTTACTTGAAACAAGTGGTCTTGTTAACCATCAACACTTGATGCTTTTTCATGATTTCTACCTTCGCCGACTTTAGCATCGCGAAGAGCTCGGGAATTCCTTTCGTCATCCCTTGCATATTATAGTTCATCACGAAGTTCTACTAACTTGGTGATAGTGACTAGAGAACTTTGTCAATTACTATCTTATCTGGAAGATTAACTCCCACTTGATTCAAGTAATTGTAGTACCCAGACAATCTGAGCACATGCTCACTGGTTGAGCTATTCTCCTCCATCTTGTAGGCAAAGTACTGTCAGAGGTCTTATACCTCTCGACATGGGCATGAGTATGAAATACTAATTTCAACTCTTGAAACATCTTATATGCTCTGTGGCGTTCAAAACGTTTTTGAAGTCCCGGTTCTAAGCCGTAAAGCATGGTGCACTTAAACTATCAAGTAGTCATCATACCGAGCTTTTGTCAAAACGTTCATAACGTCTGCATCTGCTCCTGCAATAGGTCTGTCACCTAGCGGTGCATCAAGGACATAATTCTCTGTGCAGCAATGAGGATAATCCTCAGATCACGGAACAATTCCGCATCATTGCTACTAACATCTTTCAACTTAGTTTTCTCTAGGAACATATAAAAAATAAACATGGAGCAACATCGCGAGCTATTGTTCTACAACATAGATATGCTAATACTACAAGGACTAAGTTCATGATAAATTAAAGTTCAATTTAATCATATTAATTAAAGAACTCCCACTTAGATAGACATCCCTCCGGTCATCTAAATGATCACGTGATCCAAATCAACTAAACCATGTCCGATCATCACGTGAGATGGAGTAGTTTCAATGGTGAACATCTTATGTTGATCATATCTACTATATGGTTCACGCTCGACCTTTCGGTCTCCAGTGTTCCGAGGCCATATCTGCATATTCTAGGCTCGTCAAGTTTAACCCGAGTATTCTGCGTGTGCAAAACTGGCTTACACCCGTTGTATTTGAACGTAGAGCTTATCACACCCGATCATCACGTGGTGTCTCGGCACGACGAACTTTCGCAACGGTGCATACTCAGGGAGAACACTTATACCTTGAAATTTAGTAAGGGATCATCTTATAATGCTACCGTCGTTCTAAGCAAAATAAGAAGCATAATAAGATAAACATCACATGCAATCAAAATATGTGACATGATATGGCCATCATCATCTTGTGCTTTTGATCTCCATCTCCAAAGCACCGTCATGATCACCTTCGTCACCGGCGCGACACCTTGATCTCCATCGTAGCATCGTTGTCGTCTCGCCAACTATTGCTTCTACGACTATCGCTACCGTTTAGTGATAAAGTAAAGCAATTACATGGCGATTGCATTTCATACAATAAAGCGACAACCATATGGCTCCTTCCAGTTGTCGATAACTTTACAAAACATGATCATCTCATACAAAACCGTATAACTCATCATGTCTTGACCATATCACATCACAACATGCCCTGCAAAAACAAGTTAGACGTCCTCTACTTTGTTGTTGCAAGTTTTACGTGGCTGCTACGGGCTTAGCAAGAACCGTTCTTACCTACGCATACAAAACCACAACGATGTTTCGTCAAGTATGTGCTGTTTTAACCTTCACAAGGACCAGGCGTAGCCACACTTGATTCAGCTAAAGTGAGAGAGACAGACACCCGCCAGTCACCTTTAAGCAACGAGTGCTCGTAACGGTGAAACCAGTCTCGCGTAAGCGTACGCGTAATGTCGGTCCGGGCCGCTTCATCTCACAATACCGCCAAAGCAAAGTATGACATGCTGGTAAGCAGTATGACTAGTATCGCCCACAACTCATTGTGTTCTACTCGTGCATATCATCTACGCATAGACCTGGCTCATGATGCCACTGATGGGGAACGTAGTATTTTAAAATTTTCCTACGATCACGCAAGATCTATCTACCAGATGCATAGCAACGAGAGGGAAGAGTGTGTCTACGTACCCTCGTAGACCGGGAGCGGAAGCGTCAAGTGACGCGGTTGATGTTGTCGAACTTCTTCGCGATCCAACCGATCAAGCACCGAACGTACGGCACCTCCGCGTTCAGCACACGTTCAGCTTGATGACGTCCCACGAGCTCTTGATCCAGTTGAGCTTCACGGGAGAGTTTCGTCAGCACGACGGCGTGGTGACGGATATGATGTGTTCACCGGCGCAGGGCTTCGCCTAAGCTCCGCGACGGTATGACCGAGGTGTGATTCTGTGGAGGGGGGCACCGCACACGGCTAAAACAATTCAACTTGTGTGTCTTTGGGTGCCCCCCTGCCCCCGTATATAAAGGAGCAGGGGAGGGAGGCCGGCCAACTCCTCCTGGTGCGGCTAGGGAGGGAGTCCTACTAGGAATAGGATTGCAATCCTATTCCTAGTAGGATTCACCGAAAGGAAGAAGGGGGAAAGGAATAGGAGAGGTGGCGCCCCCCCAATCCTAGTCCAACTAGGATTCCTAGGTGGGGGCGCCGGCCAGCCCTATGGGCTCCCTCTCTCTCACCCTTTAGGCCCACTATGGACCATCCCCTCTCGTAGGGGGTTCCGGTAACCCCCTCCGGCATTCCCGATAAATCCGAAACTTTTCCGGTATACTTCCGGTGTCCGAATATAGCCGTCCAATATATCAATCTTTATGTCTCGGACATTCCGAGACTCCTCGTCATGTCCGTGATCTCATCCGGGACTCCGAACTACCTTCGGTACATCAATACTCAAAACTCATAATACCGATCGTCATCAAACGTTAAGCGTGCGGACCCTACGGGTTCGAGAACTATGTAGACATGACCGAGACTCATCTCTGGTCAATAACCAATAGCGGAACCTGGATGTTCATATTGGCTCCTACATATTCTACGAAGATCTTTTATCGGTCAGAACCGCATAACAACATACGTTGTTCCTTTTGTCAAACGGTATGTTACTTGCCCGAGATTCGATCGTCGGTATCTTTATACCTAGTTCAATCTCGTTTACCGGCAAGTCTCTTTACTCGTTCCGTAACACATCATCTCGTGACTAACTCATTAGTCCTTTGCTTGCAAGGCTTATTATGATGTGTGTTACCGAGAGGGCCCAGAGATACCTCTCCGACACTCGGAGTGACAAATCCTAATCTTGATCTATGCCAACACCACGAATACTTTCGGAGACACATGTAGAGCATCTTTATGATCACCCAGTTACGTTGTGACGTTTGATAGCACACAAGGTGTTCCTACGGTATTCGGGAGTTGCATAATCTCATAGTCATAGGAACATGTATAAGTCATGAAGAAAGCAATAGCAGTTAAACTAAACGATCATAGTGCTATGCTAACGGATGGGTCTTGTCCATCACATCATTCTCCTAATGGTGTGATCCCGTTGATCAAATGACAACTCATGTCTATGGTTAGGAAACATAACCATCTTTGATCAATGAGCTAGTCTAGTAGAGGCATACTAGGGACATACTGTTTTGTCTATGTATCCACACATGTACTAAGTTTCCGGTTAATACAATTCTAGCATGAATAAAAGACATTTATCATGATATAAGGAAATACAAATAACATCTTTATTATTGCCTCTAGGGCATATTTCCTTCAAAGGGATCATCTTATAATGCTACCGTCGTTCTAAGCAAAATAAGAAGCATAATAAGATAAACATCACATGCAATCAAAATATGTGACATGATATGGCCATCATCATCTTGTGCTTTTGATCTCCATCTCCAAAGCATCGTCATGATCACCTTCGTCACCGGCGCGACACCTTGATCTCCATCGTAGCATCGTTGTCGTCTCGCCAACTATTGCTTCTACGACTATCGCTACCGCTTAGTGATAAAGTAAAGCAATTACATGGCGATTGCATTTCATACAATAAAGCGACAACCATATGGCTCCTGCCAGTTGCCGATAACATTACAAAACATGATCATCTCATACAAAACCGTATAACTCATCATGTCTTGACCATATCACATCACAACATGCCCTGGAAAAACAAGTTAGACGTCCTCTACTTTGTTGTTGCAAGTTTTACGTGGCTGCTACGGGCTTAGCAAGAACCGTTCTTACCTACGCATACAAAACCACAACGATGTTTCGTCAAGTATGTGCTGTTTTAACCTTCACAAGGACCGGGCGTAGCCACACTTGATTCATCTAAAGTGAGAGAGACAGACACCCGCCAGTCACCTTTAAGCAACGAGTGCTCATAACGGTGAAACCAGTCTCGCGTAAGCGTACGCGTAATGTCGGTCCGGGCCGCTTCATCTCACAATACCGCCGAAGCAAAGTATGACATGCTGGTAAGCAGTATGACTAGTATCGCCCACAGCTCATTGTGTTCTACTCGTGCATATCATCTACGCATAGACCTGGCTCATGATGCCACTGTTGGGGAACGTAGTATTTAAAAAAATTCCTACGATCACGCAAGATCTATCTACTAGATGCATAGCAACGAGAGGGGAGAGTGTGTCTACGTACCCTCGTAGACCGGGAGCGGAAGCGTCAAGTGACGCGGTTGATGTTGTCGAACTTCTTCGCGATCCAACCGATCAAGCACCGAACGTACGGCACCTCCGCGTTCAGCACACGTTCAGCTTGATGACGTCCCACGAGCTCTTGATCCAGTTGAGCTTCACGGGAGAGTTACGTCAGCACGACGGCGTGGTGACGGATATGATGTATCTACCGGCGCAGGGCTTCGCCTAAGCACTGCAACGGTATGACCGAGGTGTGTTTCTGTGGAGGGGGGCACCGCACACGGCTAAAACAATTCAACTTGTGTGTCCTTGGGTGCCCCCTGCCCCCGTATATAAAGGAGCAAGGGAGAGGCCGGCCCTAGAGGGGGCGCGCCAAGTGTGGGGAGTCCTACTAGGACTCCCAAGTCCTAGTAGGATTCCCCTTTCCTTTCCGGAGTAGGAGAGAAGGAAAGAGGGGAAGAGGGAGAAGGAAAAGGGGGCTGCACCCCTTGTCCAATTCGGACCAGAAGGGGGGCACGCGCCTCCTTCCTTTTGGCCTCTCTCTTCTATTCCCGTAACTCCCCAGTACTCCGAAAATACCCGAATCACTCGGAACCTTTTCGATGTCAGAATATAGTCGTCCAATATATCGATTTTTACGTCTCGACCATTTCGAGACTCCTCGTCATGTCCCCGGTCTCATCCGGGACTTCGAACTCCTTCGGTACATCAAAACTCATAAACTCATAATACCGATCGTCATCAAACGTTAAGCGTGCGGACCCTACGGGTTCGAGAACTATGTAGACATGACCGAGACTCTTCTCCGGTCAATAACCAATAGCGGAACCTGGATGCTCATATTGGCTCCTACATATTCTACGAAGATCTTTATCGGTCAAACCGCATAACAACATACGTTATTCCCTTTGTCATCGGTATGTTACTTGCCCGAGATTCGATCGTCGGTATCTCAATACCTAGTTCAATCTCGTTACCGGCAAGTCTCTTTACTCGTTCCGTAATACATCATCCTGCAACTAACTCATTAGCTGCAATGCTTGCAAGGCTTATAGTGATGTGCATTACCGAGTGGGCCCAGAGATACCTCTCCGACAATCGGAGTGACAAATCCTAATCTCGAAATACGCCAACCCAACAAGTACCTTCGGAGACACCTGTAGAGTACCTTTATAATCACCCAGTTACGTTGTGACGTTTGGTAGCACACAAAGTGTTCCTCCGGTATTCGGGAGTTGCATAATCTCATAGTCATAGGAACATGTATAAGTCATGAAGAAAGCAATAGCAGTAAAACTTAAACGATCATAGTGCTAAGCTAACGGATGGGTCTTGTCCATCACATCATTCTCCTAATGATGTGATCCCATTGATCAAATGACAACTCATGTCTATGGCTAGGAAACATAACCATCTTTGATCAATGAGCTAGTCTACTAGAGGCATACTAGGGACACTCTGTTTTGTCTATGTATTCACACATGTACTAAGTTTCCGGTTAATACAATTCTAGCATGAATAATAAATATTTATCATGATATAAGGAAATAAATAATAAATTTATTATTGCCTCTAGGGCATATTTCCTTCATGAACAAAGCACTCATGCTTGAAGACAAGCGGCGTGCTCTGGAAGACACTCGCAAGCGCAAGATGGTCAACAAGGGAAGTTCCAGCAACCAGAAGCCTCGCCCGTGGCAGCCAGCCCCGGTCAAGCCAACCTACCAGCAGCCAAGAGCTCCTACACCCCGCACCAACTATCAGCATCAACAGTATGCCAACCCAAGGCCAGCATTCAACCCCAATAACAGTGGTGGCAACAAGATCAATAATCCAAACCAAGTCACTTGCTTTGGATGTGGTCAGTCAGGACACATCTCAAGGGTGTGCCCCAACAAGAAGCCTGATGCCCCACGCCCCAATGCGTAGAACCCAGGACAAGGCCGCGGGATGCCACCAGGGAACCAAGCGTTTCCACATTAAGGGGAAGCTCGCACCAAGGTTCATTGGTCCCTTTGAGATCACTTCACGACGAGGAGAAGTGGCTTACCAGTTGGAACTACCACCTGAGCTATCTGATGTGCACAACGTATTCCACGTGTCACAACACCGGAAGTGTCTCCAAGTTCCGAACAAGCCTGATCTCTACAAGGATGTTGATCACCAAGCCATTGATCTTCAGCCTGATTTGACCTACCGTGAGAAGCCCATTCGCATTCTGGATGAAGCAGAACGACGGACGCGAAGCCGCACCATCAAGTACTTCAAGGTCCAGTAGAGCAACCACACGGAAGCAGAAGCAACCTGGAACGAGAAGACTATCTTAGATCCGAGTATCCCGATCTCTTTTAAGACCTAGTTTAGGAATCTCGGGGACGAGATTCTTGTAAGGGGGGTAGGTCTGTCACACCCTGCATTTTGTAACATGTCATTTGCATCAGTAAAGCATGAAAATTTGGACCAGCAAATTTTTTTGGCATCATTTGGCTTTTATTTGGAATTAAGTTTTTCTCTCTGTGTTTTTCAAGTGCTATGTAAAGTCAACTACTCCCTCTTGTAGATTTCATCTCCTTACCCCAAAACTTCTGCCCAATGATCATACCAAGTGTGTATAGCAGTATAGTATTTTCTTATAAAATTAATTTGGCCAAAGAGTATTTTCAAAAAATTAGTTTTCCAAAAACCCCTGGATTGAGGTTTGCACTGCAAGTGCTTGATTTAGGGTGATAAAAATATTTCAAAGAGTATATTTGAAACCTAGTAGATATAGGACTCCCATAAACCACAAAAATATAATTTTAAAAGTTATTTTCCTATTTTATTTAAAGGCTTTTTCTTAAGGCCAGAAATGGTCTTTAATAGGGAAAAATTATTTAACTATTTCAAAAATATTTGCCAAAATTCAGGGAGACTCATAGGACATATATTGTCCGTATATAAGAGTTTCAACACTTGGTCATGTTCAAAATATTGGACAAATCCCTCAGAAACCCTTTCAGGATATTTCAAGCTTTTGAAATATTTACAAAGGAAATATTCTCTAAAAATTCCAGGGAAATTCTATCATGTCATATATGACATATTTGATGATCTTGCCAAGCCCCATGCCTTCGGAGGCAAGAAAACATCATCAAAACCCCTCAAAACCATTCTGTCCATATTTGAAGTTTGAGCAACTTTACATTGCCAAACTTGTCCAAATGCTCTCAAACTTGGTACACATGCTAGAATGGTCTAATAAGGCATCTAGACCAAATGGCACAAGCTTTGCAGAAGGGTAACTTGATCAGAGTACCCCAAAACCATTTCTGTTCAAATTCAAATCTGAACAACTTTACATTACCAACTTTTTACTTGGGGCTTCAAACTTTGTGGGCATGATCACAACCCCAAATGATGACACTAGACCAAGTGGTGCATCAAGGAGGGATGATTAGCTTGACTCAAACATGGTGAAACCATTTCTGTTGATTTCTAGGGTTCACTAAAGTTACATTGGCAAGTTCTTCAAATAAGCCCAAACTTGGTGAAACACCCTATTTCCATATGCCATTTAATCCTGTTAAGTGTCATGGCTAGTGGAGATCATTTGATTGCTCAAAACCACATTAAACACCTTCTGGTGATTTTCTAAAGTTACCACTTTCACCTCTTCCCTTGTTCTCCTTGAGCTCAACTTTTTACCACAGCTTCCCCATGTTCCCTTGCGCCTCCAGTAACTTCCCCATGGCCAGAGCTCAATAATTGAGGGGTGAAAACCCCATTTTACTCCGCTGGACAGCCCAATTTTCACTCTCCCTCAACCTCCCTCCTCTTCCATTGGGTAACCAGGGCATCCAAGGCCACAGCCCACTTGTTTATTCCTCACCTGACCCCCAGACAAGGTGGCCGCGTCCAGCAAGCCAAAGGCATGCCCTGGCATGCAATAGGCATGCTCCAGAGCACGCTACAGTGCACACCCGCACTGTAGCCTCCTCCAATCAGCAGCCCCCGACCACCTCAAGCCTCCCCCTCGCGCCAGTCGATGCGCCGTAACGTCCGCAACGCGCCCCGGTGCTGTCCCCCTCCTCCTTCTCCCTCCTGTGGCTGCCCTCGCATGCGCGCCGGCCGCCCGCAAGCTCCAATCTCCGGCCTCACACGTGCGAGCCTCTAGAGCCTTCCCCCGCTCCTTCTCTTCCCCTCTCTGGACGTGAACCACTCCCACAAGCACCACATACACCACCCCAGCTCCTCCCGAGCCCTGTGGCAACGGGCAGAAGCTCGTCGGCGCACGGGTCCACGGCACCTCGCCGTTCGCCTATAAAAGGACACTTCGCGCCCCTCCTCTCCTCACCAGCCGCTCTCTCACCCACCTAATCATCCCCCTACGCCACTCACTCCACTCCACACAGGCCCGAGCTCGAGATCGAGCTCGAGCTCCGCCGCGGCGGCTCGCCGTCGTCCGCTCGGTACAGGCCCTCCCCGTCGCTCCTCTCGCTCAATCTAGCACCGCAAGCCACCACTGATCCTTTCCCCCTCTTTTCCCTCTCTACAGCTGCCGGAAATGACCAAAGCAACCTCCACCCGACGCCCCTCCGCCGCGTGACCTCGCCCCCGGCGAACCAGGCCACCCCGGTGACCAACTCCACCTCCACCAGAACGGCGACTCGATGCTGAGTCTAGCCGTGCCCTCGCCTGCCCTCGCCAAGCCCTGCATCGCCGCCGGTGAGCTCGTCGGCCCTCTGCCGGAGGGTTAGGGATGACAGGCGGGCCCCGCCTGTCAGCCTCCCCTCGCCCTCGCCTCTCTCTCCTCTCACTGACGCTGGGCCCCGCCCGTCAGGTTTGAAACCTGGCGCGCGCGCAGTCGCCTGTGCGGTGGGCTGATTCCCCCTGGGCCTGCTGCACTGTGGCCGTTCTGGCCCAGTTGCACAGGAACCTTTTCCTTTTTCTTTTCTGTGGGATTTTCAAATAATTCCACATGATTAAATATTTATCCAAATGAATTAATTCTAGTTCCTAAAAACTTGTAAAATTCCAACCTATTTAATGATGTCACTTTCACCCATATCCATGGACCTTTTCTGTTCTGTTCAAATTTAAATCTATATTTGAACATTAAAACCCCTGTTAAAAAATTCATGTACCCCATTCTGTCACTCCAAATCTCAAACTAAGAATTTTTGCCATCTTAGTTTTCCCTCTAGTATTTAAAAAAAATAAGTTGACATTTTTCGGAGCACTTTGGTTTTTCTGTTTTTATTATGGTCTTATTTTCTCGTTGTTTATTGCGACGATTAGATACCGTATTTGACGAGGTTGCTGAAGAAGAAGGAGGGGAAGGATTTGAAGACCTTGAAGACCAAGCCAATCCAGGCAAGCAGCCCTTTGACCATGATACCCTTGCGTTCCTCGGAACCCTTTTTTTCCAAATGCATGATGATAAGAGTGACGGTGGTGAACTAGTTGAAAGCCACCACATGATGCATACCCTACTCATGATCTTTACCATGTGCTTAGATGCAATGATAAATGATTAGTTGTGATGCTTAGTGATGCATATGAGCCATGAATCCTTCGTGGTTGCATTCTTTTCGAAAACCCCATCGGGTGCCCCTAATGCCCGAGGGTGATGTTGAGTTAGGTCATCACTTGAGGAAGAAGTGGTGTGCCAAGAAAGATCTCGTGTGTGGGTGAAATGATGGATTAGATTTATGTGTGATTACCGTCCCAACCAAACATGTGCAGCCACTCTACCCCTTATGGGACGGGGCATTATTGATTACTTAGGCTGATACTAGCATGGTGCCCACATCACTAGTGACGAGGGAGACTTGAGGTCACTCCCGGGACGGGGTCGTGCTTGGATAGGCGACCATGACTGTTTTTACAGGGCACCGGACACACCGTTGGTCCCTTTGTGTATGCGTGACATTGAAAAAAGGGCAAGTCCCATGATCTATTGTTTGTACTCGAGGGCCGTGCACCAACGAGTGGACCCTATGTTAGTGTCGTCTAGGGAAAGGTAATGACCGGGTGCTTCCCCCGAGTGCTTGAGGTACTGCGGGATCGTGGGTGACACGAAAAGCTTCCCGGATCTTGTGGGTAAAGTGCGCAACCTCTGCAGAGTGCACAACTATTCGAATAGCCGTGTCCACGGTCATGGACAGTTGGGAGGTGCTACTTAAACTATGTCCAGAATTTTACAATCTCGGTGAAAGTATGTGTGTTTGTTGAGTCAAGGTGGTGACTTGACTTGTTGAAAAAGAATTGAACTCTATTCATGTTGATATCTATGACCTGTCTTCGAGGTTACCCAAATTCATTGGTGCATGTTACATGATGGTAGAATAACTTAGCTAGCTTGCAGCTAGGTTGCTTATTGTTATTTTTGCATTGTTACCTTGAACCAAATCATGGGTTGCTTGCGAGTACATTCAAAGTACTCATTGGCTTGCCACTTGTTATTTAATTGGCCAGGCATGGAGGAGCAGGAATTTGAAGAAGAATTCTATGGAGACGAACATGCGAACTAGGACGCTTTCCCAGTCAGAATGCTGTAGGGTTAAGGCAGATGGAATGGGTTCTACTTATCTACGAAGACTTCCGCTATTCGAGTTTATTTGCTATTCAGCCCTTGAGGCTTTATCTATGTAAGACTTGGCCATAATGGTCATAATTTGTTTAAGACGGTATGTATGGATGTAAGACTCTTGCTATTCAGCTTCTGTGTGTTCAGTGAGCATTGATCTCTGGGATCACTGTACACGTGCATTCGGTGATCTCGACTCTTAAGTCGGGTTCCCCACATTCCGTGACCTTGGGAATCTATGGACAAGGGTTGGCACACGTTTTCGTCTTGACTTTCCGGTAGAAACTTTGGGGCACTCTTTGAAGTTCTATGTGTTGGTTGAATAGATGTTTCTGAGATTGTGTGATGCATATCGTATAATCATACCCACGGATACTTGAGGTGACAATGCAGTATCTAGGTGACATTAGGGTTTTGATTGATTTGTGTCTTAAGGTGTTATTCTAGTACGAACTCTATGATAGATTGAACGTTACTACGGACTCTTGAATAGATCGATCAGAAAGAATAGCTTTGAGGTGGTTTCGTACCCTACCATAATCTCTTCGTTTGTTCTCCGCTATTAGTAACTCTTTGTTGCATGTTGAGGGCTAGTAATATGATCCAATTATGTTATCCTTGTTGAGAGAACTTGCACTAGTGAAAGTATGAACCCTAGGCCTTGCCTACTATCATTGCAATACTGTTTATGCTCAGGTTTACCACTTGCTACCTTGCTGTTTTTATATTTTTAGTTTACAAAAACCTGTATCTACCATCCATATTGCACTTGTATCACCATATCTTCGCCGAACTAGTGCACCTATACAATTTACCATTGTATTGGGTGTGTTGGGGACACAAGAGATTCTTTGTTATTTGGTTGCAGGGTTGCTTGAGAGAGACCATCTTCATCCTACGCCTCCCACGGATTGATAAACCTTAGGTCATCCACTTGAGGGAAATTTGCTACTGTCCTACAAACCTCTGCACTTGGAGGCCCAACAACGTCTACAAGAAGAAGGGTGCGTTGTAGACATCAAGCTCTTTTCTGGCGCCGTTGCCGGGGAGGTGAGTTCTTGAAGGTATATCTTTAGATCTTGCAATCGAATCATTTAGTTTCTTGTTTTATCACTAGTTTAGTTAATAAAAGAAAACTACAAAAAAATGGAATTAAGGTTACCTCATATGCTTCACCTTTTTAATATCTTTCATGAAAATGATGGGAAGGAAAATTGTTCTCAAGTACTAGAAGAGGAATTACATAGAATGCTTGGCATAAAGTATGTGCATGATGAGCATGATTGCAATGTTGTTAGTATGAATTCTTTGAATACCCATGATGCTAATGATATGCAAAGCCACAAGCTTGGGGAAGCTATATTTGATGAAGATGATATTTTTAGTCCCCAAGTTTTGATGATCAAATTTATTATGATGAAAGCATGCCTCCTATTTATGATGATTATATTGATAAAAGTGGATTTGGAGAGGTCATGACTTTATTTAGTGATGAATCCACTATTTCGGAAGAGGTTCCAATTGATTATGAGAACAAAGTTTCTATCTATGATGATTATTGTGATGACTTGTATGCTATTAAGAATAATGATAACCATGAAACTTGTCATCATTATTTTAGTTTTCAATTGTATTATGCTTCACATGATAGTTATTTTTTTGAGTTTGCTCCCACTACTATTGATGAGAAGAATTTTGCTTATGTGGAGAGTAGTAAAATTTCTATGCAAGTAGATCATGAAAAGAATGCTTTATGTTCTAGTTATATTGTTGAATTCATTCATGATTCTACTGAAAATTATTATGAGAGAGGAACATATGTTTCTACCTATTGCAATAATATCAAGTTTCCTCTCTATGTGCTTAAAGATTTGAAGCTATGCTTGTTTTCCCTTCCTATGCTAGTTGATTATTGCTCCCATAAGTTGTTTGATTACAAAATCCATATGCATAGGAAGTGGCTTAGACTTAAATGTGCTAGTCATATTCTTCATGATGCTCTCTTTATGTTTCAATTCTTATCTTTTACGCGAGCATCATTGAAATCATCATGCCTAGCTAGGGGCGTAAAACGGTAGCGCTTGTTGGGAGGCAACCCAACTTTATTTTTTTGTTTGTGTTGTTGTTAGGGAATAAATATTGCATCTAGCCTCTGATTAGATGTGGTTTCATGTTTTGTTTTGTGTTTGTGCCAAGTAGAACCTTTGGGAAGACTTGTGTGAAATTTATATGATCTTGCTGTGAAAAACAGAATCGTTAGCGCTAGCTAAAGTAGTCTTCAGATTTGACTGGAGGGTTCTATTTAGTTGATTATTTTTGAAGATGATTGGTAGACAAATTCTGCAAATTTAACAATTTAGTTTGAAATTTTTGGAGTTCCAGAAGTAGGCGAAACCTGCAGATTACTACAGACTGTTCTGTTTTTGACAGATTCTGTTTTTATGTGTTGTTTGCTTATTTCAATGCATCTATGAGTAGTATTGGGAAGTATGAACCATAGAGAAGTTGGAATACAGTAGGTTTAACACCAATATAAACAAAGAATGAATTCATTGCAGTTCCTTTGAGTAGTGGTTTGCCTTCTTATACTAACGGAGCTCACTAGAATTTTTGTCTAAGTTTGTGTTGTGAAGTTTTCAAGTTTTGAGTATTGCTTTGATGGACTATGGAACAAAGAGTAGCAAAAGCCTAAGCTTTGGGATTCCCATGGCACCCCAAGTAAAATTCAAGGATAATCAAAAGCCTAAGTTTGGGGATGCCCCGGGAAGGCATCCCCTCTTTAGTCTTCATCCATCGGTAACTATACTTGGAGCTATATTTTTATTCACCACATGATATGTGTTTTACTTGAGCGTCTTGTATAATTTGAGTCTTTACTTGTTAGTTTGTCACAATAATCCTTGCTAGACACACCTATTTTAGAGAGTTAAATATGTCCTAGGAATTGTTAGAACACTCTATGTGCTTCACTTATATCTTTTGAGTTGAATAGTTTTTGCTCTAGTGCTTCACTTATATCTTTTAGATCACGGTGGTGGTCATATTTTGTAGAAATTGTTGAACTCTCATGCTTACCTTATATCCTTTTGAGAGTCTATTAAAACAGCATGTTAATGTGTTTAGTCTAAAGAAACTAGTCTTCACATGATAGACATCCAATGTCAATGTAGTAAAAAAATTCACACTAAGTGCATTAAATATGATGAGATGTTGGATGCTTGATAATTGTTTCGAGATATGAGGATAGTGATATTAGAGTCATGCTAGTGGAGTTATTATGAAATTTAGAAATACTTGTGTTAAGGTTAGTGATTCCCGTAGCATGCACGTATGGTGAACCACTATGTGACGAAGTTAGAGCATGAGGTATTTGTAAAGTGTCAACCTTTGTGTGGAGGTCGGGGGCGCGCGATGGTTAACTCCTACCAACCTCCCCCTAGGAGCATGCGTTGATTTCTTTGTTTTGATGACTCGTAGATTTTTGCAGTAAGTATATGAGTTCTTATGACTAATGTTGAGTCCATGGATTATACGCACTCTCACCCTTCCACCATTGCTAGCCTCTCTTGTACCGCGCAACTTTCGCCGGTGCCATAAACCCACTATGTATCCTTCCTCAACACAACCACCATATTATTCCTTAACAACCGCCATACCTACCTATCATGACATTTCCATAGCCATTCCGAGATATATTGCCATGCAACTTTCCACCGTTCCGTTCATATGACACGCTTCATATTGTCATATTGCCATGCATGATCATGTAGTTGACATCGTATTTGTGGCAAGGCCACCATGCATAACTTTTTCATACATGTCACTCTTGTTTCATTGCACATACCGGTACATCGCCGGAGGCATTCATATAGAGTCATACTTTGTTGTAGTATCAAGTTGTAATATCGAGTTGTAATGAAAGTGTGATGATCATCATTATTAGAGCATTGTCCCATGGGAGGAAAGGCTAAATCAATAAAGCCCCTCCACAAAAAAAAGAAAAAAAGAAAGGCCAAAGAAAAAAGAAAGGCCCAAAAAAGGGAAAAAAGAAAAAAAGAAGAAAAAGGGACAATTGCTACTATCTTTTTCCACACTTGTGCTTCAAAGTAGCACCATGTTCTTCATGATAGAGAGTCTCATGTTTAGTCACTTTCATAACTTGGCTTGTATATTCCAATGATGGGCTTCCTCAAATGCCCTAGGTCTTCGTGAGCAAGCAAGTTGGATGCACACCCACTAGTTTCTTTTGTTGAGCTTTCATACATATTTAGCTCTAGTGCATCCGTTGCATGGCAATCCCTACTCACTCACATTGATATCTATTGATGGGCATCTCCATAGCCCGTTGATACGCCTAGTTGATGCGAGACTATCTCCCTCCTTTTTTTTCTTCTCCACAACCACCTCTCTATTCCACATAGTGCTATGTCCATGGCTCACGCTCATGTATTGCGTGAGAGTTGAAAGGTTTGAAAGAATAGAGTATGAAAACAAGTGCTTGGCTGAAATCGAGGTTGCGCATGATATGAATAATTAGTGTGATAACGAGGGAGCATAGCCAACACTATATGATTTTGTAGGGATAACTTTCTTTAGCCATATTATTTTGAGAAGACATGATTGCTTTGTTAGTATGCTTGAAGTATTATTATTTCTTATGTCAATATAGACTTTTGTCTTGAATCTTTCAGATCTGGACATTCATGACACAATTTAGAGAATTACATTGAAAAACTATGTTGGTTAGCATTCCACATCAAAAATTCTGTTTTTATCATTTATCTACTCAAGGACGAGCAGGAATTAAGCTTGGGGATGCTGATACGTCTCCAACGTATCTATAATTTTTGATTTTCCATGCTATTATATTATCCTGCTAGGATGTCTTATGGGCTTTATTATACACTTTTATATGATTTTTGGGACTAACCTATTAACCCAGAGCCCGGTGCCAGTTTCTGTTTTTCTCCTGTTTTAGGGTTTTACAGAAAAGGAATAACAAACGGAGTCCAATTGACGAGCCAATTTTTTATGGTTTTTTCTTGACCAAAAGAAGCCCCCGAAGCAAAAGAGTTGGGCCAGGAGAACCATGGGCTGCCCTCGAGGGTGGAGGGCGCGCCCTGGGAAGGTGGTGGCGCCCTCCTATCTCGAGGACAGCCCAGAAGCCCCCCTGACGTGGGACCTACGCCAAAAATTCCTATAAATACTGAAACCTTCGGAAATTAACCTAGATCGGGAGTTCCGTCGCCGAAAGCCTCTGTAGCCACCGAAAACGAATCTACACCTGTTCTGGCACCCTGCCAGAGGGGGGAATCCCTCTCCAGTGGCTATCTTCATCATCCCGACGCTCTCCATGACGAGGAGGGAGTAGTCCACCCTCGGGGCCGAGGGTATGTACCAGTAGCTATGTGTTTGATCTCTCTCTCTCTCGTGTTCTTGAGATGGCACGATCTTGATGTATCGCGAGCTTTGCTATTCTAGTTGGATCTTATAATGCTTCTCCCCCTCTACTCTCTTGTAATGGATTGAGTTTTCCCTTTGAAGTTATCTTATCGGATTGAGTCTTTAAGGATTTGAGAACACTTGATGTATGTCTTGCACGTGTTGATCTGTGGTGACAATGGGATATCGTGTGATCCACTTGATGTATGTTTTGGTGATCAACTTGCGGGTTCCGTGACATTGGAAATCTATGCATAGGGGTTGGCACACGTTTTCGTCTTGACTTTCCGGTAGAAACTTTGGGGCACTCTTTGAAGTTCTATGTGTTGGTTGAATAGATATTTCTGAGATTGTGTGATGCATATCGTATAATCATACCCACGGATACTTGAGGTGACAATGGAGTATCTAGGTGACATTAGGGTTTTGATTGATTTGTGTCTTAAGGTGTTATTCTAGTACGAACTCTATGATAGATTGAACGTTACTACGGACTCTTGAATAGATCGATTAGAAAGAATAGCTTTGAGGTGGTTTCGTACCCTACCATAATCTCTTCGTTTGTTCTCCGCTATTAGTAACTCTTTGTTGCATGTTGAGGGCTAGTAATATGATCCAATTATGTTATCCTTGTTGAGAGAACTTGCACTAGTGAAAGTATGAACCCTAGGCCTTGCCTACTATCATTGCAATACCATTTATGCTCACGTTTACCACTTGCTACCTTGCTGTTTTTATATTTTCAGTTTACAAAAACCTATATCTACCATCCATATTGCACTTGTATCACCATCTTTTCACCGAACTAGTGCACCTATACAATTTACCATGGTATTGGGTGTGTTGGGGACACAAGAGAATCTTTGTTATTTGGTTGCAGGGTTGCTTGAGAGAGACCATCTTCATCCTATGCCTCCCACGGATTGATAAACCTTAGGTCATCCACTTGAGGGAAATTTGCTACTGTCCTACAAACCTCTGCACTTGGAGGCCCAACAACGTCTACAAGAAGAAGGGTGCGTAGTAGACATCATCCCCCTCTCTTTCTCTTCTCCAGAAGCCTTTTTCGCGGAGCCCGAGCTCGGCCACCTCGCCATCTACAAATAGAGAAAGTTCCGAGCCATTTTAGCCATCCAAACCTTATCTTCTGGACACAAACCAAACTCCTATCTAGTGTGGCAAGGCCGAGAGGGCCTCTAGCCGTTGGACGTCACCGAAGTGTCGGTGCAACAAACCCTGGGTCTGTTGCCAAGACTGTGCATAGGCACAAGGACAAGATTGAAGCACCAGCCCAAGTCAGAGTATAAGAAACCAAGAGATCCAGAGTACCAGCTCAGAGCAGAGAGACCAAGGCCAAGCCATAGAAGCCAGACATCTCCAAGAGAAGGACCTCCCTTGCCGGGCAGGTGAGCCGGCAAGGGGCAAGGTCACCCCGGAAGCAGATAGCAGAGACACCCCGGCAGGGCCTGTCGGGCGCTCGCGGAGGCCAAACCACCTCACCAAGCACTCAAGCGCGACCCACGTCGACGATCAATGTGGTGTCAAGACGCAAGATGATTAAGTCACAGCCATTAGCCACATGGCAGCCAGTTCCTACAAGAAGAACCCGCAGATGACACCCTTCTTACGACGTATCAAGAAGACAGGCGCGGAGCTGGCGAGATAGCCTGGCAAGCCTTGCCAGATGGCTATTGATGTGACACTAAGCGGTGCATTTAATGCAACCTGTCAGCCCGCAGAGTTAGGCATGATAGCACTGTTTGCTATCATGTTAGTGCATAATGACTACTTTGCCACTGTGGACGCCCCTTTATCTATAAAAGGAGGCCCATGGCAACCATAGAAAGGGTTGGGAAATAGAGAAACCCACACCACCGTATGCGTGTAGTCACTACTGCCTAAGGGCAACCCTTGCCGAGCGAGTGTACTATGCTCCACCACCACCATTCCATCATCAATCCACCAAAGCAAGAGTAGGGTCTTACGCCTCGCGGCGGCCTGAACATGGGTAAATTGCTTGTGTGCTCCCCGCCGTGCTGCCGTGCGCTGGTCTGCTCTTTGTGCAATGTGATGTCCCCCTGCCGAACCAGCAAGGGGCCTCCTGGTCCCATAGTGGCCGTGGATATCCCGCGACATATTTGGCGCGCCAGGAAGGGGGCTCGCTTGCGTGAACCTGAAAGCGTGCGCAATGCATCATCATCATCGCCATCTCCATCTTCGACGACGCCATCAGCTATGGCGCCCAACAAGAAGTCCGGTGCTTCTGCCCATCCGTCCACCTGAAAGGATCTACCGCCCGTGGCCTCTAATGCCGCGGGGGACGCACATGCGAGCTGAGACGTGAATGCTGATGGGGACGTGGTTGGAGCAGGCGGCCCCATCACCACATCCTCCACGGTCGACGCAAGGGCAGGAGACGTTGGGATATAACAACATCAGCAACACCTCGACGACCATGTTCCGCAAGGTGTGGGAGAGGGGGTCCCTCCATCCGCACCCCCTCCTCCCACCAACGGGCACAGCCGCAGCAACGACACTTGGTCTGGGACAAGCCATCGTCCTTCGGTCGTCCCCACCACGGGAGTGAATGCGATGCATGTGCGTCCTCCTGGACGAGCCTCTGCGCTCAACGGAGCCGCTGATCATCGAGCACCACCGCCGCGTAACCCGGCTGCCTAGGCGATCGTTCAATAGCAGCGTGGGCACGGCACCGCGGCCGTTGCTGCCACTGGCACCGTTAGGAGCCAGGCGACAATACAATCGACATCATCAACATCCATGCCAAGCACAGCCACGAAGGCTATGGCGCGAGCTCAGCTACTACTGAGGTTTCCGCCAGCAGCCGAGCAGATGGATGAATGGCGTGCCACCATCCAAAGCCTGCTCGGTTTTGCTGAAGCTGGGGGCTCTCGGCAAGCTGGCCTGCCACGACCTCCCCAAGCAACAGCAACCGCCCGTACCGCTGGCCGAACGGAGGTGCCGTCCCCACGGTGCAGTCCCCGCAACGGCAGCCGATGCAGGCGCGACAGAATAAAGAACCTGACGACGCCTCGATGGCCTCATCTGGCCCTCGAGCACGTCCTAGCCAAAATCAACCCTCAGAGGATAGGCGATAGGGAGACGCGCGCGTTGTCACAGGTCGACGCCGCGATGACCTCCGCCAGACCGACGGGTGCGATGGCCTCAACATCGACGAGCCTATGCTCGGTGTTGGCAGGTGCCTACCATTCGAGGTCGGCTGCCTTGCCTGCACGCAAGAGCTGCGACAAGTCTGTTGGCCCTCCGTCGCACATTCAAGCCAGAGATACCCAAGAAGTACGATGGGAGGCTGAACCCGGTAGAGTTCCTGAGCATCTACACAATCGTTGTTCAGGCTGCCGGGGGAAGAGACGAGAAGGTGTTCGCGAACTACTTCCCTTTGGCCCTCAAGTCCAACGTGAGGTCTTGGCTAATGCACCTACCAGAGGGCTCCATATCGTCATGGGAAGACCTATGCCAAGAGTTCATCGGTGCTTTCACCGCGGTGGCCACCAGGAGCTCGGCAGGCCCAGTGACCTGCAACTCCTTCAACAGAAGGAAGGATAAACTCTCCATAAGTATTTACGGACATTTAGTAAAGTTCATAGAACTATTCCAAATATCCATCCGATAGCCGTCATAGCAGCTTTCCAGTCCAATGTGTGCAACCGTCGCATTCGTTCCAAGATGAACGTGCAGTTGCCCAAGACTCTGAAGGAGCTATACACACTGGTGGGTAAGTGTGCTCAGATGGAGGAAGGAAGGAAGTTGCCCGGAGAGGAAGATTGTGATGATGTTGATTCATAAGATGAGGATGAATCAACCAGTTACAAAAAGGGCAAGAAGCACAATAAGAAGCCAAGTGACAAAGAAGTGATGACTATGGATGGGTCAGACACACCTAGTACCGGCAAGAAGGCCAAGGCAGAGGCCCCCGGCATGGAAGCTGCCGCTTGCACTGCCTGCCGGGAAGCCGTTGCCGCTGAGAAAGCTAGGAAGGGTGATGGGCCGTACTACAAGATCCATCGAACCAAGGGCCATGACCTTCATGAGTGTTACCAAGTTGAGCAGCTTGTCAAGAAGCACATAGCAGAATATGATAAGCGTGACAAGGAAAAGGGTCAGAATGCCGCTGGTGGTAAGGGCCGAGGCGGTGAAGCAACCCGCCCCGGCAAACCCTTTCGGAACCAAGGAAAACCCGCCAGGGGTCAAGAGAAGGAAGTCTGTGATAATGTGAGTGATGGAGGGGATGAAGAGGAAACCCGTGAGCAGGAGTTTCAGAAGGCCACTGACGCCATGTGCATTGATGGGGGTGCATCTTCGCACACCTCTCACAACCATCTCAAGCGGTGGGCACGAGAGATCAATGTTGTGGACCCAGCGCTAGAGGCCCGAAAGCCGCTCAAATGGTCACGCACGCCCATCATCTTTGACGAAGAGGATCACCCTGGCCGCACCACTGCGGTAGGATGTTTGCCATTGCTGGTCTCCCCAACAATTTGCAACCTCAAGGTCACAATGATGTTAGTGGATGGCAGGACAGGGTTGAATTTGATCTCCCCGATAGTCATCAACAAGCTTCAGATAGGAGAAGAAGAGCTAGAGGTTACCAGCATGTTCCAAGGAGTTAATCCTGAAAGGAGCCATCCCAAGGGAAAGAATACACTACCAATAACATTTGGGGGAGAACTGAACTATCTTACTGAGAAGATTGTGTTGGATGTGGTTGATCTCCCCATGCCGTACAATGGGATTTTTGGACGCCCGACCCTGGCGAAGTTCATGGCAGCATCTCACTGTGCTTATAACACTCTGAAGATGCGTGGGCCACTGGGGGTCATCACTATCCAATCAGATGAGAAGGATGCAATTATCTGTGTGGACAAGATGTACCGAGATGCAGTTGCAGCAGAGGCAGCGGCAGCAGCAGTTCCCGCCAAGTAAAGCAAAGCAAAGGGAAGGAATGGTAGGACCCCCGGCAAGGAGTCTGGGAAGCATGCCGCCTCCGAGCGCAGAACACCCGTTGACAACGTGCCGAAGTGTTCCAATAGTAAGAGATCCAAGGTTGTTTTACCCCAAGTGAAAAAGGTCCTGGCAGGGCTGGCTGGCATTGATGGAACTTTCACTATCAGTGCCACCCTTGATGACAAATAGGAAAGCACGCTCGTTGCCTTCCTGCGGGTGAATATCGATGTGTTTGCACGGCAACCATCTCATATCCCCGGTGTTCCCAGGAAGGTAATCGAGCACCACTTTGCTGTCTGCCCACACGCCCGACCTGTGAAGCAAAAAGTCCGAAAGCAGGCCTTGGAGAGGCAATAGTTCATTACCAAAGAGATCAAGAAACTGGAGGCAACCAGTTTATTCAGAAGAGTACTGCACCCTACTTGGTGAGCAAACCCAGTGGTAGCCCGGAAGGCTAACGTGAAGTGGAGGCTTTGCATTGATTTCACAGATCTCAACAAGGCTAGCCCAAAGGACCCACTTCCCTTGCCGCGCATCGACCAGATTGTGAATTCCACTTCAGGCCGCGATTTGCTCTCCTTTCTGGATCCGTATTCCGGATATCACCAGATCTTCATGTCCAAGGAAGATGAAGAGAAGACGTCATTCATTACTCCATGTGGTACGTACTGCTTTATCCGCATGCCATTCGGATTAAAGAGTGCTGGGTCAACTTTTGCAAGGGCAGTCCAGATTGGTTTTGAACCACAGTTGCATAGAAATATAGAAGCTTATATGGATGATATCCTTATCCAGGATTTGGAGGAGACATTTGCCAATCTGTGAAAGATCAATTTGAAGCTCAATCCGGAGAAGTGTGTGTTTGGTGTTCCCTCCGACAAGTTACTTGGGTTCTTCGTGTCCCACCGGGGGATCAAAGCCAACCCTGACATGATCAGAGCCATTGAGAAGATGCAAGCACCAAGGACAGTTAAGTATGTGAGGCACCTAACATGATGCATTGCCTCACTAAGAAGATTCATCTCCAAGTCTGCTGAGCGTGCCCTGCCATTCTTTAAACTTTTGAAGAAGGTAGGACCTGTGAAGTGGCCCCGGAAGCAGATGCAGCCCTGCAAGAGTTAAAGGCATACCTTTCCTCTGTGCCCACCTTGGTTGCTCCCAAACCCCAAGAGCCGTTGTTACTATACTTGGCGGCAACCAACCAAGTGGTCAGTGCAACCTTGGTAGCACAACGAGAAGTGGAAGATGCAGAAAGCAAGTACAACACAGTAGAGTAAGAAGAGAATCGGGACAGTAATGGGCACGACAACGAGAGCAACCCCAATGACGCGGCAAGGAAGAAAGTGGTGCAACACCCAGTGTACTTCGTCGGCTCCTTGTTACAGGGGTCTAGATTGAGGTACTCTGGTGTGCAAAAGTTGATCTTTGGTCTCGTTATGGCCTCAAGGAAACTGCACCACTACTTCCAAGCCCATGAGATCACGGTTATCACTCGTTTCCAATTGCAAAGGATACTCCAAAACCTTGAAGCTAATGTAAAAATAGTGGAGTGGGCTTTGGAGTTATCCATCTTTGGATTGAAATATGAGAGCACATCAACTATTCAGAGCAGGGCATTGTCAGAGTTTATTGCAGAATGGATGCCAACCCCTGATGAGGAGATAATAGAGACAGCTATCCCCGGCAAGGAATCACCCCAAGAATGGATTATGTATTTTGATGGTGCTTTTTCCCTGCAAGTTGCTCGAGCTGGCGTGCTTCTTCTTGCCCCCTCCGGGGAGCACTTGAAGTACGTCATCCAAATGCATTTTGCCCGGGAACAAGCCACCAATAATACAACAGAGTATGAAGGGCTCCTTGACGGGCTCAGAATTGCAGCTGAATTGGGAATTACGAAACAGATTATTCGAGGAGATTCACAGCTTGTGGTGAGACAAGTCAACAAATATTACCAAAGTCCATTGATGGGGCATACGTCGAGGAAGTGAGGAGATTGGAGGAGCACTTTGACGGGCTGCAAACAGAGCACGTACCCCGTGCAAAAAACAGCATAGCTGATCACCTGTCAAAGTGCGCTGCGTAGAAGCTTCCTGTGGAACCAGAAACTTTTGTTCTTCGTCTCTCTCAGTCCTTTGTATCCCCAGCGACAATGGCTCGGAAAAGGAGAAAGTTGGACTACGGTAAACCTCTCCCGGCAGAGACCCTGCCGGAAACAACTCCTCACAGCCTGCCGGACCACCCCCTCCAGCCGGGCCAATGGACCCCGTGGACGAGGCTAGTGCTCCTGCAGCAGAGGAGGTGCCGCTAGTCCTCGTTGCCGAGCCACAGGCTCCAGCTTGGGCAAGGCACATTGTCCACTTCCTCAAAACCGGAGAACTCCCCGGCGACAAAGATGAAGCTGAAAAAGTAGCCCGGAGGGCCAGTATGTATCAGTTTGTCGATGACACTCTGCACAAAAGGAGGCCCAACGGTGTGACATTGAAGTGTGTCTGCCGGGAGGATGGAAAGGGATTGCTGGCTGATATTCATAGAGGAATGTGCGGCTCCCACATTGGATCAAGGGCATTAGTTGGGAAAGCATTCCGACAAGGATTCTATTGGCCCACAGCCATCCAAGTTGTAGTTGAGCTCGTCACGACCTGTGAAGCCTGTTAGTTCCATTCCAAGAAAATACACCTGCCTGCCCAAGCTCTTCAAACAATCCCTCTCAAATGGCCATTTTCGATCTGGGGGCTTGATATCCTCGGCCCCTTCCTCCGAGTAATCGAAGGCTTTGAATTCTTGTTTGTTGCCGGTGATAAGTTTACAAAGTGTCCGGAAGTGACTGCCCTAGGAAAGGTGTAATGCCCCAAATGTAACACTTTCCTATAATCGTAATAAAGCTTCCTCTTTGTTCCTTGTCATTATCCTTGGGGGTCCTTCTCTTTTATTGATTTTGCATTGCATACCTTTTATTATTTTGCATTGCATCATCATGTCATCATGGCATCATAGTTTATTTTCTTTTGTGCATTGTTGAGACCTTGTGATGTATGTTGTGTGTGGGTTCAAGCTATCTTAGCTAAACCCTACCCCTCTCCCTCTTCTTCTTCTTCTTCTTCTTCTTCTTCTTCTTCTTCTTCTCCTTCTTTCTTTCTGGCCTCTTCTTTGATCTATTTTGCAAACCAACTAGCAAGTGCCATAGTGATTCTTCCTCCTCCATTGAAACTTGCCCCTTGTGAGCAACCTCTCCACCAAATATCATCTCATTTGAATATGATTTGGTTGGGTTTTAAAATATCAAGAGTTTGGCCTATATTCAAACTCCATTTATTTTTCTGCCTCTAAAAATGTCCAAGTCATTTTATTTAAATAGAGCATAATTCACTGAGCTTAGGGGTATTTTTCTTTTCCCCTTGTTCTTCTTCTTTATTTCTGTGCATTCTTTTCTTTTCTGTCTGAAGAAATAAAAAGAAAAGAAAAGCGCAGCAGCAACCAGCAGCACAACCGGGCCTCTCCCTTTCTCCCTCTCCCCTGAGGCCCATCTCCACCGCAGCGCAGCAAGCCCAGCACCGCAGGCCCAGCTACAGGCGCAGCAGTCGCTCCGTAGCCACTCCGAGCACATGGCCCCACCAGTCAGCGACTCATCTCCCTCGCCTCTGTCTTCCTCCGTCAGAAAAGCAGAGCACGCGACGCGCTCACCGTCGCGCCGTCAGCTCACGGACGTCGAGGCCGTGCGCCGAGCCCGTGTTTTAAACCCAATCGTGTCGATCACTTTCCCCTAGGTCTTCCCTTTCCCCTCTCGCCGTCTGGAGAGCTGGGATCCCCCAGATCCGCCGCCACCATTGATGCCCGAGTGCATCTGAGAGCTCCCTCTCGTGACCGGCGAGCTGCGCGTCATCCTCGGCCTCGCCAACATTGTCCAGCTTCTTCCCCGACGTGCTCTTCTTCCACTACGAGAACTACGCGGACCCGAGCGCCTCTCGGTCGAGCGCTTCTTCCTATTCTTCCTCTATGGTGGCCGGAGTTGTTCGAGACACGCCGTCGTCGACTCCGTCCACGCCAGGGCCAGCCGAGCTCACCGCCGTGCTCGTGGTGAGCTCCTCTCTCTCCCCAAGCCTTTTCCCCCTCCTGCGATTGCTCTAGGCCATAGTTCCATGAGTGCCCGACCGTGCCGCCATCGGACCTCGTCGCCAGCGAGTGCTCCGACCTCTCTAGCCCTTGTTGTGATGCCCGTTAGCTTCGCCTAGGTGCGTAGAACCTCCCTATGCAGTCGCCGTGCCGCCTAATGCCTTGCATCGCCTCGCTGTCGTCTCGTTGCCGCCGTGCTGTAATAGCTTGCCGCCGGTGATGCAGTGCCCCTTAGGCGCTGCTAGTAGACTGTTTGGATGCGCGACTCCCCCTAATCCCTCTCGCACCCCTCCGCCGTGCCTATTGGTCGACGGAGCAGCTCCGACGAGGGCCATGCTTTCCCCTGTTCTGCTTCTGTGGCTTGTTCTTCAGATAAGCTGCATCCTATTTGTCGAGATCGATGCAGTGGCATAGTGGTGTGTCTCCGTCAGTTTCGTCAGAGAGACGCGGGGTTGATCCCTCGCGGGCGCTGTGGTTAATTCGCCCTTTTTTCGTTTTTGTGTGACGCTAACAGCAGGGCCCCACCTGCCACCTCACAGCAGCAGTTCTAGCCCCCGCGCGCACCCGCACGCCAGCTCAGCTCGCGTGGCCCCCCTTGTCAGCGTCAGTGGCTCGCTGAGCCTGGGTCAGTTTAGACCTGGCGTTTGATTTGTTTTATTTCTTTTCTGTTTTTCTTTTTCTTTTTCTGTTTTTCTATTTTAATTAATATCTGCATATTTATGCTTCATATGAATATGAGCCCAATATGAAAAGTGCTTAGAATTTTGTGTAGATTATGAATATGTCACTTGCTGCCATGTTTGAAAACTTTTGAATGCTGTTTGAATTTGAATTTGATTTGAATATGCTCAAACTTGCAAAATTCATAACTAATTCTCTACAACTCCATATTTAACAAACTTTATATGCATTTGGGGTAGAAAAATGTGTAGAATATTTTGGTGTTGTTGTTTAGCATGTTTGACAACACCATCACATAAGTATTTCAAATCTGTCCCAAATGCAAACAAATGAATATGGGATTTTCTGGAAGTTGTTGTATTTAATTCCAGCCCATTTAAACTTGCTAGCATGTTGCTGTTATGTTTAGTGCACCCTTGCCATGATAACCAACCTCTTTTGAACATGTTGGTTGCTTGTTTGATAATCTACATAACTTGCCAACTTGTTCTTTTGCTTGTTCCACATGAGTGGTTGATCTTGGTTGTTGGTGATGTTATTGCATTCTTGTGACCTAGGCCATGCATCATGACTTTCCATGTTCACATGCGTCATGTTCATGCATCATGTGATTGAGCACTGCATGTTGATTGATTTTGTTCCGTTGTGCATTGTTGTGTTTGGTTAGAGCCTGGTGAAGATTTTGAGAACGAGGTTTCTACCGAGGTTGAGTGTGAGGAGCAAGATTATGTTCCCTCCGAGGATGCAACAGCCAAGATGACCTGACCCAGATATCATTACTATCTTTGCCTATTGCTAGATGTCTCGCTCTTTAGCTTATTGCCTCGATGCCCATGTTTGTCTGTCAGCCTCCTATTGTAGCCATGAATCTCTCTAACCACCCAACCTAGCAAACCTTTGATTGGCTACGTAAGCTTTCCTCAGCCCCTCTTATAGCATTGTTAGTTGCAGGAGAAGATTCGAAGATTCTTTGCTTCTTGTTTAAGTATTGTCGGGATATCACACTATATAATCTGTTAAAAACTAAATCATCTATATACTTGGCAATGGGTGGAAGGCTAAGCCTTTGCTTGGTGTTTTGTTCCACTCATGCCTCCCTAGGAACCGTGTAAACCGGTGTTATTGTTGGGGAACGTAGTATTTTCAAAATTTTCCTACGATCACGCAAGATCTATCTACTAGATGCATAGCAACGAGGGGAAGAGTCTGTCTATGTACCCTCGTAGACCGGGAGCGGAAGCGTCAAGTGATGCGGTTGATGTAGTCGAACTTCTTCGCGATCCAACCGATCAAGCACCGAACGTATGGCACCTCCGCGTTCAGCACACGTTCAGCTTGATGACGTCCCACGAGCTCTTGATCGAGTTGAGCTTCACGGGAGAGTTTAGTCAGCACGACGACGTGGTGACGGATATGATGTATCTACCGGCGCAGGGCTTCACCTAAGCACTGCAACGGTATAATCGAGGTGTGTTTCTGTGGAGGGGGGGCACCGCACACGGTTGGGAGAGATCAACTGATCAACTTGTGTGTCCTAGGGTGCCCCCTGCCCCCGTATATAAAGGAGCAAGGGGAGGGGGCGGCCAGCCCTTCTATGGCGCGCCAGGGAGGCAATCCTACTAGGAATAGGATTGCAATCCTATTCCTAGTAGGAGTCCACCAAGAAGGAAGAGAGGGAAAGGAAGGAGAGGGAGAGGTGGCGCCCCCCAATCATAGTCCAACTAGGATTCCCTGGTGGGGCGCCGGCCAGCCTCTATGGGCTGCCTCTCTTCTTTCCTCAAGGCCCACTATGGACCATCACCCCTCGTGGGGTGTTCCGGTAACCCCCTCCGGCAATCCGGTTAAATCTGAAACTTTTCTGGAACACTTCCGGTGTCCGAATATAGTCGTCCAATATATCAATCTTTATGTCTCGGACATTCCGAGACTCCTCGTCATGTCCGTGATCTCATTCGGGACTCCAAACTTCCTTCGGTACATCAAAACTCATAAACTCATAATACCGATCGTCATCAAACGTTAAGCGTGCGGACCCTACGGGTTCGAGAACTATGTAGACATGACCGAGACTCATCTCCGGTCAATAACCAATAGCGGAACCTGGATGCTCATATTGGTTCCTACATATTCTACGAAGATCTTTACGGTCAAACGCATAACAACATACGTTGTTCCCTTTGTCATCTATATGTTACTTGCCCGAGATTCGATCGTTGGTATCACCATACCTAGTTCAATCTCGTTACCGGCAAGTCTCTTTACTTGTTCCGCAATACATCATCTCGTGACTAACTCATTAGTCATTTGCGTGCAAGGCTTATTATGATGTGTACTTCCGAAAGGGCCCAGAGATACCTCTCCAACACTCGGAGTGACAAATCCTAATCTTGATCTATGCCAACACCACAAAAACTTTCGGAAACACCTGTAAAGCATCTTTATAATAACCCAGTTACGTTGTGACGTTTGATAGCACACAAGGTGTTCCTCTGGTATTTGGAAGTTGCATAATCTCATAGTCAGAGGAACATGTATAAGTCATGAAGAAAGCAATAACAATAAAACTAAACGATCATAGTGCTAAGCTAACGGATGGGTCTAGTCCATCACATCATTATCCTAATGATGTGATCCCGTTGATCAAATGACAACTCATGTCTATGGCTAGGAAACATAACCATCTTTGATCAATGAGCTAGTCTAGTAGAGGCATACTAGGGACACTCTATTTTGTCTATGTATTCACACATGTACTAAGTTTCCGGTTAATACAATTCTAGCATGAATAATAAACATTTATCATGATATAAGGAAATATAAATAACAACTTTATTATTGCCTCTAGGGCATATTTCCTTCAGTCTCCCACTTGCACTAGAGTCAATAATCTAGTTCACATCGCCATGTGATTTAACACCGATAGTTCACATCGTCATGTGATTAACACCCATAGTTCACATCGCCATGTGACTAACACCCAAAGGGTTTACTAGAGTCGATAATCTAGTTCACATCGCTATGTGATTAACACCGAAAGAGTACTAAGGAGTGATCATGTTTTGCTTCGTGAGAGAAGTTTAGTCAACGTGCCTGACACATTCAGATCTGTATGTATTTCGCAAATTTCTATGTCTACAATGCTCTGCATGGAGCTACTCTAGCTAATTGCTCCCACTTCCAATATGCATCCAGATTGATACTTAGAGTTATCTGGATTATTGTAAAGCTTGCATCGGTGTAACTCTTTACAACGAACTCTTTATCACTTCCATAATCAAGAAAACATTTCCTTAGTCATCCAGTAACTAGAGACAATTTTGACCGCTGTTCAGTGATCTACTCATGGATCACTTTTGTACCTCCTTGCCAAACTCATGGTAAGGTACACAATAGGTTTGGTACACAGCATGGCATACTTTATAGAACCTATGGCTGAGGCATAGGGAATGACTTTCATTCTTTCTCTATCTTCTGCCGAGGTCGGCCTTTGAGTCTTACTCAACTTCATACCTTACAAGTCAGGTAAGAACTCCTTCTTTGACTGATCCATTTTGAACTACTTCAAAATCTTATCAAGGTATGTACTCATCAAATGTCTTATCAAGCGTCTTGATCTATCTCTATAGATCTTGATGCCCAATATGTAAGCAACTTCACCGAGGTCTTTATTTAAAAAACTCCTTTCAAACATTCCTTTATGCTTTCCAGAATAGTCTACATTATTTCTGATCAACAATATGTCATTCACATATACTTATCAGAAAGGTTGTAGTGCTCCCACTCACTTTCTTGTAAATACAGGCTTCACCGCAAGTCTGTATAAAACTATATGCTTTGATCAACTTATCAAAGCATATATTCCAACTCCGAGATGCTTGCACCAGTCCATAGATGGATCGCTGGATCTTGCACAATTTGCTAGCACCTTTAGGATTGACAAAACCTTCTGGTTGCATCATATACAACTCTTCTTTGAGATATCCATTCAGGAATGCAGTTTTGACATCCATTTTCCATATTTCATAATCATAAAATGCGGCAATTGCTAACATGATTCGGACAGACTTAAGCATCGCTATAGGTGAGAAAGTCTCATCGTAGTCAACTCCTTGAACATGTCGAAACCCTTTCGCAACAAGTCGAGCTTTGTAAACAGTAACATTACCGTCTGCTTCGGTCTTCCTCTTGAAGATCCATTTATTTTCGATGGCTTGCCGATCATCGGGTAAGTCAACCAAAGTCCACACTTTGTTCTCATACATGGATCCCATCTCAGATTTCAGGGCCTCAAGCCATTTTGCGGAATCTAGGCTCATCATCGCTTCCTCATAGTTCATAGTTTCATCATGGTCTAGTAACATGACTTACAGAACTGGGTTGCCGTACCACTCTGGTGCGGAACGTACTCTGGTTGATCTACGACGTTCAGCAAAAAATTGATCTGAAGTTTCATGATCATCATCATTAGCTTCCTCACTAATTGGTGTAGGAATCACTGGAACAATTTTCTGTGATGTACTACTTTCCAATTCAGGAGAAGGTACAATTACCTCATCAAGTTCTACTTTCCTCCCACTCACTTCTTTCGAGAGAAACTCCTTCTCTAGAAAGGATCCATTCTTAGCAACGAATATCTTGCATTCGGATCTGTGATAGAAGGTGTACCCAACAGTCTCTTTTGGGTATCCTATGAAGACACATTTCTCCGACTTGGGTTCGAGCTTATCAGGTTGAAGCTTTTTCACATAAGCATCGCAGCCCCAAACTTTAAGAAACGATAACTTTGGTTTCTTGCCAAACCATAGTTCGTAAGGTGTCGTCTCAACGGATTTAGATGGTGCCCTATTTAACGTGAATGCAGCTGTCTCTAATGCATAACCCCAAAACGATAGTGGTAAATCGGTAAAAGACATCATAGATCGCACCATATCCAATAAAGTACGACTACGACGTTTGGACACACCATTACGCTGTGGTGTTCCGGGTGGCGTGAGTTGTGGAACTATTCCACATTGTTTCAAATGAAGACGAAACTCGTAACTCAAATATTCTCCTCCATGATCAGATCGTAGAAACTTTATTTTCTTGTTACGATGATTCTCTACTTCACTCTGAAATTCTTTGAACCTTTCAAATGTTTCAGACTTGTGCTTCATTAAGTAGATATACCCATATCTGCTGAAATCATTAGTGAAGGTCAGAAAATAACGATACCCGCCGCGAGCTTCAACACTCATTGGCCCACATACATTAGTATGTATGATTTCCAACAAATCTATTGCTCGCTCCATAGTTTCGGAGAACGGAGTTTTAGTCATCTTGCCCATGAGGCATGGTTCGCAAGCACCAAGTGATTCATAATCAAGTGATTCCAAAAGTCCATCACTATGGAGTTTCTTGGTGCGCTTTACACCAATATGACCTAAATGGCAGTGCCACAAATAAGTTGCACTATCATTCTTAACCTTGCATCTTTTTGGCTTCAATATTATGAATATGTGTATCACTACGATCGAGATCCAACAAACTATTTTCATTGGGTGTATGACCATCGAAGGCTTTATTCTTGTAAACAGAATAACAATTATTCTATGACTTTAAATGAATAACCGTATTGCAACAAACATGATCAAATCATATTCATGCTTAACGCAAATGCCAAATAACATTTATTTAGGTTCTACACTAATCCCGAAAGTATAGGGAGTGTGCGATGATGATCATATCAATCTTGGAACCACTTCCAACACACATCGTCACTTCACCTTTAACTAGTCTCTGTTCATTCTGCAACTCTTGTTTCGAGTTACTACTCTTTAGCAACTAAACCAGTATCAAATACCGAGGGGTTGCTATGAACGCTAGTAAAATACACATCAATAATCTGTATATCAAATATACCTTTGTTCACTTTGCCATCCTTCTTATCCACCAAGTATCTAGGGCAGTTCCACTTCTAGTGACCATTTCCTTTGCAGTAGAAGCACTTAGTTTCAGGCTTGAGTTTAACTTTGGGTTTCTTCATGGGAGTGACAACTTGCTTGTCATTCTTCTTGAAGTTCCCTTTCTATCCTTTTGCCCTTTACTTGAAACAAGTGGTCTCGTTAACCATCAACACTTGATGTTGTTTCTTGATTTCTACCTTCGCCGATTTCAGCATCGCGAAGAGCTCGGGAATTACTTTCGTCATCCCTTGCATATTATAGTTCATCACGAAGTTCTACTAACTTGGTGATAGTGTCTAGAGAAATTTGTCAATTACTATCTTATCTGGAAGATTAACTCCCACTTGATTCAAGCAATTGTAGTACTCAGACAATCTGAGCATATGCTCACTGGTTGAGCTATTCTCCTCCATCTTGTAGGCAAAGTACTGTCAGAGGTCTCATACCTCTCGACACGGGCATGAGTATGAAATACTAATTTCAACTGTTGGAACATCTTATATGCTCTGTGGTGTTCAAAAAATAGTTTTGAAGTCCCGGTTCTAAGCCGTAAAGCATGGTGCACTAAACTATCAAGTAGTCATCATACCGAGCTTTTGTCAAAATGTTCATAATGTTTGCATCTGCTCCTGTAATAGGTCTGTCACCTAGCGGTGCATTAAGGACATAATTCTTCTGTGCAGCAATGCGGATAATCCTCAGATCACGAAACAATTCCGCATCATTGCTACTAACATCTTTCAACTTAGTTTTCTCTAGGAACAAATAAACAATAAATGGGGAGCAACATCGCGAGCTATTGATCTACAACATAGATATGCTAATACTACTAGGACTAAGTTCATGATAAATTAAAGTTCAATTTAATCATATTACTTAAGAACTCCCACTTAGATTGACATCCCTCCGGTCATCTAAATGATCACGTGATCCAAATCAACTAAACCATGTCCGATCATCACGTGAGATGGAGTAGTTTCAATGGTGAACATCTTATGTTGATCATATCTACTATATGATTCACGTTCAACCTTTCGGTTTCCAGTGTTCCGAGGCCATATCTGCATATGCTAGGCTCGTCAAGTTTAACCCGAGTATTCTGCGTGTGCAAAACTAGCTTACACCCATTGTATTTGAACGTAGAGCTTATCACACCCGATCATCACGTGGTGTCTCGACACGACGAACTTTCGCAACGGTGCATACTCAGGGAGAACACTTATACCTTGAAATTTTGTAAGGGATCATCTTATAATGCTACCGTCGTTCTAAGCAAAATAAGAAGCATAATAAGATAAACATCACATGCAAATCAAAATATGTGACATGATATGGCCATCATCATCTTATGCTTTTGATCTCCATCTCCAAAGCACCGTCATGATCACCTTCGTCCCCGGCGCGACACCTTGATCTCCATCGTAGCATCGTTGTCGTCTCGCCAACTATTGCTTCTACGACTATCGCTACCGCTTAGTGATAAAGTAAAGCAATTACATGGCGATTGCATTTCATACAATAAAGCGACAACCATATGGCTCTTGCCAGTTGCCGATAACTTTACAAAACATAATCATCTCATACACAACCGTATATCTCATCATGTCTTGACCATATCACATCACAACATGCCCTGCAAAAACAAGTTAGACGTCCTCTACTTTGTTGTTGCAAGTTTTACGTGGCTGCTACGGGCTTAGCAAGAACCGTTCTTACCTACGCATACAAAAACCACAACGATGTTTCATCAAGTATGTGCTGTTTTAACCTTCACAAGGACCGGGCGTAGCCACACTTGATTCAGCTAAAGTGAGAGAGACAGACACCCGCCAGTCACCTTTAAGCAACGAGTGCTCATAACGGTGAAACCAGTCTCGCGTAAGCGTACATAAACTCTGAGTGCATGGCCCCACCAGTCAGCGACTCATCTCCCTCGCCTCCTTCTTCCTCCGTCAAAAAAGCAGAGCAAGCGACGCGCTCACCATCGCGCCGTCAGCTCATGGACGTCGAGGCCGTGCGCCGAGCCCGTGTTTTAAACCCAATCGTGTCCATCACTTTCGCCTAGGTCTTCCCTTTCCCCTCTCGCCGTTTGGAGAGCTGGGATCCCCCAGATTTGCCGCCACCAACGACGCCCGAGCGCATCTGAGAGCTCCCTCTCATCGCTGGCGAGCTCCGCGTCGTCCTCGGCCTCGCCAACGTTGTCTAGCTTCTTCCCCGAAGTCCTCTTCTTCCACTACGACAACTACGCGGACCCGAGCGCCTCTCCGTCGAGCGCTTCTTCCTCTTCTTCCTCTACGGTGGCCAGAGCTGTTCGAGACACGCCGTCGTCAACTCCGTCCACGCTAGGGCCAGCCGAGCGCACCGCCGTTCTCGTGGTGAGCTCCTCTCTCTCCCCAAGCCTTTCCCCCTCCTGCAATTGCTCTAGGCCATAGTTCCATGAGTGCCCGACCGTGCAGCCGTCGGACCTCGTCGCCGGCGAGTGCTCCGACCTCTCTAGCTCTTGCTGTGATGCCCGTTAGCTTCGCCTAGGTGCGTAGAACCTCCCTGTGCAGTCGCCGTGCCGCCTAATGCCTTGCATCGCCTCACCGTCGTCTCGTCGCCGTCGAGCTGTAGTAGGTCGCCGCCGGTGATGCATTGCCCCTTAGGCGCTGCTAGTAGACTGTTTGGATGCTGGATTCCCCCTGCTCCCTATCGCACCCCTCCGCCGTGCCTATTGGTCGCCGGAGTGGCTCCGACGAGCAGCTCCGACGAGGGCCATGTTTTCCCCTGTTCTGCTTCTGTGGCTTGTTCTTCAGATAAGCTGCATCCTATCTGTCCAGATCGATGCAGTGGCGTAGTGGTGTGTCTCCGTCAGTTTCGTCAGAGAGACGCGGGTTCGATCCCTCGCGGGCACTCTGGTTAATTCGCCCCTTTTTGTCGTTTTTGTGTGAGGCTGACAGCAGGGCCCCACCTGCCAGCCTCACATCAGCAGTTCTAGCCCCCGCGCGCACCCGCATGCCAGCTCAGCTCGCGTGGCCCCCCTTGTCAGCGTCAGTGGCTCGCTGAGCCTGGGTCAATTTAGACCTGGCGTTTGATTTGTTTTATTTCTTTTCTGTTTTTCTTTTTCTTTTTCTGTTTTTCTATTTTAATTAATATCTGCATATTTATGCTTCATATGAATATGAGCCCAATATGAAAAGTTCTTAGAATTTTGTGTAGATTATGAACATGTCACTTGCTGCCATGTTTGAAAACTTTTTAATGCTGTTTGAATTTGAATTTAATTTGAATATGCTCAAACTTGCAAAATTCATAAATAATTCTCTACAACTCCATATTTAGCAAACTTTATATGCATTTGGGGTAGAAAAATGTGTAGAATATTTTGGTGCTGTTGTTTAGCATGTTTGACAACTCCATCACAGAAGTATTCCAAATCTGTCCCAAATGCAAACAAATGAATATGGGATTTTCTGGAAGTTGTTGTATTTAATTCCAGCCCATTTAAACTTGCTAGCATGTTGCTGTTATGTTTAGTGCACCCTTGCCTTGATAACCAACCTCTTTTGAACATGTTGGTTGCTTGTTTGATAATATACATAACTTGCCAACTTGTTCTTTTGCTTCTTTCACATGAGTGGTTGATCTTGGTTGTTGGTGATGTTATTGCATTCTTGTGACCTAGGCCATGCATCATGACTTTCCATGTTCACATGCTTCATGTTCATGCATCATGTGATTGAGCACTGCATGTTGATTGATTTTGTTCCGTTGTGCATTGTTGTGTTTGGTTAGAGCCTGGTGAAGATTTTGAGAACGAGGTTTCTACCGAGGTTGAGTGTGAGGAGCAAGATTATGTTCCCTCCGAGGATGCAACATGCAAGATGACCTGACCCAGATATCATTACTATCTTTGCCTATTGCTAGATGTCTCGCTCTTTAGCTTATTGCCTCAATGCCCATGTTTGTTTGTCAGCCGCCTATTGTAGCCATGAATCTCTCTAACCACCCAACCTACCAAACCTTTGATTGGCTACGTAAGCTTTGCTCAGCCCCTCTTATAGCATTGTTAGTTGCAGGAGAAGATTCGAAGATTCTTTGCTTCTTGTTGAAGTATTGTTGGGATATCACACTATATAATTTGTTAAAAACTAAATCATCTATATACTTGGCAATGGGTGGAAGGCTAAGCCTTTTTGTTCCACTCATGCCTCCCTAGGAACCGTTTAAACCAGTGTTATGTTCTTTGATTTTGCGTCCCTAACACGGTTGGGGTTTATTGGCCCCCCTCGATAACCCGCTTAGCGCTAAAGCTTTTCCAGCAAGGCCCAACATTGGTTTTACATTTGACTAATAACTAAAACTTGCATAGGGAGCTATAAACCCTTTTCTTAATCAATAACCCGGGCCAGTGCTCCACATGAGTGTTGGTACAAACTAGGGGTCCTACAGGGCCACCTTGGGGAAACCCGAGGGCTGGTAAAAACCTGTAGCATCGCCCATCCGGTCGTGGCCTAAGACAAGATACGCGCGGCTACTATCAGGGTGTCGGCACGCCAGGAGGTCTTGCTGGATTAGTTTTACCTTAGTCGGAATATCTTGAGCACGGGATTCCGAGAATACTCGGGTCTTCCCACCTTGGAGTTGCGACTCCGCAGATCGTGAGCTTGTGATGGGCTAAGTTGGGACACCCCTGCAGGGATTTGATCTTTCGAAAGCCGTGCCCGCGGTTATGTGGCAGATGGGAATTTGTTAATATCCAATTGTAGAAAACTTGACACTATGATCATAACACACTACCAGCGTGAGTAACCGTGACAGTTGCTTTCCGAAGGGGTTCGGGAAGTGAACACGGTGGGTTTATGTTTGACGTTCTTAGATAGGATCACTTCGTTATAACTTTGACGATCGTTGTCACTTCTCTTCTCGCTCTAAACACGTAAGCTAGTGCTAGTGCAGCTGCAACCTTGTTCTTCAGCCTTGTACCACACCCAAGGCTTAGATAGCATTGCTACCCGGGAACGGGATTGCTGAGTCCTCCGTGGCTCACAGATTCTACACAACACCAGATGCAGGTTCCATGGTGAACTACACGGCTGGTGGTTCAGAGTTGTACTAGGAGTTCGACGAAGAACGTGGGCGATACTACGTGTCTTATCTAGAGGATCAGTAGGGCTCTTACTAGGATGTTATGATCGGGACCTTGTGTTATTTATTTATGGTATCTTTCATTTGGATCTTCGTCCGTAGTCGGACTCTGATGTTATTTGGATGATGATTGTTATGTAATGCATTGTGTGATGTGGCGAGTGTAAGCCAACTACTCTTTTGCAATTTCATCCCTCTTTTACATGAGTCGTGCAAAGATACCATACTTGAGATCATTCTAGTATGAGCTTATACCTTTAAGTCATGCCTCGACACGTAGGAGGTATAATCTCATACTAGGCATTACAAAAGGTGACTGCTCAGTTAGCTATGAAGTTCTTGAAAGAATTTTTGTGTCGTTTTGGAGTTCCGGCAAGGATCATCACCGACAACAACACCCAGTTCACGAGCCATGCCTTCATGCAATATGTTCATACCCTCGAATGCAAGATCTCATTTGCTTCTGTGGCACACCCCTGGAGCAATGGACAAGCTGAGAGGGCGAATGCTGAAGTTCTATGTGGACTCAAGACAAGAACTTTCAATACGCTGCAAAAGCATGATAGGCGGTGGATCGAGGAGCTACCGGTAGTTCTCTGGTCCCTTAGAATGACACCAAACCGAGCTACCGGGCAGAATCCCTTCTCCCTGGTCTACGGGGAAGAAGCAGATATCCCCACGGAACTCATTTACGGGTCTCCTCGAGTGCTTGCTTACGATGTAGTAGCGCAAGTTGAGCACCGGCATGACAATGCTGTGCTACTCGAAGAGAACCGTCTTTGTGCCGCTACGCGTGCTGCATGCTACCAGCAAGCCCTGTGTCGCTATCACAGCCGCAGGGTTCGTGCCTGGTGTTTTGAGGAAGGTGACCTTGTCCTTAGGCGCGTTCAGTCCGCCAAGGGTACAAACAAGTTGTCATCGAAGTGGTTAGGCCCTTACCGGGTGGTACGAGTCACCAGACCTGGTGCAGTCCGTCTGGAGACCGGAGATGGCACTCAGTTGCAAAACTCATGAAATATTGAGCAGCTCCGCAAGTACTACCCATAAGGCGCAGCTGTCAGGCCCTGCCCGGCAGTCACCCATCTGTACATGCCTTGCCTCAGCTGCATGTAACCCCTTGTACGGAGCTAGGGCGATGACCCCGTGCAAGAGAAAATAAAGAAGCGATGTAGGGGGGCCCCAAATGAGATTGCATGCATGCACCATCACACCCATATCATTGCATAAGCATTTCATGAGCATTTGCATATGCATATAGATAGGATTGCATCCTGCACTCATTCTCATCTACATGAAGTTGTAGATTCCTACCGTGGACTTGGCTTCGACAAGGAGTTGAGAAGATTGCCCGGCACCGCAATCCCCGGTAAGCCAAACAGATAAGTTCGACCTCCTGTCCTTTAGTGTTCTATAAGCTATAACTTGTGCATGAGAAAACCCCGCAACATTCTCTTAAGGCTTAGGTGCTCCCATCCCAGACTCAAATGTTGCTTCGAGCGAGATGTTTGTAGTGGTCTTTGGTGAAAGGGAGTTGGCAGGGGGCTGCCCCCTTTGTTTGTTCCCCGGCAGACGTGGTTCTCCGGCAGACAAAGAGGGTGCCGGCAAGGTAGCTTGCCGGGAAAACTCATTTTTATTACAAAAAAGAGGCATCCCACCTCTGCATGGACATACACATGCACGGGTTCCCGACAAGATTTATCTTTTTCATTCATATGTTGATACAAGTACAAGCATTATAGAACACAAAGATGGACTCGAGGGATTACTTTATCTGAATTAAAATTTGGCAATTGCCTACAAGGTTAAGATTGAAAAAAGATAAGTGCTTCGTAAACTCCTCTCGCTGCCCCTCCTATCTCAGGAATGACGAGGCTAAGAAGGAAGGAGACGCGTGAAGCACCCCAACAACCCCTGGTCACCACCTCCAGGACTTATTGAAGGACTCCAACATAGGCACCGGCAAAAGAGGACGCCGGGGGCCCGGCGGGAAGACCCCAAAAGGGAGCAGAAGCACTAGGGGGACGAGCTTCTTCCCGGGAGCCAGAATAAATAGTGATGACGCCGCCGAGAAAAGGGGGGAAGAGCCAGGTAAACGGGCGGCGGGTCGCCAGTACGACACGAACGCATCGATGCGGGCGTGCTCATACTGGACGACCTGCCGCCCGTCTTCTCCTTCTTCCCCGGATTTGTCTTCGTCGGCACCGTTCTGGGGGAAGGTCAAGGCTCATCCCAGATAATAACCCACAAGTGTAGGGGATCAGTTGTAGCCTCTTTCGATAAGTAAGAGTGTCGAACCCAATGAGGAGCTAAAGGTAGAACAAATATTCCCTCAAGTTCTATCGACCACCGATACAACTCTACGCACGCTTGATGTTCACTTTACCTAGAACAAGTATGAAACTAGAAGTACTTTGTGGTTTTTGTGGGATAGGTTTGCAAGAATATAAAGAGGACGTAAATAAAAAGTAGGGGCTATTAAGAGAAAGACACAACTAAATTAGTTTTAGTAGAGAGCTTTTTTTCACGAGAAAGTTATTTGTCCCTAGGCAATCAATAATCACTATTGCAATCTTATTTGAGGGAGAGGCATAAGCTAACATACTTTCTCTTCTTGGATCATATGCACTTATGATTGGAACTCTAGCAAGCATCCGCAACTACTAAAGATCATTAAGGTAAAACCCAACCATAGCATTAAAGTATCAAGTCCTCTTTATTCCCATACGCAAACAACCTACTTACTCGGTCTGTGCTTCTGTCACTCACGCCACCCACCATAAGCAAATCATGAACATATTGCAAACCATACAACGGGGATCCCTCACGCTTGCGCGACATGGAGACCACCATAGGACAGCACCAATAATAAAACATGCAACTCAAACCAATCACGATCATCAATTAACCCATAGACAAAACGGATCTACTCAAACATCATAGGATAGCCATACATCATTGGGAAATAATATATAGCATTGAGCACCATGCTTAAGTAGAGATTACAACGGGTAGAAGAGGGGTTACACCACCGCATGGAGGGGGAAGAGTTCGTGATGACGGCGATAAAGTTGTTGGTGTAGATTGCGGTGATGATGATGGCCCCGACGGTACTCCGGTGCCACCGGGAGCGAGGGGGAGAGAGCCCCCCTCCTTCTTCTTCTTCCTTGACATTCTCCCTAGATGGGAGAAGTGTTTCCCCTCTGGTCCATGGTCTCCATGGCGTGGGAGGGGCGTGAGCCCCTCCGAGACTGGATCTGTCTCTCTGTCTCTCTCTGTTTCTGCATTCCCAGATTCTGCGCTTCCATCGTTTCTTAAATTCCCGGAGATCTGTAACTTCGATTGGGCTGAATTTTGGACACGATTTTTATCCAGATATTACCTTTCTTGCGGCGAAGGAAGGGCATCAACCGCCTTACGGAGTAGCCACGAGTGCCCAGGGCGCGCCTGCCCCCTTGGCACGCCCCTCACCCTCGTGGGCCACTCGGGCATCGTCTCACGTTGGTTCCGCTTCCCAAAATTCACATATATTCCAAAAAAAATCTCCGTCCATTTTTATCCTGTTTGGACTTCGTTTTATATGGATATTCTGCGAAACAAAAAACATGCAACAAACAGGAACTGGCATTGGGCACTGGATCAATATGTTAGTCCCAAAAATAGTATAGAAAGTTGCCACAAGTATATGAAAGTTGTATAATATTGGCATGGAACAATCAAAAATTATAGATACGACGGAGACGTATCAGCATCCCCAAGCTTAATTCCTGCTCGTCCTCGAGTAGGTAAATGATAAAAAAGATAATTTTTGATGCGGAATGCTACCTAGCATAATCTTGATCATGTAATCTAATGATGGCATGAATATTAAGACACGAGTGATTCAAAGCAATAGTCTATCATTTGATATAAAAGAATTTAATACTCGGGCATCCCAACAAAGAATCAAGTCTTGCAAAATATCAATGCTAAAGAACGTTATCCCTACAAAATCATATAGTCTTTTATGCTTCCCTTTTCTTAACACAAGGTACCCCTCATGCCCATCCCGGTGTCAGCCAAGCAATTCTTTTCATACTTTACTTTTTCGAACTTTTTCAATTCTTCACGCAATACATGAGCATGAGCCATGGACATAGCACTATGGGTGGAATAGAAGGTGGTAGTAGACAAAAGTAGGGAGAAAGTCTCACATTGACAAGGCGTATGAATGGGCTATGGAGATGCCCATCAATAGATATCAATGTGAGTGAGTAGGGATTGCCATGTAACGGATGCAGTTGAGCTGTAAGTGTATGAAAGCTCGGAAGAAAACTAGTGGGTGTGCATCAACTTGCTTGCTCATGAAGACCTAGGGCATTTGAGGAAGCCCATCGTTGGAATATACAAGCCAAGTTTAATAATGAAAAATTCCCACTAGTATATGGAAGTGACAACATAGGAGACTCTCTATCATGAAGATCATGGTGCTACTTTGAAGCACACGTGTGGAAAAAAAGATAGTAGCATTGTCCCCTTTTTCTTTTTCTTTTTTTTTTCTTTTTTTTTTCTTTTTTCTTTTTTTGGGGCCTCCCTTTTTTATTTGGCCTTTCTCTTTTTTTGGCCTTTTTTTCTTTTGGCCTTTTCTTTTTTTTCAAGGGACAATGCTCTAATAATGATGATCATCACACTTCTATTAACTTACAACTCGATATTACAACTCGATACTAGAACAAAAATATGACTCTATATGAATGCCTCCGGCGGTGTACCGGGATGTGCAATGATCTAGCGCAACAATGACATCAAAAAACGGACAAGCCATGGAAACATCATGCTAGCTATCTTACGATCATGCAAGGCAATATGACGATGATGGTGCATGTCATAATAAACTGTATGGTGGAGTTACATGGCAATATATCTCGGAATGGCTATGGAAATGCCATAATAGGTAGGTATGGAGGCTGTTTTGAGGAAGGATATAAGGTGGTTTGATGCACCGGCTAAAATTGCGCGGTACTAGAGTGGCTGGCAAGGTGGAAGGGTGAGAGTGCGTATAATCCATGGACTCAACATTAGTCATAAAGAACACACATACTTATTGCGAAAAATCTATTAGCCCTCGAAGCAAAAATACTACGACACATGCTCCTAGGGGGAAGGTTCGTAGGAGTTAACCATCGCGCGCCCCCGACCTTCACGCAAAGATAAACAATCAAAATACAATGCGCGCCGATTTGGTTACATAGTTAGGAGACCATACGTGCATGCTTCGGGAATCACAAACCTTAACACCAATATTATTACTAAACCACAATCATTCACTAGTACCTCCCACATATTAGCATCTTTATATCGCAAAACTAGTGCAAGGAATCAAACATATCATATTCAGCGATCTAAAAGTTTATGTAGGATTTTATGACTAACCCTGTGAATGACCAATTCCTGTCAACTCTCTAAATAGATATAAGTGAAGCAAGAGAGTTTTGATTCTTTCTACAAAAGTTATGCCCACGCTCTAACAAATACAAGTGAAGCAAAAGAGCATTCTACAAATGGCGGTTTTCTATGTGAAGAGGAACAGGCAATCCAAACTTCAAAGGATATAAGTGAAGCACATGAAGCATTCTATAAAGCCATACTCAAAAAGTATAAGTGAAGTGCAAAGAGCATTCTATAAATCAACCAAGGATTATCTCATACCAGCATGGTGCATTTATTAAAATAAAAATAAAAAGCACATGACGCTCCAAGAGTTTACGCATAACATGTGAACGAAACGAATCCGAAAACATACCGATACTTGTTGAAGAAAGATGGGATGCCTTCCGGGGCATCCCCAAGCTTAGATGCTTGAGTCTCCTTGAATATTTACTTGGGGTACCTTGGGCATCCCCAAGCTTGAGCTCTTGCCTCTCCTCCTTCTTCTCACATCGACACCTCCTCGATCTTCGAACACTTCATCCATACAAAACTTAACCGAACTTTTAGTGGCGGGGTTAGTGCATATGATCAATAAAATCCCATCATGTACTGCTCTAACATTATTGTATAATTCTAAACAAACATTACCTACTGTATGCTATCACAATTCTATGGCCCAAGTCAAGGAGGCATCAACAATAATTCAAACATATGCAAATAATGAAGCTATAACAGCAATCTGTGAAAACATGACAGTCTGTAGTAATCTAAACATTAACCATACTTCTGTAACCCTAAAAATTATGGAAAAATTAGGAAAAAATCAACAATTTGTATAGCAAGACTTTTCAAAAAGTTTCAGAGCCTATCGACGTTCCAGTAAAATACGTAAAATCGCGCACTAGAGCCAAAGTTTCTATTTTTGCAACGCACAAACCAACAAGGAGTTTAATCATCCTAAAGGAAACTCTTGGCACATTATTTTTATAATACTATGGAATTTTACAAGGGGATAATTGTTTTTGTTTAAAAGTTTCTGTAATTAAGATTTGCAAAGTTTCCATGGGCATGAACAAAGTTCAAGGAGCTCCCCCATTTCAACGGTGCTTGTCGTTCTTACTTTCACTTTTCTTTTTGAAAAAGTTTTAGGTTCCCCTCTTTATTTTTTTTGTTTTTAAACTTTATAAAAGCACACAACAGAAATAAATGACTCTCTAAAACTTCCGGGTTGTCTCCCTGGCAGCGCTTTCTTTAAAGCCATTAAGCTAGGCATATAGTGCTCAAGTAATGGATCCACCCGGATCCCAAGGTATATCAAAGCCAATTTTAATTAACAATGATTTGGCATTTAGTAGTGAGCACAGAGTGATATGTTTCATGAAACAACGAAGTCTAACTCCCTTCCTATGCATAGGCATGTCATACAAGAACAATTCATGCACATCAAGTAAAGGCCAATGCATAGTATAAGCAGTTTCTTGCAATTTTATCGTGTTGGAAACACAGAGAGGCGGAGATGTAGTTCCTCTCTCATAATAATTGCAAGTAGGAGAAGCAATCACATGCATATTATACTCATCAAAATCATCTGTGTAACGCAAAAAGGCAACCCATAAATATAATCCTTAATAAGTGCAAACTTCTCCGATATTGTGTAGTTTGGAGAACTCAAAAAGATAATAGGACTATCATGCGTGGGTGCAATAGCAACAATCTCATGTTTAACATAGGGAACTATAGCAAGTTCATCTCCATAGGCATAATTCATGTTGGCATCTTGGCCACAAGCATAGCAAGCATCATCAAAAAATGATATTTCAAACGAATCAAAGGGATCATGGCAATCATCATAGCAATCATCCTTCGGTAAGCATGAAGGGAAATTAAACAATGTATGAGTTGAAGAGTTACTCTCATTAGAAGGTGGGCACGGGTAGCTAATCAGCTCTTCCCCCTTTTGTTCTTCGCTCTCCTCCTCATCTTTTTCATCCAATGAGCTCACAATGTCATTAATTTCTTCTTCCATAGACTCCTGCAAAATATTAGTCTCTTCTTGGACAACGGAGACTTTCTCAATAAACGCATCAATATTGGAGTTATATTCATAATTCAAATAGCAATATTTCAATATAACAAGATTTTCAGGCCTATAAACATCATCATCAAAAGCATCATTCTTTTTAAACAGAGATTCAATTTCATAAGCACCCTTAAAAGCAATGAATTCTTCTATTTGGTCCACATCATAATAATCATATATACCATTAGCATAAGAAGCTAAGGTTTCATCACCATTAAATTTGCATGAAAAGGGAAGGTGTGGAGCCTTCATCCTAGAGCAACAAGTATAATCATAACTCAAGCATAGTTGCCGAGCATACCAACGCAACATATATATTTGATCCCATAATAGTTTCCCTTTTTGTGTCAAGCGATAAGCCCTAAAGTATTCACATTGATCCAACGTTACTCCCATTATATAGTTGAATGGGGTTTTCTTAGGATTATCAAAGTAGTACATAATATCTTTCACATACTGAGCATCGAGGGTTTTAGGAGGTTCCCCATCTCCATGAGTAGCGAGTACACCTAATTTTTTTGGTATTTCGTGTTCCATATCCATAACTAAAGGTAGAGAACAACTTAGAACAGCAAATAAAATCTACTTAGTGATAAAGCAAACAAGCACACACGAGAATATTCACCCCATACTATTGCTCCCCGGCAATGGCACCAGAAAAAGGTCTTGATAACCCACAAGTGTAGGGGATCAATTGTAGCCTCTTTCGATAAGTAAGAGTGTCGAACCCAATGAGGAGCTAAAGGTAGAACAAATATTCCCTCAAGTTCTATCGACCACCGATACAACTCTACGCATGCTTGACGTTTACATTACCTAGAACAATTATGAAACTAGAAGTACTTTGTGGTTTTTGTGGGATAGGTTTGCAAGAATAGAAAGAGTGCGTAAATAAAAAGTAGGGGTTGTTAAGAGAAAGACACAACTAAATTAGTTTTAGTAGAGAGCTTTTTGTCACGAGAAAGTTATTTGTCCCTAGGAAATCGATAACTAGACCGGTAATCACTATTGCAATCTTATTTGAGGGAGAGGCATAAGCTAACATACTTTATCATCTTGGATCATATGCAATTATGATTGGAACTCTAGCAAGCATCCGCAACTACTAAAGACCATTAAGGTAAAACCCAACCATAGCATTAAAGTATCAAGTCCTCTTTATTCCCATACACAAACAACCTACTTACTCGGGTATGTGCTTATGTCACTCACGCCACCCACCATAAGCAAATCATGAACATATTGCAAACCATACAACGGGGATCCCTCACGCTTGCGCGACACGGAGACCACCATAGGACAGCACCAATAATAAAACATGCAACTCAAACCAATCACGATCATCAATTAACCCATAGGACAAAACAGATCTACTCAAACATCATAGGATAGCCATACATCATTGGGAAATAATATATAGCGTTGAGCATCATGTTTAAGTAGAGATTACAGTGGGTAGAAGAGGGGTTACACCGCCGCATAGAGGGGGAAGAGTTGGTGATGACGGCAGTGAAGTTGTTGGTGTAGATTGCGGTGACGATGATGGCCCCGGCGGCACCCCGGTGCCACCGGAAGCGAGGAGGAGAGAGCCCCCCCTCCTCCTTCTTCTTCCTTGACATTATCTCTAGATGGGAGAAGGGTTTCCCCTCTGGTCAATTGTCTCCATGGCATGGGAGGGGCGTGAGCCCCTCCGAGATTGGATCTGTCTCTCTGTCTATCTCTGTTTCTGCGTTCCAAGATTCTGCCCTTCCACCGTTTCTTAAATTCCCGGAGATCCGTGACTCCGATTGGGCTGAATTTTGGACACGATTTTAATCCGGATATTAGCTTTCTTGCGGCACAAGAAGGGCATCAACCACCTTACAGAGTGGCCATGAGGGCCCAGGGCGCGCCTGCCCCCATGGGCATGCCCCTCACCCTCGTGGGCCACTCGGGCATTGTCTCATGTTGGTTCCGCGTCCCAAAATTCACATATATTCCAAAAAAAATCTTCATCCGTTTTTTATCCCATTTGGACTCCGTTTGATATGGATATTCTGCGAAACAAAAAACATGCAACAAACTGGAACTGACACTGGGCACTGGATCAATATGTTAGTCCCAAAAATAGTATAAAAAGTTGCCAAAAGTGTATGAAAGTTGTATAATATTGGTATGGAACAATAAAAAATTATAGATACGATGGAGACGTATCACCAGATACCTCCTCCGGGAAGACAACAAGAAGCCAGAGCAGCCAAGGGGCTGGAGGCGCGCCGCTCCCCACCTTGGCGGGTAGGAAGGCGCGCCCTTCATCAACATCAGCCCCGAGGCTTTCGGGAAGGACGGTGATGGGATTACTAACAATCTCCAGCCCCGCCTCCTTACCGAGCTTTGAAGAAACCGAAAGGTTCACCGCGGCAAGGACCAGGCTCACTCCCCAAGCACCAGCACCAACATGATGCAACGATAGCCCCAAGCTGGAGCCTCGGGGCCGGCCCCAGGCTCTCTTCTTCGACATAACCAGCGAAGGCAGAAGATAGGAGAGGAGGAATGCAAAGATGGATGGCTCTGCCCTCCTCCGTCCCTCCCTTTTATAGGTAGGGTGAGGAGGGGAGTTGCTCTATCAACGGGCCGCCACCGTCATCCTCCGTCAATTCAAGACGGCCGGGCCCTATCCATGATGCTCTCCCATGCCACGCGCCTCCGTTGCCTACCCCGCGCGATGCATGCCACATACGTGGCTAAGGATAAGGGCGTGGTGGGAAGAGTAAATTGGCAGTTTCTACCCCATGCGTTAAAGTCATTCACGGGCCATTACTGGAGCGGCTCCACCACTGTTAGCTTTACGCAGCGCGCGTGGAAACTGGAAGCTGGCCAGGATTCAAGACTCATGAAGAAGCAAAAAGAGGACCTCAAGAGAGTGGCTGCTTCAGCAACCCTGCCTGTGCACTTATTAGGCCCTACCCTGACGATGCTCAACAGCGCGATCGGGGCATGCCTGGGGGCTTTTGTCGGTGCAACTAACCCTGGCTCTATTGCCCAGACTGTGCACAGGCGCAAGGACAAGATTGAAGCACCATCCCAAGTCAGAGTATAAGAAACCAAGAGATCGAGAGTACTAGCTCAGAGCAGAGAGACCAAGGCCAAGCCAAAGAAGCACGACATCACCAAGAGAAGGGCCTCCCTGCGGGGCAAGCGAGCCCGGCAAGGGGCGAGGCCACCCCCAAAAGCAGATAGCAGAGACACCCCAGCAGGGCCTGCTGGGGGCTCGCGGAAGCCAAACCACTTCACCAAGCACTCAAGCGCGACCCACGTCGACAATCAATGCGGTGTCAAGCTGCAAGATGATTAAGTGGCAGCCATTAGCCACATGACAGCCAGTTCCTACAAGAAGAACCCGCAGATGACACCCTTCCTACGACGTGTCAAGAAGAGAAGTGCGGAGCTGGCGAGATAGCCTGGCAAGCCTTGCCAGGCAGCTATTGATGTGACACTAAGCAGTGCATTTAATACACCCTATCAGCCCGCAGAGTTAGGTATGACATCACTATTTGCTATCATGTTAGTGCATAATGACTACTTTGCCACTGTGGTCGCCCCTTTATTTATAAAAGGAGGCCCATGGCAACCGTAGAAAGGGTTGGGAAATAGAGAAACCCACACCACCGTACGCGCGTAGTCACTACTGCCCAAGGTCAACCATTGCTGGGCGAGTGTACTATACGCTCCACCAGCACCATTCCATCATCAATCCACCAAAGCAGGAGTAGGTTCTTATGCATCGTGGCGGCCCGAACCTGGGTAAATTGCTTGTGTGCTCCCCGTCGTGTTGTCGTGCGCTGGTCTGCTCTTTGTGCAACATGACGCCCCCCTGCCGAACTAGCAAGGGGCCTCCGGGTCCCATAGGTGGCCGTGGATATCCCGCGACACGGAGTTGGCCACTGATCCCCCTTGGTCGCCCTCCTGCTCCGATGCTCTCCGACCTCGTTCTCCTGCTTCATCATGTTCGTGTTGCTCTCGTGAGTACACGGTGCCGTAGGTTCACAGGATTGACGCAGTAATCACCAATTCCGATGAGCTCCGCCACCCGCCATCTCTGGAGAAGACCGTTCCAATGTTGTTCATCCACCCTCGCCCTCGTTTCGGGTATGTCCGAGCTCGTCTCAATGTGCTGGACATGTTCCCCTCCTCTCCGGCGGTTGCCCTGGCCTCCTCGCTGTAGAACCACCGGCGACAGTGCCGTCCTCTCTATTTCCCTCTCTCTCTCTCTCTCAAACCAGACAGGAGGCGCCACCTGTCAGCCTCTCTCTCGCCCGACTAAAGGGGTATAAGTGGAGGCGTGTAATGAAAATACAGCTTCGGCATGGCCTCTTCTGGAGGTTCTTATTGCCTTGGAGAGAACTAGGAGTATGGTGACACTCCTCTGAACTAAGGCAAGCCACGTCAATAATTTGCAAGGATGGCATTGCATTAGCAATGATTTTACTTGAATTAAAAAGTCATTTTATTGTATTTAGTTGAATTAAATTGTTTCATGAAGCTTGTGTATACACTGGTAGGCGTCGGTGCTACACAAACGGCTTTAACCCCTTTCCGCGACGGCATTTCGAACTGTGGCCAAGTGAGTGTGGGCGATAGGGGGGTCCTTCCCACATGACCCAGAAATCATGAGGGATATGCCCTCCTGGCACACACGCTCGACAAAATGAGGTCGTGTGCGACCGGCGAGCGCTCAAATATGGTAATACGTACAATAGAGCTAAAAATACAATTATACATGCGAAATTGTTTCCGGTCGCAAGTATATCCCACACAGCCAGTCCCCACTAATCGTTTCCGTTCATATGTACATACCACACAGTCGCTCCACGGAAAATGTTTCCGTTCAGAGGTACATCACACACAATTTTCCCTGTAAAATCCTTTGTGATAGCGTTGCCATTGCACACGATATTAACAATTTTATCGTTTGCATTATTGAATGCATCACACACGGTGCATAGAAGAAACTGTGTGGCAAAGGTTGTCCATCACACACAATTTTTTTGTAAATGTGTGCGCAAGGTGGCCTAACGCAAACAATTTTCAAGAGGATGTCGTGTGTGATTGTTCATTGATCCAACACGGTTTATTCCTAGAAATTGTGTGCGTTGCCTGAGGTCATCGCTCACGGTATTTTCTCAATAACCGTTTGCAATAGCAAAACCCAATTAGCAGGATAATTTGCCATTAGCAGGCTAATTTCCCTATTATTAATAATCCATTTATTAATCTAATTCACATTCATATTAAGCACACAATATATTTCATTTCAATATTAAGGAAGCAGGATTTCATAATTGAAATACATCAGAGTACAACAGGATATAGCTTCAGCACTCAGCTACCCCATTGTACAACTGCACCAGCACCAAGTTTCACATGTAACATGTAGAACCTTTTGAAATTAGCATCATAGACGGTACATAGACAGATGCATCTCATTTGGAAAACTGCTGAAGCAAAAGGCGAATATTGAGCCTTCATTCATGTTGAAGGTCTTTGCAACTGTAGGCTAGTGCTTGTGGATGATTGACCATCCTTCCTTCGTCCTCTTCAGGAGCACTTCAATATTGAACCGTGGGTGTTGTATGAAAACCTTCCTCGCCTCCTGACGATAGAGGTGGTTTGAGAGGTAATCATTAGTGAACTGCTTTGGAAAGGCCTGAAAACTAGGATGTGCATAAATATCTTCTCTTTATTGGAAATGGGGCAAAGGAATAAAAAAGGCAAGGTATAATAGTTAGTACCATCTTGTAGTTAACTGATGTCTTCTTCATTGTGCAGACAAAGATCTTGTTGTTTTTTGTCACTAATTTCTTTATCCTAACAATATTTCTGAGTTTCTTGACTTGATTGATATTCATGGACAACTCATTTCCCCATATGCAAAAAGGGTCGAACAGTGGGTCAAAACCTCTGCCAGCAGGACCTACATGTGCAAGACCAAATTGTTAAAAACCTAAATATTAGAATGGTTCCTGTAATTGCACAATAATGTGCTATTAGACAACGGACCATGCACATGCTAATCTCGATTGTATACCTCAGTGCTTCCCATTGTTGCCCTACAACACATGTAAGGTAGTTAGTCAACAGGTTAAGTAAGGGTTCGCATGCTATGAGTAAAATATGTGATGAAAAATAAGCACATTGCAGATTCATCAGATTCATTCAAGCCACATGGAAAACCCATTTATCCAAACCAAGCATGATTAAGAACTTGGAAATATAGCACTTGTATATGTTTCTCATGTATTAAGTGCAACCAAATTCGATTTATTCCTCACATGCACAACTATACACAATTCTACCCACGACAATTGGACATCGCATTGCAGAATTGAACCAAGCAGGTAACTAAACACCCCAACAAATGAACCAAACATTAACTGAGAATCACATTGCATAGTATAACATACTCCTAATAGAAGATCAGACAGTTAACCAGACCAAGCATTCTTAACAACTTGGAAATATAGCAATTATATTTGTTTCTTATGTATTTACTACAACCAAATTCAATTTATTCCTCACATGTTATACAATAACAAAATGCACCCACAACGATTGAACATCACATTGCAGAATTGAACCAAACAATTAACTAAACACCACAACAAATGAACCAAACGTTAATTGATCACCACATTGGAGAATATAACATACTCCTAATAGAAGATCAAACAGTTAACCAAACCAAGCATGCTTAACAACTTGGAAGTATACCAATTGTATTTGTTTCTCATGTATTTAGTACAACCAAATTCGATTTACTTCTCACATGGTATAGAATAACAGAATGCATTCGCAACTATCGAACAACGCATTGCAGAATTGAACCAAACAATTAACTAAATAGCACAACACAAATGAACCAAACGTTAACTAAGCACAACATTGCACAATGTATAAGCAAACCAAGCATGCTTGACAACTAGGAAATATAGCAATTGTACTTGTTTCTCATGTATTTTGTAAAGATTAATTTCATTTTTTCTCACATGGAAGACATTACAAAATTGCAGCCTGAAGAGTTGAACATCACATTTGCAGAATTGAGCAGAAGACGACAACTAATTAACCAAATAATTAATAAGTGAGCACCACACTTCACGACATATAGAAGATATACACTAGAGCAACAGATTGTATAGTAAAATTAGATAGCACAATTCACTAGAATTTGTTAAGGAAAGGCAGGTACTGCACACGCAACGGGTAAACCGAGCATGCTTAACCGGCGAAGCTGGCAAATGGCAAGATGCTCCTCCAAGATCTGGGGGTCGACACGAATGGCAGCCATCGCGACCTCATCCGCACGTGCGGCCGTGATTTTCTTCTCCGCTGCAAAAATGCTCCTTGAGATCCTACCTATACCGCATGCACCATGGCTTAGGATAGCACTTATTTGGTGGAGGGGTTGGTGATTTGGGTGGAAGGTGTCGCGTCGGCGGTCGGGGCATGTGGGATGTGGAAGGAGGAGGAGGATGGGGTCGGGTATGGATTACCTGCCTAGATAGACGAGGCCGAGCAGTGTGAAGGAGGGTCGCTGGCGAGGAGGCATGCTGGAAGGAAAGAGTGAAGGTTTCAACTTGGAAAGGAAGGCGGAAAGAGGGGAAATGTGGCTTTTGGTAAGGGGGAGGGGGCGGGGAGGTAGATATTTTCGTGGAATCCAAAAATTTGGAATCGCTTCAGCAAAAAAACTGGCATCCGAAGTGTCATCAGACGTGGTCCCTTATTCAGAACTGCGTATGATATGTGAACATCACAAATAATTTAGATAGCTTAACCCGTGTGTGATGAGTTTGAATGTCAAAATTTTTGGTTCAAATTTCCCTGGTTACAGTGGTCACGCACGTCATTGCATAATTTGGGTACACAAAGGAGACTACAACACATCCACACTTCTTAATCGAGCAAGTTCAGCAATTAAACAGAGCTAGCTGGCCTAAACATTACTCTAACAAATTAAAGACCGACACTCTTAATTAAACAAAACAAAGAGTACTACTATAGTTGGTGCTCGACGATCTCCTCCGCCTCCTCCATGTCCAGCTCGCGCCCGACTGTCTCTTGGGGAAGGGGCTCCATGCATCCATTGCACCATACTCGGCAAGCATCTCGCCATCCGCGTCTGCCATATCTTTGGAAAAGGATGCCAGGAGCTAGGCGTGGGCAGCCACAATCTGGGCTTGGAGGGGCTCCGTCGTCGCAAGGTATTCGACAGAGGAACGGATGGCTGCTCGAACGCTCTCGGCGATTGCCAACTCTTCGGCCGTGGGTTGCCGACCATTGTCGGTGAAGCTTCATTCGATTTGTGCGGTGACCGCCACGAGCTTGGCGTGGCCAGCCTCGACATGGTCATGTGCGGCCTCCATAAGGCTAAGGCCGCCGCTGTGGAACAAACAACTGCTATGCCGCTCTCGCCAGTTGCTATCCCCGAGGCAGATGTTCCTGCCACCACCTGAGAAGCAACAGCGGCTGTTTGGGCTGCCTTGGCCGCCCGGTTGCAGATTGCGGCTGCGCTCATGAACCTTGTTAGCACGCGCATGGTGGGTGCGGCCGCGCTCTCGCTGGAGCGGCGTGTCGAAGTTGCCCTCACGACATGGGTCTACGTCCCCATCTTTCACCGGCGATGTTTCAACAGTGAAATGATATTTGGGGAGCGAGCTAGTGTGCTTGACACGCCAGCTGTGGACTGTAGCCGATGCACCTTCTCGCGTAAGCCATAGGCGTACTATACACCGAGGATGCTCCAAGATATTTTGTACTGCATCTCACATGGTTGGTGATAATAAATTGTGTGGGATCTACTTGATTTTTTTATCTTGATTTGAATTACATAATGGGGCCACAACGGCAATGGACGGTGTTTGAATTGCTAGACCTTTTATCCGTAGTGAACATGGAACTATATGTGTGTCATAAAATAATTGAAATTATTCATGGTTCGTTTGGACATTTTATACATTAAATTGATTTTCTAGCCATTTCAGGTGCACAATTCAAAATTAAACTATGTGCACATGCTCCGGTGCACCAACATGGGTTGTAAAATCATATATGTGTCCATGTGTTTATGCTTATGTCCCATGCAAGAAATGGGCATGAATTTCGAACACCACGATACCGTGGCTCTCCGCCAAACGTCGACATACTTGCTTTTGTAATTCTAGTAAATCCAAAAGTCATATGAAATTCATGAAACTTGGCATGCTATCATGGAGTGGCATCAACATGCCGTGGTACAAAAATCCCATTTGGGGCAGGTTTGGGTATATGCTTCTCACAAACCAGAGCTTCTCACAACAAGTGTGATGGTTTCGTAAGTGAACGTTTTACCTTTCTGGACGAAACGATATTCTTTGCCTCTTTTCGATTTAATTTTTTTCCTAGTGTCAACATAGAACAACAGGAGTGTAGTGTCAATATTTGGGATTTTTCGGGGTTCGCTTGGACCTTTTTATACATTAACTGAGTTTACTATGCATTCATTTGCATAATTCAAATTTGAACTATAGGCACATGTTATAATGCATATAAATTGGTTGAAAATTCAAATATGTGTCCTTGGTTGCATGCTTAGGTCCCATGAAAGAAATGGGAATGAATGTCAAACACCCTGCCACCGTCACTTGGCCACAAACATTGAGATACCTGGTTTTTCAATTCTAGTAAATCCAAAGTTTGTCTGAAATTCATGAAACTTGGCATGCTATCATGGAGCAACATCAACATGCCATGCTAATTTTTTGTCCCATTTGGGGCAGGTTTGGCGATATGCTTCTCACAAACCAGAGCTTCTCACAACAAGCCTGATGGTTTCGGTAGGGAACGTTTCATGTCTCTGGACGAAACGATATCCATTGCCTCTTCTCGATTTCAATTTTTTCCTAGTGTCAACATAGAACAACATGCGTGTTGTGTCAACTTCTAGGATTTTTTGGGGTTTGTTTGGACATTTTTATGCATTAATTGTGTTTTCAATGCATTTATGTGCATAATTTATATTTGAACTACTTGCACATGCTCTAATGCATATAAATTGGTTGAAATTTCAAATATGTGTCCTTGGTTGCATGCTTAGGTCCCATGCAAGAAATGGGAATGAATGTCAAACACCCCGCCACTGTCACTTAGCTGGAAACATTGAGATACCTGGTTTTTAAATTCTACTAAATCCGAAGCTCATCTAAAATTCATGAAACTTGGCATGCTATCATGGAGCGGCATCAACATGCCGTGGTAATTTTTTTGTCCCATTTCGGGAAGGTTTGGGGATATGCTTCTCACAAACCAGAGCTTCTCACAACAAGCCTGATGGTTTCGGTACTGAATGTTTCACCTTTCTGGACGAAACGATATCCATTGCCTCTTCTCGATTTCAATTTTTATCCTAGTGTCAGCATAGAACAACATGAGTGTTGTGTCAATTTTGTTTGTTTTTTGGGGTTCGTTTGAACATTTTTATGCATTAATCGAGTTTTCAATGCATTTATGTGCATAATACAAATTTGAACTACTTGCACATGCTCTAATGCATATAAATTTGTTAAAACTTTAAATATGTGTCCTTGGATGCATGCTTAGGTCCCATGCTAGAAATGGGAATGAATGTCAAACACCCTGCCACCGTAAATCAGCCACAAACATTTAGATACCTGGTTTTTAAATTCTAGTAAATCCAATGCTCATCTGAAATTCATGAAACTTGGCATGCTATCATGCAGCGGCATCAACATGTCATGGTAAATTTTTTTGTCCCATTTGGGGCAGGTTTGGGGATATGCTTCTCGCAAACCAGAGCTTCTCACAACAAGCCTGGTGGGTTCGGTAGGGAACGTCCCACCTTTGGGGAAGAAACGATATCCATTGCCTCTTATTGCTTTCAAAAAAATTCTCGTGTCAACATAGAACAATAGGAGTGTTGTGTCAATTTCTATGATTTTTTGGGGTTCGTTTGCACATTTTTATGCGTTAATTGAGTTTTCAATGCATTTATGTGCATAATTCAAATATGAACTACATGCACATGCTCTAATGCATATAAATAGGTTGAAAATTTAAATATGTGTCCTTGGTTGCATGCTTAGGTCCCATGCAAGAAATGAGAATGAATGTCAAACACCCTGCCACTGTCACTTGTCCACAAACATTGAGATACGTGGTTTTTACATTCTAGTAAATCCAAACCTCATCTGAAATTCATGAAACTTGGCATTCTATCATGGAGCGGCATCAAAATGACGTGGTAAATTTTTGGTCCCATTTGGGGCAGGTTTGGGGATATGCTTCTCGCAAACGAGAGCTTCTCACAACAAGCCCGGTGGTTTCGGTAGGGAACGTCCCACCTTTCGGGATGAAATGATATCCATTGCCTCTTATTGCTTTCAAAAAAATTCTCGTGTCAACATAGGACAACAGGAGTGTTGTGTCAGTTTTTGGGATTTTTCGGGGTTCGTTCGGACATTTTTATGCATTAATTGAGTTTTCAATGCATTTATGTGCATAATTCAAATTTGAACTACATGCACATGCTCTAGTGCATATAAATTTGTTGAAAAATCAAAATTTTGTCCTTGGGTGCATGCTTAGGTCCCATGCAAGAAATGGGAATGATTTTCAAACACCATGGCACCGTCGATTGGCGGTGTTAAGATACTTCGTTTTTAAATTCTAGCAAATTCAAAACTCGTCCGAAATTCATGAAACTTGGCATGCTATCATGGAATCGCACCCGACATGTTGTGGTATATTTCGTGTCCATTTTGAGAAAAGGCGCACTCGAATAACAGCCAATAAAGTAATTTCGAACAAATAGCTGCCACTCTAACATGGCAAACGTTTGTATAATTCAAATCGTGTGCATTAAGTTAACCATTTACGTGACGCCACGTGTCTTCGTTTTAATGGCTATAGGACACTACAAAAAAAAGACACATCCGTGACATTTTGGGCCGAACAATTTTTTTTCTGTCATACTTATGACACTTCTATGACAATAATTGTGACAAAACACGGTATCATCATAGATGTGGTGGGGTCATACTTCAATGACAAAAAATCATGACAAAAATGGGCTTTTCGTCCTGGGCGGGCCGGAGACGCAACTGCATGACATTCTTTGGGCCGTCCATGACGGAAAAAACCTTGGTAGAAGCGAGGGCGAGGAAAATATCGAGGTGTTCCCAGTTACGGTGGGTGGTCAGGGCCGAGCGATGCGCGTTTCTCTCGTACACACACGCGCGTGGGTGCGAGGCGTTGGGCTCTAACTGAACCCGAGCGAGTATTTGGGCTCTAACTGAACCCGGTCAATTGCACTACATGCTACGTGTTACTGAACCCGAGCGATCGATCGATGGCTGTTAACTGAACTCGATCGAGCGATTCCTTCGCTACTATTGCTAACTGAAGCCGATAGATGCTGCCTCTGCATGAACAGTGAGCGTTGCCGAGGGGTTTGGATGAACACTTTCCGGTGGGGGTGGATGAACAGGACCCCGTGGGGTTGCCTCTGGATGAACAAGACCCCGATCGATCGAGCCGGTTGGGGCTGCATGAACAGGACCCCGTGGAGAGCTGGATGAATAGGACCACCCCGTTGAGGGCAGGATGAACAACAGACGGTGGAGGGCTGGATGAATAGTAGCCCATGGAGGGGTGGTTGAACAGGAGCCCGTGGAGAGGGCTGGTTGAACAGTAGTCGATGGAGTAGCGCGCGGTGGAGGCTGAACAGTCACAGGTGGAGGCAGGAAAAGGTCGACGGTGGATGAACAGTAGCCCATGGAGGCTCGAGGGGATCAATGGTGGAGATGAACAATATCCCGTGGAGTCCCGTTTTGCGGTACGCCACACCCCTCCCGATGAACAGGACCCCCGTTTCGACCGTAGCGCTCCAACAGAAGTCCGTTTCCTCCGTTTTGCTGTACGCCACACCCCTCTCGATCAACAGGACCCCTGTTTCGACCGCAGGAGGTCCATTTCCTCCGTTTTGCGGTACACCAGACCCCTCCCGATGGACATGATCCCATTTCAACCGTGGCCGGTCAAACACAAGGCCGTCTCCTCCGTTCTGCGGTACGCCAGGCCTCGTTTCCATCGGCCGTTTCGTCCAAGCCCTCCCGATGAACACGACGACACATTCCGTTCTGACCCAGCCGGTTGGCTCCCCATGAACACGACGATGACGATATTTCTCCATTCTGACCCAGCCATGTACACGAGCCCTGGCCGTACGTATGCGTTAGTAGGCGTTCGAGACCCTGCCCGTATGTACATATGTGGCCATATTTTCTTTCTAGCACACTTGCCGTTGTACGTACGTGTACATGCTACGTGTGTGCCTCAACTACGACAAGTGCGCGCCTGTACATCGACCAGTATGTACGCACATGTTCGCGACCAGAATGACAATGCTACGTACGCTTTGACCAGGTGGGTCCCGACTGTCAGGCATTTCCTTGCGTGCGAAGATGTAGCTGGTGGGTCCCCGCAGTCAGGTGGGCGAATTGTTTTTTGCCCGGACTCACTTCCTTGCATGCGAAGATGTAGCTGGTGGGTCCCAGCAGTCAGGGGAAACGTTTTTTTCGCAAAATACGGTGGCCCGTCCGATGGGTCCCCACTGTTAGGTGGAGGAATAATTATTTTGCACATAATAAGGAGGCACTTCCTTGCTGCAGCCGTGGACCCAGCTGCCAGCCTCTCCATGTACATTACTCTTCCGATGGAAGTCGGTCGTTGACCACATTGACCACGCCGTGCCGAGAGCACCAAGGCGGTGGACGACGGCGAGGCCTAGGAAGGGGACGACGAGGAGCCAGGGAAGACGCGACAGTGGATGCCCACGCGGGGAGAAGTACGAGGGTTCACTGGTTCGGCTGCGGAGTGAGGCTGTCGTCACCGCAGAATAACAGGGGGTGTGGGTGAGTAGAGGGATGGCCTGGCCAACGGTGGGAGTAGTAGAGGGCGGTGAGTCCGACGCGGCATCACAGCCGGCCACGGGAGGCAGGAGGATGAGGCATGACCGGCGCTGGTTTGGGCGGTTGGAGCAAGAAGACCAGAGGTTGAAGAAGCACTATAGCCGTTGGATGGACATGTACGGTCACTAGAGCTATGATCATGCATATTGACTAAGTTGACAAAGCCCTCCGTCCCGGTCAACTTAGCAGGCCCACAAGTCAGCCACCCTCCACGGTGGGTCCCAACAAGCAGGGGGTGTATTCATTTTTTTGTGCGTAATAAGGAGGCACTTCCGGTGGGTCCGAGCTGACAGCGGGGGGGACGTTTTTTCACGAAATGCAGTGGCTTGTCTCGTGGGTCCCAGCAGTCATGGGGAACGTTTTTTTGCCAAATACGGTAGCCCGTCCGGTGTCCCTACTGTCAGGTGGAGGAATAATTATTTTCCGTGTAATAAGGAGGCACTTCCTTGCGGCTGCCGTGGACCCAGCTGTCAACCTCTCCACGTACAGTACTCTTCCGATGGAAGTCATTCCTTGACCACGCCGCGCCGAGAGCAAGGGCGGTGGACGACGGTGAGGCCTAGGAAGGGAACGACACGGAGGCAGGGAAGACTCGACAGTTGTTTCCCACGCGGAGGGGAGTACGACTGTATGAGGGTTTACTGGTTTGTCTGCCGTCGCCGGAGAATAATAACAGGTGTGGGTGAGTAGAGGGATGGCTAGGCCAGCGATGGGAATACAGTGGGGCGGTGAGGCCTGCGCGGCAGCACAGCCGACCGCGGGGAGGAGGGAGCAGGCAGTCCCGTCGGCCCTTGTTTGAGCGGCTGGAGCAGGAAGAGTAGAGATTGAAGAAGCACGACGGCCGTTGGATGTATATCCAATAGTCACTGCTTGTGCGTCAACCTTTTCTTAGGAAAGCCTCAAATATATGGAAAACATCATACAACCCATCTGCCATTATTTCTAATAATTTACAGCCCATTTGCTAATTCTTCAGGTTTTTTCTGGAGCCCATATTCTTTTTGTTAGCATTACAGCCCATATTGTGGCCACGGTTAAAAAAATATACAAAATTTTGCATATTTCAGTGCGGTCCGAACTGTTTTTAATCCTGAAATTTCGAGTCACGTTCAAACTGATTTTAAAAATAAATATATATCAATATAAAATCCAACAAAATGTCCACGCATAAAAATCAATGCAATTTAAAATCTCTAAATGAAAAAAAAGAAATTTGAAACTAATTGCCGGTTTAATGTGTTTAAAAAATGTACATCCCATTTCTCATTACTGATAGGCCATTTTCTCGGCCAGCCGAATGAAAGCTCTCCTCGTCTTCAAAGATTTGCATCCCAACAGGCCTGATAAAGCGACTTACTTGGCAAATCACAAGAAAACTGGGCTGTGACCGTGGACCCAGCTGTCAGCCTCTCCACGTACAGTACTCTTCTGATGGAAGTCGGTCGTTGACCACATTGACTACGCCGCGCCGAGAGCACCAAGGCGGTGGACGACGGCGAGGCCTAGGAAGGGGACGATGCGGAGCCGGGGAAGACACGACAGTGTATGCCCACGCGGAGAGGAGTTTGAGGGTTCACTGGTTCGGCTGCGGTGTGAGGCTGTCGTCACCGCATGGCTTGGCTTGCGGTGGGAGTAGTAGGGGGCGATGAGGCCTCAACGGCAGCATAGCCGGCCACTGGAGGCAGGAGTAGGCGATCTCGCCGGTGCTGGTTTGGTCGGCTGGTGCAAGAAGAGCAGCGACTGAAGAAGCAGCAGGACCGTTCGATTCAAATCCAATAGTTACTGCTGCTAGAATCATTTGTTGACTAAGTTGACAAGCCCTGCGTACGCGTCAACTTAGTAGGCCCACAGGTCAACCACCCACCGGTGCGCCCCAGATGTCAGTGGGAGGAATCATTTTTTCGCGTAATAAGGAGGTAGTTGATTGCGTGTGGCCAGGTCAGCGGAGGGAGTAGGGTGGGCCGGGAAAGCCGGCGCGGCATCACAGCGGGCCACAAGAGGAGGGAGCAGGCAATCCCGCCGGTGCTAGTTTAGGCGGCTGGAGCAGGAAGATCAGAGATTGAAGAAGCACGTCGGCCATTGGATGGACATCCAACAGTCACTGCTGCTAGAATCGTGTGTTGACTGACAAAGCCTTGCGTAAACAAGTTAGCCTCGAAATCTGTGGCATGTACAGACCATTTGCTATTATTTTTATAATTTTTAGTCATTTTCTAATTCATATGGAATTTATTGCAGCCCGTTTTCCATTTTTAGAATTGCTGCACATTTTCTGGTCAGTACCAGGGTTAAAAAAATTAACTAAATATGTGGAAATTTTGAAAATTCACAAATTTCTGCTGGGGAACAAAATATTCTTAATCCAAAAATTAGTAGCCATACTAAAACAAATTTAAAAATAAATTAGTACTATGTCATGTGAAATCCAATGAAATGCGTGTAAGATATCAGTGAAGAACAAAAACAAAAAAAGAAACTGATATCGCATTTTCTATAATTTTTTTGGAATTTTCAACCCCTTTTGATATTAATTTTAACAGATACCGACCATACTCTTAGGCCAGGTCGGAATGCATCCCTCCTTGTCTTGAAAGATTTACAACCCAGTAAGTCGGAGAAAACAAATAGGCCTAGCTTGGGCATTCTTCAAAAAGAAATACTGGGCTACCTATTTTCCCAAAGAAAAGACTGCTGGGCTGGTCATGTTGTTAGACGGGCCACAGAGACCGCACAACCCAGTTTAGAGCTTGCTCCTCCGAATTACTTATTTATGTTTAGGGGACCATGAGCATGTACCTGGGCCGGATTCATGTGAGAGCCTCCCTTCCAGTTAATGATGGGCTTCTCTATTGGGCCTTCATCGTTGGGCTGCATGTTATCAACAAGTGGAAAATGTGTTCCATACGAAAAATAGTATGCGCTACATACGGTACTGGGCACTAAAGGATCAAACCGTGCAACAACTTCCAAAATATTGTGTTTGTCATTCTAACAACACATTTATTCAACCAACAGACGAAATATACCACTGATTGTACATTGAAAACAGCAGCAGCAACAACAACAAGGGCTGGGGGTGCAACAGAAGCAGTAAGCAGGCCAAAAGAGTGAAGACGCAGCTCTCTCTTCCAAACCAAACATGAGCCATCATTACAAAAGGGCTACCAAAAAAGAACAAGTGTATGCATCAAACTAAATAAAGATCCTACTACACAAGTGTACGCATCTAACTAACTGGGTCAGTTAGACGTTACTATTTATTAAGCTGTGAAGATTGGCTGACGGCTTGAACCAGATGGGTGCCTGACGGGGGAAACTCCAGCCAGCAGGTCAAAGTCTGATACTTGCAACCTTCTCTCCTACTTTGGGCTGTAGAGCGTGGCGGCCCATATTAGGGTATGGTGCATGCACAGACAGATGGTATGTTGTGTACACACAGTTTTGCCTGATGAACGAAACCGTGCTGCCATCATGATCCTTGCCGTCGGTTATCTCCTGGTTAATCGGATAATTCAGTCCGACAAACAGAGAGCGTGTACCAAGGCTACTTACCAACCTCCAGTCAAAAATTACTGAAGGCCCAGAGAAGCTGGGATCCTGCTCAAAGACCTTCCAGTGACTGTGATTGTATTCCGCGAAACAACACATCCGGTACGTGCGAACGATCATCAATCGTTCACCGTCGCCTGATCGAGCCAGGAACCACCTGCAACTGCCATGCCGCTTTTCTTTGAAAGTTTCTGGGATTAGGAAGGGTAGGGACACCAGGCGGCCTACAACATCATATCAAGTTGGAGTCAAATAACCTTAAAAAAAGTTGGAGTTAAATAAAAAAGGGCTCTTGATGTAGATGTTGACAGTAATATAAGCAAGCCATCATGATATCATAGGAAATTAAGACACTGCTTTAACAGCCGTTTGTAGCGATGACTGGAGTAGGCCAGCAATACGTCCAGCCATAGAAGGAGTCGACAGCGTAAATGAAGCCCTTGTGTTCAATGGCATCAGAGAACCATGGTGGATGTATGATCCTGCGATGAACGTGCAGATTTATCCACTTACCACAGTGACCTGTCAGATAGGCGAGACCGCGGTTGAAGAACGTAATTAGCCTGAACTCTTTATAATTCACAGATCACTACTGTCCCTTGGCGAAGAACATCAAGTACGAGACGTGCTACCCGTTCACCGTGCCGGAGTCGCTGGAGGAACAGCGCCGCCTGCTAGACTCTGAGGAGGACGACATCGTCTTCCTCTTGATCGTGGGCACCGGCGAGGCCCGCGTAGGCCGCCGCCACATATCTGTAGTGTGCGTCAGGGGCGACGCCACTGACGCTGACACTGACACGAGGTCGATGTACGGGTGTGTGCTCACTATTACTACCCCTCGGAGGTACGTGGGCGGCGACACTGGCTACATCAAGCTGACTTGGACTCTGTTGAGCTGGGACCTTCCCGCCGATGTGGACATGGAAGACGCACGGTATTATTTGACCCCCAACAATGTGCATGGAGACTCCAAGGAGGTTCACCTGGATATCTGCATTATCAAGTTAAATGTTGATCATTAGTCTTCGCTCAATGTAATCCGCTGTCTAAGCATGTGGAGACTTCCATGCATGATCTTGATCTATTGGAGTATTGCGCATGAATAAAAGTGTATCCATTTATGGTTTAGTCTAGAATCTTCCATGTATGAATTTTTACTACAGTACTGGTGAAAGACTTATGATCAACCATTTCCTACATATCCTCTGCCCCCTTCAAGTCATCCTGATTTAATCCCTCCGTCTAGGTGTATAAGGGCATGGTTAATACTTAAATAGATTAGCCAACTGTTGACTATAAGAAAGTGCCATGTCATATGTAGCCAACATGTATAACAATGGATACTCAAAAACTAATTCTTGAAGATCATTTCCTGCAAAGCACAATAAGAGTTATTTCTTCACAAGTTTAGGATGCAGGTTGAACAGTTGAACTCTTTTGTTTGCAAAAGATACTTTTTTTTATCTATTTCACCCGGATGTTTGTGAGCTCTAGAGATGAAATAATATCCGAACAACCCTATCGATACCCGTTACACATGAGATGACCCCCACATCCTTTGTCAAAATAAACAACTCCCCGATCAATGCTTTTCACTCTTCCGTGCAACGCACGGGCACCTTACTATAGATTAGTACGCCCAAAAATTGAAGTAACATTATATATAGTACAATAAATGATGATGCATGTCATCTAAAATAATATCATTGAAAACTATGTTCAAATACGAATCCAACGATATTGTTTTTGTTGACATGCACTAACCATTTTTCAGTTAAATCTTCAGTCAAATACAATGGGGGATAAACCACGACCAATGTAGTAGTACTAGTGTAGAGGGCGGCGCTGCACGGGTGTCTCAGCCCGCTCGTGGCGCGACAATAAAGCCGTCATATCACAAAACCCGACCACTCCCAGTAATAAGTGGCCTTGTAAAATAAACATACAAGCAACCATCACATCCGTCCGTCTTTTTTGCATTTCATCTCTTTGCATTTACTTTCTCCGGTTCATCTCGCACACTCGATGCCTAGCTACTACTCCTAGTATCCCTAGCTACTACTCCTAGGGCCAGTTCTTTTGGCGGCTTCCCCAGCTTTTCCCATAAGACTAGTCACAGTGGAGAATAACATTAATGCTCCTCACTCATTTATTTGGGCTTCTAAACTAGTAGTACTAGTAGTACCTCTGTCCTGGTTTATTCCTCACCACTGTAATTTGTGCTAAATTTTGACCAAGGATTTAACTGATAAAATGTTAGTGCATGTGGCATGCACTAACATTTCATTAGTTAAATTTATGATCAAAATTTGACACAGATTACAATGGGGACCAATAAACCAGGATGGATGTACATAGTAGTTATGGGATTACTAATCTAGAAGCCTAAAAGAACTGGCCCATGGTACTCCTACTAGTAGTACTCCCTCCGTCTAGGTGTGTAAGTCACCTAAGGTGGACCACCGTGACCTAGGTGGCTACGGATTGGAAGAGGCCAAAGAATAAGTCAAAAATTCATCCAATCACCGCGCCACTTTTTTCCTCCTAAACCAAACGGAGATTAGCAATGAATCCCTAATTAATAGGTCTACCGTTTCAGCCAACCCATGCAGGCCCATTGACGTGCATGCAAACTGGGGTCAATCCCTCCCTAATCAACATGTTCCTTCTCTACATGCATAGGTCGCTCATTCTCTCCCACATTAACTTCCTCCCCCGTGTGGTTCAGCCAAAAAATTGCTCGCTGATGAACGAGGTAGTGAGGGGAACGAGGACGGAATTTAATACATTGCGCCAACGTGTTTTGGGAATATCTGATTTTTGTAAGGTGACTTAAACACCTAGACGGAGGGAGTAGTACTCAAGTTGGAATTCCAATTGCACGGCACAACTTGTTAGGCAAAGAATTCAATACAGGGTGTAGGAAGCGGTTTGGGAATTTGCATGCCTTTCCGACCAGTGAGATACTCCGTACAAAGTACGATAGAGAAATAACCACAGAGAAGGAAGCTAAAAGTAAAAAATCAAACGAGCATTTTTGCATTTGATTTGCATTGAATCATTTCACAAGCTTGAATAGTGCTGTTTTTCTACTTTTACAAAAACTGCATCGTAGTGTTAAAACATGCATTTGCACGTACATAAGTAATAGTAGTACTCCCTCTGTCTAGGTGTATAAGTTTTCCCTCCTTCTTGGTCACGGTGCACAACCAAAGATGACTTATTGACCTGGACAAAGGGAGTAGCACAGTCTGCAAGCATATATAGAGAGAGACGTGTAGTGCGATAGTATATAGTAAAGTTTGTCCTATATGCACGTACTTACAAAATGCGTACGAATACACAAGTTTTCCAAACTTTCCCTTTCACATACTTAATTAAGGATGCTAATAATTCCCGAACGTTCGGGATTTATCATTTGCTTCCCAAAACTAATGAGATCGCCTTACGAAACAAAAATTATACTCCTACTAAAAGCCATAGCGCTCGCAGGAGGGCTTGCGGCGCGCCACGAGTGCCCTGGTGCGCGGCCGTTTCCCAGCGCGCTGACACAACTCCTCTTCCTCAGCCTCACAACTCGCGAGGTGCTGATTGGCGGCTTGCCGGCGGGCGAGCGCGATCTCACCGGTGTGGTGATCCGGCGACAACAGGTACTCCTCCTGGCTGGAAGCGTGCACCCGGTCCACGTACCGCCAAGCGTAGATGAGGCGCTTGGGCCCGACTGCACTCAGGGCTTTGGCGTGGGCATCCTCCGCCACCCTCACGGCCCTCGCATGAGCCTTCTGCCAAAGAGCCAATTGCCGGACTCTCTCGGACGCGACATAGGCCTGCCAGGCAGCTTGTCCTGCGGTGTGATACGTCTCCAACGTATCTATAATTTTGCTTGTTCCATGCTATTATTTATGATGTTTTGGATGTTTAATGGGCTTTTTCATACACTTTTATATTATTTTTGGGACAAACCTACAAACCCAAAGGCCCAGTCCAGATTGCTGTTTTTTTGCCTATTTCAGGGTTTTGCAGAAAAGGAATATCAAACGGAGTCCAAACGGAATGAAACCTTCGGGAGAGATAGTTTTGGAGAAAATCACGCACGGTAGACTTGAGAACCATGGAGTATGGCACACGTGGCGCCCATGAGGGTGGGAGGCGCGCCCCCTGCCTCGTGGGCCCCACGTTTGGCCTCCGGTGCCCTCCATCCTGCTATATATGCCTACGTACCCCGAAACCATCAGACGAACAGAGAAAACCCTAGTTCCACCGCCGTAACCTTATGTTCCGGTGAGATCCCATCTTGGGGCATGTTCCGGAGCTCCGCCGGAGGGGGGGGGATCTTCCATGGAGTGCTTCTACATCATCATCATCGCCTCACCATGAGTTGTGAGTAGTTTACCACAGACCTTCGGGTCCATAGCTAGTATCTAGATGGCATTTTCTCTCTCTTTAGATCTCAATAAAAAGTTCTCCTCGGTTTTCGAGGAGATCTATTCGATGTAATCTTTTTTTGCGGTGTGTTTGTCGAGATCCAATAAATTGTGGGTTTATGATCAAGATTATCTATGAGAAATATTTGGTTCTTCTCTGAACTCTTTATGTATGATTATAATTTCCTTGCTAGTCTCTTCGAATTATTGGCTTGGTTTGGCCCACTAGATCTATAGTTCTTGCAATGGGAGAAGTGCTTCACTTTGGGTTCAATCTTGCGGTGTCCTTTCCCAGTGATAGTATGGGCAGCAAGGCACGTATTGTATTGTTGCCATCGAGGATAAAAAAATGTGGTTTATATCAATAAGTTTGAGTTTATCCCTCTACATCATGTCATCTTGCTTAAGGCGTTACTCTGTTCTTATGAACTCAATACACTAGATGCATGCTGGATAGCGGTCGATGTGTGGAGTAATAGTAGTAGATGCAGAATCGTTTCGGTCTACTTGTCTCGGACGTGATGCCTATATATAATGATCATGCCTAGATAGTCCCATAATTATTCGCTTTTCTATCAATTGCTCGACAGTAATTTGTTTACCCGCCGTAGAATATCGCTATCATGAGAGAAGCCACTAGAAAAAACTATGGCCCCTGCGTCTATTCTCAACATATCAATCTACAATCTACTTTACTTTTCCGCTTTTACTTTCTGATCTTATAATAAAAAATACCAAAATTATCAAAGTATCATCTCTATCAGATCTCACTTTCATAAGTGACCGTAAAGGGATTGACAACCCCTTATCACGTTGGCTGCGAAGTTCTTATTTGTTTGTGCAGGTGCGAGGGACTCGCGCGTGGTCTCCTACTGGATTGATACCTTGGTTCTCAAAAACTGAGGGAAATACTTACGCTACTATGCTGCATCACCCTTTCCTCTTCGAGAGAATACAATGCAAGCTCGAGAAGTAGCAATAAGGATTTCTGGCGCCGTTGCCGGGGAGGCTTACGCAAAAGTCATATACCAAGTACCTATCACAAACCCTTATCCTTTGCATTACATTTTTTGCCTCTCATTTTCCTCTCCCCCACTTCACCCTTGCCGTTTTATTTGCCCTTCTTCTACCGTGTGTTTTATCGCTTGCCTCTTGTTTACTTGTGTTGCTATGTGCCCTCAATTAGCTTGCATCTTCGCTTGCTAAAGTATGGATCCTCATCCACTTGCTAATCTCTTTAAGAGATCCAATTATGTTGAACCTATTACTAGTGAGCTGCGTGCACTAGATTGTCTTTATGGGGTTTTGCTTGAAATTTATGAATCTAAAAATTGTGAGAAATTGTTAAAAGAAAAAGTGATTCATGTTAGCTCCTTAAATAAAAAGCATGATTGCAATGATGTTACTATAAATTCTATTAATGTCAATTGTGCTAATGATATGCAAAACCCTAAGTTTGGGGATGCTTATTTTGCTATGCCCACTACTTGTTGCCATGATCATGATTGGGGTGATTCTTCTTATGATCTTGAAAATTTATTTAAGCCCCATGATGAATATGAGATTGATAATAATGTTTGCAATAATATTGAAAGTGGGTTTGGAAGAGTGTCAACTTTAGATCCCACGTATTTGGAGAATGTTCGATCTTATGAAATTTTTGATAAAAGTGGGTTTGGAGAGGTCATGACTTTAGTTAATGTTGCTCCCACTATTTTGGAAGAGTGTCAACTTTGTATGCATGTGGATCGTGTTGAGAATATGTTATGTGATAGCTATATCATTGAATTTGCTTATGATCCTACATGCAATTATTATGAGAGAGGAAAATATGGGCGTAGAAATTTTCATGTTACTAAATTACCTCTCGTTATGTTGAGATTGCTATTCTTTCTTTCTTCTTCCTTGCATATGCTAGATCTTGCTTGTCTTGCTAATTTGTTCTCCTATAAAATGCCTATTTTGTTCTCCTATAAAATGCCTATGCATAGGAAGTCTGTTATACTTAGATGTGTTTGTCACATGTTTTATGATGCTCTCTTTGTGCTTCAATTCTTGTCTTTCATGTGAGCATCATTAAAATCTCAGTGCCTAGCTAGAGGCGTAAAATGATAGCGCTTATTGGGAGGCAACCCAATTTTAATTTTTTTTGTTTTTGCTTCTGTTCAGGAATAAATATTGCATCTATCTCCTGTTTAGATGTGGTATTGTGTTTTAATTAGTGTTGGTGCCAAGTAGAACCTTCGGGGAGACTTGTGTGAAATTTATATGATCTTGCTCTGAAAAACAGAATCGTTAGCGCTGCTGGAATGGTCATAAGATTTTACTAGAGTGTGCTATTTAGTTGATTCTTTTTGCAGATGATTAATAGACAAATTCCTCAAGTTTGCCAATTTAGTTTGAATTTTTTGGAGTTACAGAATTATGCGAAACCTGCAGATTACTACAGACTGTTCTGTTTTTGACAGATTCTGTTTTTCGTGTGTTGTTTGCCTATTTCGATGCATCTATGAGTAGTATTGGGAATTATGAATCATAGAGAAGTTGGAATACAGTAGTTTTAACACCAATATAAACAAAGAATGAATTCATTGCAGTACCTTTGAGTAGTGGTTTGTTTTCTTATACTAACGAAGCTCACGAGATTTTTGTCTAAGTTTTGTGTTGTGAAGTTTTCAAGTTTTGAGTATTGCTTTGATGGACTATGGAACAAAGAGTGGCAAGAGCCTAAGATTGGGGATGCCCATGGCACCCCAAGGTAAAATTCAAGGACATACAAAATCCTAAGCTTGGGGATGCCCCGGGAAGGCATGCCCTCTTTCGTCTTCATCCATCGGTAACTATACTCGGAGCTATATTTTTATTCACCACATGATATGTGTTTTACATGGAGCGTCTTGTATAATTTGAGTCTTTGCTTGTTAGTTTGCCACAATTATCCTTGCTGGACACACCTATTTGAGAGAGTTAAATAAGGCCTAGGAATTGATAGAACACTCTATGTGCTTCACTTATATCTTTTGAGTTCAATAGTTTTTGCTCTAGTGCTTCACTTATATCTTTTAGAGCACGGTGGTGATAATATTTTGAAGAAATTGTTGATCTCTCATGCTTCACTTATATCCTTTTGAGAGTCTATTAAAATAGAATGGTAATGTGCTTAGGCTATAAAAGTAGTCTTCACATGATATACATCCAATATCAATGTAGTAAAAACTTTCACACTAAGTGCATTGAATAGGATGAGAAGTTGGATGCTTGATAATTGTTTTGAGATATGAGGATAGTGATATTAGAGTCATTCTAATGGAGTTATTATGAAATTGAGAAATGCTTTTGTTAAGGTTAGTTATTTCCGTAGCATGCACATATGGTGAACCGCTATGTGATGAAGTTAGAGCATGAGGTATTTGTAAAGTGTCAACCTTTGTGTGGAGGTAGGGGGCACGCGATGGTTAACTCCTACCAACCCCCTCCCCCCTAGGAGCATGCGTTGATTGCTTTGTTTTGATGACTCGTAGATTTTTGCAATAAGTATATGAGTTCTTTATGACTAATGTTGAGTCCATGGATTATACGCACTCTCACCCTTCCACCATTGCTAGCCTCTCTTGTATCGCGCAACTTTCGCCGGTACCATACACCCACTATATATATATATTCCTCAAAACAGCCACCATACCTACCTATCATGGCAATTCCATAGCCATTCCGAGATATATTGCCATGCAACTTTCCACCGTTCCGTTTATGTGACACGCATCATATTGTCATATTGCCATGCATTATCATGTAGTTGACATCGTATTTGTGGCAAAGCCGGCATGCATTTCATACATGTCACTCCTGATTCATTGCATATCTCGGTACACCACCGGAGGCATTCATATAGAGTCATACTTTGTTCTAGTATCGAGTTGTAATATCGAGTTGTAATGAAAGTGTGATGATCATCATTATTAGAGCACTGTCCCATGTGAGGAAAGGCTAAATCAATAAAGCCCCTCCGGAAAAAAAAGAAAAAAGAAAGGCCAAAGAAAAAAAGGCCCAAAAAAAAGAAAAAGAAAAAAAAGAAAAGAAAAAGGGACAATTGCTACTATCTTTTTCCACACTTGTGCTTCAAAGTAGCAGCATGTTCTTCATGATAGAGAGTCTCATGTTTAGTCACTTTCATATACTAGTGGGAATTTTCATTATAGAAGTTGGCTTGTATATTCCAACGATGGGCTTCCTCAAATGCCCTAGGTCTTCATGAGCAAGCAAGTTGGATGCACATCCACTAGTTTCTTTTGTTGAGCTTTCATACATTTTTAGCTCTAGTGCATCCGTTGCATGGCAATCCCTACTCACTCACAATGATATCTATTGATGGACATCTCCATAGCCCGTTGATACGCATAGTCGATGTGAGACTATCTCCCTCCTTTTTGTCTTCTACACGACCACCTCTATTCCACCCATAGTGCTATGTCCATGGCTCACGCTCATGTATTGCGTGAAAGTTGAAAGGTTTGAAAGAATAGAGTATGAAAACAAGTGCTGGGCTGAAATCGGGGATGTGCATGATATGAATATTTTGTGTGATGAAGAGGGAGCATAGCCAGATTATATGATTTTGTAGGGATAACTTTCTTTAGCCATAGTATTTTGAGAAGACATGATTTCTTTGTTAGTATGCTTGAAGTATTATTATTTCTTATGTCAATATAGACTTTTGTCTTGAATCTTTCAGATATGAACATTCATGCCACAATTAAGAGAATTATATTGAAAAAGTATGTTGGTTAGCATTCCACATCAAAAATTCTGTTTTTATCATTTACCTACTTGAGGACGAGCATGAATTAAGCTTGGGGATGCTTGATACGTCTCCAACATATTTATAATTTTTTATTGTTCCATGCTATTATTTATGATGTTTTGGATGTTTAATGGGATTTTTCATACACTTTTATATTATTTTTGGGACTAACATACTATCCCAAAAGCCCAGTCCAGATTGCAGTTGTTTTTGCCTATTTTAGGGTTTTGCAGAAAAGGAATATCAAACGGAGTCCAAACGGAATGAAACCTTCGGGAGAGATATTTTTGGAGAAAATCACGCACAGGAGACTTGAGAACCACGGAGTAGGGCACACGTGGCACGCACGAGGGTGGGGGGCGCCCCCCTATAGGGCGCGCTCCCTGCCTCGTGGGCCCCACGTTTGGCCTCGGTGCCCTCCTTCCTCCTATATATGCCGACGTACCCCAAAACCATCAGACGAACAGAGAAAACCCTAGTTCCACCGCCGTAACCTTCTGTTCTCGTGAGATCCCATCTTGGGGCCTGTTCCGGAGCTCCGCCGGAGGGGGGATCTTCCACGGAGTGCTTCTACATCATCATCATCGCCTCACCATGACTTATGAGTAGTTTACCATAGACCTTCGGGTCCATAGCTAGTATCTAGATGACTTCTTCTCTCTCTTTGGATCTCAATACAAAATTCTCCTCGGTCTTCGAGGAGATCTATTTGATGTAATCTCTTTTTGCGGTGTGTTTGTCGAGATCCGATGAATTGTGGGTTTATGACCAAGATTATCTATGAGAAATATTAGGTTCTTCTCTGAACTCTTTATGTATGATTATAATTTCCTTTCTAGTCTCTTCAAATTATTGGTTTGGTTTGGCCTACTAGATCTATAGTTCTTGCAATGGGAGAAGTGCATGCTTTGGGTTCAATCTTGTGGTGTCCTTTCCCAGTGACAGTAGGGGCAGCAAGGAACGTATTGTATTGTTGCCATTGTTGATAAAAAGATAGGGTTTATATCAATAAATTTGAGTTTATCCCTCTACATCATGTCATCTTGCTTAAGGCATTACTCTGTTCTTATGAACTCAATACACTAGATGCATGCTGGATAGCGGTCGATGTGTGGAATAATAGTAGTAGATGCAGAATCGTTTCGGTCTACTTGTCTCGTACATGATGTCTATATATAATGATCATGCCTAGATAGTCTCATAGTTATTCGCTTTTCTATCAATTGCTCGATAGTAATTTGTTTACCCGCCGTAGAATATCGCTATCATGAGAGATACCACTAGAGAAAACTATGGCCCCCGGGTCTATTCTCAACATATCAATCTACAATCTACTTTACTTTTCCGCTTTTACTTTCTATTGTTATAATCAAAAATACCAAAAATATCAAACTATCATCTCTATCAGATCTCACTTTCGTAAGTGACCATAAAGGGATTGAAAACCCCTCATCGCGTTGGCAGCGAAGTTCTTATTTGTTTGTGCAGGTGCGAGGGACTCGCACGTGGTCTCCTACTGGATTGATACCTTGGTTCTCAAAAACCGAGGGAAATACTTACACTACTGTGCTGCATCACCCTTTCTTCTTTGAGGGAATACAACGCAAGCTCGAGAAGTAGTATGGTGCGCTTCTCTTCCTCGTCCTTCTTCTCCGCCTCTATTTTGGTGCGCTCTGCTAGAGGCAAAGCCTCCCACAAGGCGACATACATTTCTTTCCAAAGCTCCTCAAGGCTGGGGGGCTCGGCGGGCGGCGCGGCGTTCTCCTAGTAGCAGGGAGCCGACGCGTCCTCTGACGCGCATGCTGGCGAGATTGGGAACGCTGACGCGTCCACCTCGAAGCGTCGCGGCGAGGAGCGGAATGCCGACACGTCCTCCTCCACTAGTGGCGGCGAGGAGCGGGACGCCGACGCGTCCACCTCGACGTGTCGCGGCGAGGAGCGGAACGCCGACGCGTCCTCCTCGAGTAGTGGCGGTGAGGAACGGAACGACGACGCGTGACCGTCCGCGCGATGCAGCGAGGGGCGCCTAGGGCTTGGGAGGGGCGATGCCATGGTGGTCGACATGAGAGGGAGGGGGAGGAGATAGCGATGAATGTGAGCGTTCTTCTGAATGTCATGGGAGGCGCAGTATTTATAGCGAGCAATGGCACACCTATGTAAGATATGGACTGAGCTGCACTGACTTAACCACAGGTCCAGTTGCGTCACTGACATGTGGGCCAGACCCCTGTTGGGCCCATATGTCAGTGACCCAATGCACCTGAAGTTAAGTAACTGAAGCAGCGTCCCGGGTGGAGTGGTGGGACCGCCAGAGGGAGAAGGAGAGTCTGGCGGGCATATTGTTTCCACACATGGAGAGGAAAATACTTGGAGACGAACGGGCTTCCTGCAGGTATGGGGACCGGTGCATAAAGTCTCATCTTGCATGCCGGGCTAGGTATAGTCTCATGTCATTAAAAACATACACGCCCCACACATGTTCATATTTCAAGGTGCACTAAATTATTGCATCCGATGGTTAAGGCTGGCCATAATGGTGGTATCTTAGTTGGTACTCCCTCCGATCCTTTATACTCTACGCATAACTTTTTTCGTTTTTTTTCGAAATGCTCCGCGCGATCCCCTTGAGTAGCGCACCTTTCCTAGCCTGCCCCTGCCTTTCCGCTTCGCTAGCAATTAATCTCCTTAATTGGCGCAACTTCCTAGTTTGTATGAAGAGACATAAGCGGAGGAGAGAGAGAGATTACGTGTGACATGCATGGAGGGATTCGAGGCAACTAGTACTCTAATCCACGCAAAAGCAGGGGCAAACTTGTCCAGAAAATTTCGAACGGGCCTCTCCTTGGTATGCGAGCTACGAGTTATGCACAAAGTAAAAACAAATAGAGGGAGTATCATGCACATGGGAATAGCAAACAAGCCGGCATGGCGTGCGAACATGCGAAGGTCGTGGGAGACGCGACGGTTGACGGAATTAATTTAAGTTACACACAAGCCGGCATGGCGTGCAAACAGGCAGAAGCTATACCGTCAAGCCTACGATATGGGTCTAGTAGACATGACATCTAGTGGGCCCCACATAGTTCTTGAGAACTCTTTGGGGGCTTGCAGCCGTTTATCCACCGAGCAAGCCAGCAACCCCACGCCGTTCGCACGCCCTACTCGTCCCCGTCTTCTACTAGTACAGTGCCTTAAACAGTTCGCTCCCAGTTGTCCCGTCAATCCTAACCCTCCTCCCAAATCCATGGCGTCACAAATCTCCATGATCGGCGGCGAGTACAAGGTTAGAACCATCACCGGCGATGAGTTCGACGTCATCTATGCCCATTCTTCCGCAACGGTGAAAGAATGCCTTGCTCGCTTCCAACGCAAGTTCGAAAACTCAAATGATGAGTGGGTCACTGGGCTAGATGTTGAGTACACCACAGTCCTGGGAAGCGAGAAGAAACTAAAGGAGGCAGAGAAGAAGAAGCCCGCCGTGATCCAGGTTTGCGTGCATGACTTATGCTTGGTCTACCACATATGCCATGCCGACGTTGAGTGCGAGGAATTTAAGAAGTTCCTCAAGGGCGGCCGAGTCAAATTCATTACTATTGACTTTAGGAACGTCAAGGAAATCCTGGGTCGGATAGGCCTCGTTGTAGGCCAGCCCTTCAATCTCCAGAAGGAGAGCCTGGTGTCCTCCTCTCAGCCTTCAATGTTGAACCTGGCAGCAGCCATGATTGATTGTTCGTACGCTGAACTAAAGAAACCTCACCACGAGTTTCATCATGCATGGGAGTCGAAGATATTAGATGAAGATCACATCCTGTACGCAGCAATGAAAGCCTACATTTGTTTAAATATCTACAAGGGTTGGATGAAGAAGCAGATCCCAGTGTTCAGTTCAAGCAAAGAAGCATCGGCAAAGAGGAAGATGAAGAGGGACGAGGATGAAGTCGAGGACGTGGACTCGGACTCCGAGTAGGTGGCAGTGTCGTCGCTCATGCTGGTTCTACTGAAGTGTCAAGCGGACTAGTTGCTTAGTTTATTTTCAAGGGTGTGTTGTGCTGAGGCCCCAGCAGAACTATGTTCATGTTCTTTCTCGTTATTTGAACTCTTTAGTACGTACAGTAGTACTAGTACTATGTCTTACTACTGTTCTTCTTGCAGTTGGTACTACTGCTCGTATGTTCGTGTTCCTACTGTAGTTAATACGTTCGTACTAGTAGTATAATTTGGGTCAGTCCATTTGTGAAAGAAGTTCGACGAAGTGAAGGAAGAAGACGGCAGGGTGCCCATGATCTATCTTATGAGTGTTGGGTCTGGAATGCAGTTCGCCAGAAAAAAATGGATCGTGCCCGGGGTTAAATGGATGGCGGGGGTGGGGGGAGCATGGCAGTGGCAGGCGGTTCAGGGGAGGGCGCGGCGGCGGCGGCAGGCGGTTAGGCGTGTGGCGGGCTGAGAAGATGAACCGTGCATCTATTTCGGAGGTTGAAGAAGGCCTTCTAGCCATCCATGTTGCATCAAACGGCTCACAAGAGTCGACTGACCCAAATTGCTCCTTCAGATTGCTGGATCCACGTGGCATTCAAGGTCTCGAAGGTAGATTCCGCGTCCGCACCCGGTTTGCGGGCTCGACGCGTGCGCGACCGGCTTCCGCCGGGACAGCCACCATGGACGCCTCCTTCACGTGGGCGGAGACGACAATGACACGCTAGTTCCTCCTCGCCGGTGTGCTGGAGCACGCGCTCGTCCTCCTCTTCGTACGCTGCATGCATAGACGCCGCTCCACCAGCTGCTCGCGTGCTTGGCAGCGCGGCGGCATCGCGAGGAGGGATTGCAGACGATGTGAGAGGGCGAGCCTTCGACTTGACGGCGACACGGCGGTGATGGGCAAGAAATTGTTGGCCGGAGCAGGCGGATGCCGGCATGCGCAACGGCGGCGGCATATTGATGAGTGCGTGTATGAGAGCTTAGTTTCGTTTTATATATGGTTGGTCAAACTTAAAAGAAAACCGTACTAGTACACGTAAACATTAGACTTAGGCAGCACTTTTATTAGTTACTGAAGGAAATATGCCCTAGAGGCAATAATAAAGATGTTATTTTGTATTTCCTTATATCATGATAAATGTCTTTTATTCATGCTAGAATTGTATTAACCGGAAACTTAGTACATGTGTGGATACATAGACAAAACAGTATGTCCCTAGTATGCCTCTACTAGACTAGCTAATTGATCAAAGATGGTTATGTTTCCTAGCCATAGACATGAGTTGTCATTTGATCAACGGGATCACATCATTAGGAGAATGATGTGATGGACTAGACCCATCCGTTAGCATAGCACTATGATCGTTTAGTTTTACTGCTATTGCTTTCTTCATGACTTATACAAGTTCCTATGACTATGAGATTATGCAACTCCCGAATACCGTAGGAACACCTTTTGTGCTATCAAACGTCACAACGTAACTGGGTGATCATAAAGATGCTCTACAGGTGTCTCCGAAAGTATTCGTGGTGTTGGCATAGATCAAGATTAGGATTTGTCACTCCGAAGTGTCGGAGAGTTATCTCAGGGCCCTCTCGGTAACACACATCATAATAAGCCTTGCAAGCAAAAGACTAATGAGTTAGTCACGAGATGATGTGTTACGGAACGAGAAAAGAGACTTGCCGATAACGAGATTGAACTAGGTATAGAGATACCGACGATCGAATCTCGGGCAAGTAACATACCGATGACAAAAGGAACAACGTATGTTGTTATGCGGTTTGACCGATAAAGATCTTCGTAGAATATGTAGGAACCAATATGAGCATCCAGGTTCCGCTATTGGTTATTGACCGGAGATGAGTCTCGGTCATGTCTACATAGTTCTCGAACCCGTAGGGTCCGCACGCTTAACGTTTGATGACGATCGGTATTATGAGTTTATGAGTTTTGATGTACCGAAGGTAGTTCGGAGTCCGGGATGAGATCACGGACATGACGAGGAGTCTCGGAATGTCTGAGACATAAAGATTGATATATTGGACGACTATATTCGGACACCGAAAGTGTTCTGGAAAGTTTCAGAATTTACCGGAGTGCCGGGGGGGTTACCGGAACCCCCCGGGGGAATGGTGGGCCCTGGTGGGCCATAGGGGAGAGAGAGGGCAGCAGCCAGGAGGTGGCGCCTCCCTCCCTAGGAGGAGTCCGAATAGGACAAGGGGAGGGGGGCGCGGCCCCTCTTTCCCTCTCCCTCTCCCTCTCTTTCCTTCCCCCTTCTTCCTTCTTTGGTAGTTCCTACTAGTAATAGGATTGCAATCCTATTCCTAGTAGGATTGCAGCCCTAGCCGCACCATAGGAGAGCCGGCCGGCCTCCCCCCTTGCTCCTTTATATACGGGGGCAGGGGGGCACCCAAAGACACACAAGTTGAATTGTTCCAACCGTGTGCGGTGCCCCCCTCCACAGAAACACACCTCGGTCATACCGTCGCAGTGCTTAGGCAAAGCCCTGCGCCGATAGATACATCATATCCGTCACCACGCCGTCGTGCTGACGAAACTCTCCCGTGAAGCTCAACTGGATCAAGAGCTCGTGGGACGTCATCAAGCTGAACGTGTGCTGAACGCGGAGGTGCCGTACGTTCGGTGCTTGATCGGTTGAATCGCGAAGAAGTTCGACTACATCAACCGCGTCACTTGACGCTTCCGCTTCCGGTCTACGATGGTACGTAGACACACTCTTCCCTCTCGTTGCTATGCATCTGGTAGATAGATCTTGCGTGATCGTAGGAAAATTTTAAATACTACGTTCCCCAGCAGTGGCATCAGAGCCAGGTCTATGCGTAGATGATATGCACGAGTAGAACACAATGAGTTGTGGGCGATACTAGTCATACTGCTTACCAGCATGTCATACTTTGCTTCGGCGGTATTGTGAGATGAAGCGGCCCGGACCGACATTACGCGTACGCTTACGCGAGACTGGTTTCACCATTACGAGCACTCGTTGCTTAAAGGTGACAGGCGGGTGTCTGTCTCTCTCACTTTAGCTGAATCAAGTGTGGCTACGCCCAGTCCTTGTGAAGGTTAAAACAACACATACTTGATGAAACATCGTTGTGGTTTTGTATGCGTAGGTAAGAACGGTTCTTGCTAAGCCCGTAGCAGCCACGTAAAACTTGCAACAACAAAGTAGAGGACGTCTAACTTGTTTTTGCAGGGCATGTTGTGATGTGATATGGTCAAGACATGATGAGTTATTCAGTTTTGTATGAGATGATCATGTTTTGTAATGTTATCGGCAACTGGCAAGAGCCATATGGTTGTCGCTTTATTGTATGAAGTGCAATCGCCCTGTAATTGCTTTACTTTATCACTAAGCGGTAGCGATAGTCGTAGAAGCAATAGTTGGCGAGACGACAACGATGCTACGATGGAGATCAAGGTGTCGCGCCGGTGACGAAGGTGATCATGATGGTGCTTTGGAGATGGAGATCAAAAGCACAAGATGATGATGGCCATATCATGTCACATATTTTGATTGCATGTGATGTTTATCTTATTATGCTTCTTATTTTGCTTAGAACGATGGTAGCATTATAAGATGATCCCTTACTAAATTTCAAGGTATAAGTGTTCTCCCTGAGTATGCACTGTTGCGAAAGTTCGTCGTGCCGAGACACCACGTGATGATCGGGTGTAATAAGCTCTACGTTCAAATACAACGGGTGTAAGCCAGTTTTGCACACGCGGAATACTCGGGTTAAACTTGACGAGCCTAGCATATGAAGATATGGCCTCGGAACACTGGAGACCGAAAGGTCGAGCGTGAATCATATAGTAGATATGATCAACATAAGATGTTCACCATTGATACTACTCCATCTCACGTGATGATCGGACATGGTTTAGTTGATTTGGATCACGTGATCATTTAGATGACCGGAGGGATGTCTATCTAAGTGGGAGTTCTTTAATTAATATGATTAAATTGAACTTTAATTTATCATGAACTTAGTCCTGATAGTTTTTGCACATCTATGTTGTTATAGATCAATGGCCCGTGCTACCGTTCCTTTGAATTTTAATGCATTCCTAGAGAAAGCTAAGTTGAAAGATGATGGTAGAAATTACACGGACTGGGTCCGTAACTTGAGGATTATCCTCATTGCTGCACAGAAAAATTATGTCCTTGAAGCACCGCTAGGTGACAAGCCCCCTCCCGCTAATGTAGACGCTTTGAACGTCTGGCAGTCGCGGTCTGATGACTACACAATAGTTCAGTGTGCCATGCTTTACGGCTTAGAACCGGGACTTCAACGACGTTTTGAACGTCATGGACCATATGAGATGTTCCAGGAGTTGAAGTTAATATTTCAAGCAAATGCCCGGATTGAGAAATATGAGATTTCCAATAAGTTCTATAGCTGCAAGATGGAGGAGAATAGTTCTATCAGTGAACACTTGCTCAGAATGTCTGGGTACTACAATCATATGACTCAACTTGGTTGCAAAGTTGACGAGGATAGTGTTATTGATAGAGTTCTTCAATCACTACCACCAAGCTATAAAGGCTTCGTGATGAACTATAATATGCAAGGGATGCAAAAGACAATTCCCGAGCTCTTCGCTATGCTCAAGGCTGCGGAGGTAGAAATCAAAAAGGAGAATCAAGTGTTGATGGTTAACAAGACCACTAGTTTCAAGAAAAAGGGCAAGGGAAAGAAGGGGAACTTCAAGAAGAATAGCAAGACAGTTGCTACTCCCACGAAGAAACCCAAGTCTGGAGCCAAGCCTGAAACTGAGTGCTTCTACTGCAAGGGGACTGGACAGTGGAAGCGGAACTGCCCCAAGTATTTGGCGGATAAGAAGGATGGCAAGGTGAACAAAGGTATATATGATATACATGTTATTGATGTGTACCTTACTAATGCTCATAGTAGTACCTGGGTATTTGATACCGGTTCGGTTGCTAATATTTGTAACTCGAAACAGGGACTACGGATTAAACGAAGATTAGCTAAGGACGAGGTGACGATGCGCGTGGGAAATGGTTCCAAAGTCGATGTGATCGCCGTCGGCACGCTACCTCTACATCTACCTTTGGGATTAGTTTTAGACCTAAATAATTGTTATTTGGTGCCAGCGTTGAGCATGAACATTATATCTGGATCTTGTTTGTTGCGAGACGGTTATTCATTTAAATCAGAGAATAATGGTTGTTCTATTTTTATGAATAATATCTTTTATGGTCATGCACCCTTGAAGAGTGGTCTATTCTTATTGGATCTCGATTGTAGTGATACACATATTCATAATATTGAAACCAAAAGATGCAAGGTTAATAATGATAGTGCAACTTATTTGTGGCACTGCCGTTTAGGTCATATTGGTGTAAAGCGCATGAAGAAACTCCATAGTGATGGACTTTTGGAATCACTTGATTATGAATCACTTGGTGCTTGCGAACCATGCCTCATGGGCAAGATGACTAAAACTCCGTTCTCCGGAACTATGGAGCGAGCAACAGATTTGTTGGAAATCATACATACTGATGTATGTGGGCCAATGAGTGTTGAAGCTCGCGGCGGGTATCGTTATTTTCTGACCTTCACTGATGATTTGAGCAGATATGGGTATATCTACTTAATGAAGCACAAGTCTGAAACATTTGAAAAGTTCAAAGAATTTCAGAGTGAAGTAGAGAATCATCGTAACAAGAAAATAAAGTTTCTACGATCTGATCGTGGAGGAGAATATTTGAGTTACGAGTTTGGTCTTCATTTGAAACAGTGTGGAATAGTTTCACAGCTCCCGCCACCCGGAACACCACAACGTAATGGTGTGTCCGAACGTCGTAACCGTACTTTATTGGATATGGTGCGATCTATGATGTCTCTTACCGATTTACTGCTATCATTTTGGGGTTATGCTTTAGAGACAGCTGCATTCACGTTAAATAGGGCACCATCTAAATCCGTTGATACGACACGTTATGAACTATGGTTTGGCAAGAAACCAAAGTTGTCGTTTCTTAAAGTTTGGGGCTGCGATGCTTATGTGAAGAAGCTTCAACCTGATAAGCTCGAACCCAAGTCGGAGAAATGTGTCTTCATAGGATAGCCAAAAGAGACTGTTGGGTACACCTTCTATCACAGATCCGAAGGCAAGATATTCGTTGCTAAGAATGGATCCTTTCTAGAGAAGGAGTTTCTCTCGAAAGAAGTGAGTGGGAGGAAAGTAAAACTTGATGAGGTAATTGTACCTTCTCCCGAATTGGAAAGTAGTACATCACAAAAAATTGTTCCAGTGATTCCTACACCAATCAGTGAGGAAGTTAATGATGATGATCATGAAACTTCGGATCAAGTTTCTGCTGAACTCGTAGATCAACCAGAGTACGTTCCGCACCAGAGTGGTACGGCAACCCAGTTCTAGAAATCATGTTACTAGACCATGATGAACCTACGAACTATGAGGAAGCAATGATGCGCCCAGATTCCGCAAAATGGCTTGAGGCCATGAAATCTGAGATGGGATCCATGTATGAGAACAAAGTGTGGACTTTGGTTGACTTGCTCGATGATCGGCAGGCCATCGAAAATAAATGGATCTTTAAGAGGAAGACCGACGCAGACGGTAATGTTACTGTCTATAAAGCTCGACTTGTTGCGAAAGGGTACCGACAAGTTCAAGGAGTTGACTACGATGAGACTTTCTCACCAATAGCGATGCTTAAGTCTGTCCGAATCATGTTAGCAATTGCCGCATTTTATGATTATGAAATCTGGCAAATGGATGTCAAAACTGCATTCCTGAATGGATATCTCAAAGAAGAGTTGTATATGATGCAACCAGAAGGTTTTGTCGATCCAAAAGGTGCTAACAAAGTGTGCAAGCTCCAGCGATCCATCTATGGACTGGTGCAAGCATCTCGGAGTTGGAATATACGCTTTGATGAGGTGATCAAAGCATATGGTTTTATACAGACTTTTGGAGAAGCCTGTATTTACAAGAAAGTGAGTGGGAGCTCTGTAGCATTTCTAATATTATATGTGGATGACATATTATTGATTGGAAATGATATAGAATTTCTGGATAGCATAAAAGGATACTTGAATAAGAGTTTTTCAATGAAAGACCTCGGTGAAGCTGCTTACATATTAGGCATCAAGATCTATAGAGATAGATCAAGACGCTTAATTGGACTTTCACAAAGCACATACCTTGATAAGATTTTGAAGAAGTTCAAAATGGATCAGTCAAAGAAAGGGTTCTTTCCTGTATTACAAGGTATGAAGTTGAGTAAGACTCAATGCCCAACCACTGCAGAAGATAGAGAGAAAATGAAAGTCATTCCCTATGCCTCAGTCATAGGATCTATCATGTATGCAATGCTGTGTACCAGACCTGATGTGTGCCTTGCTATAAGTCTAGCAGGGAGGTACCAAAGTAATCCAGGAGTGGATCACTGGACAGCGGTCAAGAACATCCTGAAATACCTGAAAAGGACTAAGGATATGTTTCTCGTGTATGGAGGTGACAAAGAGCTTGTCGTAAACGGTTACGTCGATTCTAGCTTTGACACTGATCCGGATGACTCTAAGTCACAAACCGGATATGTATTTTTATTGAACGGTGGAGCTGTCAGTTGGTGTAGTTCCAAGCAGAGCGTCGTGGCGGGATCTATGTGTGAAGCGGAATACATAGTTGCTTCGGAAGCAGCAAATGAAGGAGTCTGGATGAAGGAGTTCATATCCGATCTAGGTGTTATACCTAGTGCATCGGGTCCAATGAAAATCTTCTGTGACAACACTGGAGCAATAGCCTTGGCGAAGGAATCCAGGTTTCACAAGAGAACAAAGCACATCAAAAGACGCTTCAATTCCATCCGCGATCTAGTCAAGGAAGGAGACATAGAGATTTGCAAAATACATACGGATCTGAATGTTGCAGACCCGTTGACTACGCCTCTTCCACGGGCAAAACATGATCAGCACCAGGACTCCATGGGTGTGAGGATCATCACTTTGTAATCTAGATTATTGACTCTAGTTCAAGTGGGAGACTGAAGGAAATATGCCCTAGAGGCAATAATAAAGATGTTATTTTGTATTTCCTTATATCATGATAAATGTCTTTTATTCAAGCTAGAATTGTATTAACCGGAAACTTAGTACATGTGTGGATACATAGACAAAACAGTATGTCCCTAGTATGCCTCTACTAGACTAGCCATTGATCAAAGATGGTTATGTTTCCTAGCCATAGACATGAGTTGTCATTTGATCAACGGGATCACATCATTAGGAGAATGATGTGATGGACTAGACCCATCCGTTAGCATAGCACTATGATCGTTTAGTTTTACTGCTATTGCTTCCTTCATGACTTATACATGTTCCTATGACTATGAGATTATGCAACTCCCGAATACCGTAGGAACACCTTGTGTGCTATCAAACGTCACAACGTAACTGGGTGATCATAAAGATGCTCTACAGGTGTCTCCGAAAGTATTCGTGGTGTTGGCATAGATCAAGATTAGGATTTGTCACTCAGAAGTGTCGGAGAGGTATCTCTGGGCCCTCTCGGTAACACACATCATAATAAGCCTTGCAAGCAAAAGACTAATGAGTTAGTCACGAGATGATGTGTTACGGAACGAGAAAAGAGACTTGCCGGTAACGAGATTGAACTAGGTATAGAGATACCGACGATCGAATCTCGGGCAAGTAACATACCGATGACAAAAGGAACAACGTATGTTGTTATGCGGTTTGACCGATAAAGATCTTCGTAGAATATGTAGGAACCAATATGAGCATCCAGGTTCCGCTATTGGTTATTGACTGGAGATGAGTCTCGGTCATGTCTACATAGTTCTCGAACCCGTAGGGTCCGCACGCTTAACGTTTGATGACGATTGGTATTATGAGTTTATGAGTTTTGATGTACCGAAGGTAGTTCGGAGTCCCGGATGAGATCACGAACATGACGAGGAGTCTCGGAATGTCCGAGACATAAAGATTGATATATTGGACGACTATATTCGGACACCGGAAGTGTTCTGGAAAGTTTCGGAATTTACCGGAGTGCCGGGGGGGTTACCGGAACCCCCCGGGGGAATGGTGGGCCCTGGTGGGCCATAGGGGAGAGAGAGGGCAGCAGCCAGGAGGTGGCGCGCCCCCTCCCTAGGAGGAGTCCGAATAGGACAAGGGGAGGGGGGCGCGGCCCCTCTTTCCCTCTCCCTCTCCCTCTCTTTCCTTCCCCCTTCTTCCTTCTTTGGTAGTTCCTACTAGGAATAGGATTGCAATCCTATTCCTAGTAGGATTGCAGCCCTAGCCGCACCATAGGAGAGCTGGCCGGCCTACCCCTTGCTCCTTTATATACGGGGGCAGGGGGGCACCCAAAGACACACAAGTTGAATTGTTCCAGCCGTGTGCAGTGCCCCCCTCCACAGAAACACACCTCGGTCATACCGTCGCAGTGCTTAGGCGAAGCCCTGCGCCGGTAGATACATCATATCCGTCACCACGCCGTCGTGCTGACGAAACTCTCCCGTGAAGCTCAACTGGATCAAGAGCTCGTGGGACATCATCAAGCTGAACGTGTGCTGAACGCGGAGGTGCCGTACGTTCGGTGCTTGATCGGTTGAATCGCGAAGAAGTTCGACTACATCAACCGCGTCACTTGACGCTTCCGCTTCCGGTCTACGAGGGTACATAGACACACTCTTCCCTCTCGTTGCTATGCATCTGGTAGATAGATCTTGCGTGATCGTAGGAAAAATTTTAAATACTACGTTCCCCAACAGTTAGCACAACCATGATACAGAATCCTGTGCAAGCGCGTGAACCGCGGTCGCGCGGTCGATCCAATGGTGCGTCATCGTGTCGCACTCGAAGGACATCCACCGAACCTTTTTGTGTGTGTGAACACAATCCCCGAATATTACTCAACTTTTTTTTCTGGGAAAAGTTCTTGACGCTACAATATTTCCATATATTTGAATTTAGCTCTAGTTCGTGTTTATTTGGATTTGGACGTTTTAGGTGCGCCCTAGTTTTTGTTAATACTGATTTTGTGTGTGTAACTGAGAGAGAACGTGTGTATGTGTCCATGTGTGTTGTGGCGGAAGGGCAATGTGGAGATGGTGTGCGTGTGATGGAGACATAGAGAGGTGTGAATGTGCAAATGATCATGCATGAGTGAGACATAGACAGATGCCGATACGTTGTGTATACATGAGAGAACGCTCTTCCATTTTACTTGTGTGTGTGTGTGTGTGTGAGAGAGAGAGAGAGAGAGAGAGAGAGAGGAGCATCCGTAACACAACAACCATCTCTCTCGATTCGTCCGTCCCTCGGACGATCGCATGTAACACATGCATCAACGCGCACATTTTGACACCCTCACCCGGCCCCTGCCGACCTCAAGGCCCGCACATCGCTCTCAATCTCGCATGCACAATCTCTTCATGAATACCCTGTTTAGCAAGTAGTTTTCCATCACATACACACACATTTGTCTCAGTAGGTTTGTTTTCTCTCAATATCTGACACACACACACACACAGCACACAGCACACACACCCCCCTCCCCCGAGCACACAATTCATCCCCACCAAGGTTATATGGCGACCACTCTCGGTTGTGCTTCTCGGCACCCCAGCATGCACAACACCTCAATCTTCAAACAGGGCATCGAGGAGATCGAAGACGGCGACCACACTGCGCTAAAGAATGCAGGGCCATTTGGAAGCAGGATGATGTGACGATGGCTGACTGACTCCTCCCCCACCCTCTCTCTCTCTCACAAAATTACCAATCCCTCTCTCCCCTGCCCAAATTTATCAATCCCTCAACCCACGAGATCCTTCCCCTCTTGTCCATGTTTTTCCAGCTCTCTCATCAAACCTGTTGTCTCTTCTCCTTCCACGTGTGTTGGGGATATAACTATTAGGTATAAACCGCCCAAGTGGGGCCGAGTTATACCTGTACTGAATTACCCCTATTGAAGCCCATGAAGACAAGGAGTATGGCGTATTACTATAGAGAGCTAAAGGGCCCATGGCCCAAAGGAGGATTAGGGCCAATAGACGTAAAACGCCATATGATGTGTAACTTGTGTTGTAAAATAGGAAAGGTAGAAACCAAGCCGGACACGTTTGTGAGCTGGCCTCGGGTTTCTGTAAACCGGCCGGGCATCATCGTGTGTATATAAAGGGACGACCTGGCGGCGGTTCGGGGAGAACAAAAACAACAGCTCGAGACACAGGCAAAGCGGATTCGCTCCCTGGTCATCGAAACCCTAGCAATACCACAACAACTAGAGTAGGCTTTTACCTTCATCGTAAGGGGCCGGACTAGTATAAAATCCGTTGTGTCCTTTGTCCACTTCAACCCCTTTAAGCTAACCCGTCGCGATGGCTCCGCGACTAAGTCCTTATGCTAGGACATATGCCGTGAAAAAACCATGACAGTTGGCGCCCACCGTGGGGCTATCACACGATGGTTTCGAGTTCTTAGAGGGCAGCTTCGAAGGGCTCAAGGGATACACAGTGGGCCGGATGACCAAGAGTCGTCGCGGCAAGATCTACATCGACGACGTAGGCTGGGGCTCCGAGGTCGACTCAATTGATTACGGGTACCGGGTCCCCTTCAATGGCATCCACATTTTCATTGGCAAGATCGGTGAACCGGGCGCTGAGCCGGACATCTGCACCAACATCGTCGACATGGCTGAGCGTGAAAAACCTGCCCGGGTTCGGCCGGCCATGAAGCGTGTCTTTGTGGGAGTCGTCCACGGAGCGGAAACGGAAGATAGATCAGAATCTGGTGGCGAGACCGTTGTTTATTCTTGTGACGAGTCATCTACTGGAGAGACTGAGTCTTTGTACCTATTACAGGATGGCTGGTTTGGAGGCTGTTCCGATGGTGACAGTATTTCGGACCCCCTTGATCCGCCGAGCCGAGTTGCAGTATTTATGGCCGGATCACAGTTTGTGCAACACTCTTCGACCGCAGCAGCGTTGACATCCAGTTTGGCGGCGGCAGCGGCCGCTGGGGCCGGAGGCCCTGCGCAATCACTAGCCCAGGTATTGTCTGGTTTATTCGACACTCTGACAGCGCTGTTGACTGCTAAAGTTAGCCCGACGTATCTGGAGCGGCATGACGCAGAAGTTGCTAAGGTAAATGAACAGATAGCTCAAGCTAAGATAGACCTGGCAACTGAAAACACTAGGATTGCCGCAAAGCAGGCCGAGTTGGGTGCTCAGGCTTATCGGCTCATGTTGGATCAGAACGCATCAAATGATGTAATGAGGAGAAGGTACCAGTCTCGCCTGCCTCCGGTTTGCGAAGCAAGAAATCTCTTTAGCACGCCAGGAGCAAGAACCAGCAATCAACTAGTGGTAAACCGGGGAGAAGCGCCTGGGACGGGGCCATCGCTCCAGCCACACGCAACGGATCAGCCTCGTCAGATCATCCCATCACAATGTGTACCGACGCCTCCGGATCATTACTCCGACCCCTTGGATAACATAGTCGCAGCCGCTTCACGATTGGCGGCTCTCCCTGTCGAAGGAGAGTCCCCCGTAGCAGTGGAGACGTGAAGGGCTAGGGAGCTCCTTCAGACAGCTTTGGCTCAGCAGCAGGCTTATTCCTACAGCCGCGAGAGGATTCATTCCAGCCCCCCGCCCAAGCCGAAGTTACAGCAGACATATAGATGAACCGGCTGTGTCAAGCAGTGCACGGAACCGTAACACGCCTCGGGGTCATAACCCGGCAGGTGTGGTGCTAATGCTCAGGATGTGGTGGATCAGGGGACACAGTGTCGAGAAGCCGAGTTAGCAGCACAGTATAAGACCCGTCAACTTACCCCGGTTCGTCCAACCACCTCGGTGGAACCAGGAGTTACTTCCAGCTCTTTGGGAGTTCTGTATCTCACCCCCGCTTTACGTAATGTGCGTCTGCCCAAGGATTTCAAAGGACCACGGAAGGTGCCCAATTACACTGTTGATTTATCCCCCGAGTCGTTGGTTGAAAGCTATGAGATGGCGATGGAGATGCTGGATGTGGATGACGCAACATGTGCTAAATACTTCACCATGATGTTGGAAGGAACAAACCGTACTTGGTTGAAAGGTTTGCCAGCTAACTTCATTGTGTCATGGGCCGAGTTAAGGGCCCGGTTTATCCAGAATTTCAGAGATACATGCAAGTAGCCCATGTCAATTGTGGACTTAGCTGCCTGTGTCCATGGGAAGAATGAGTCCATAAGTCATTGGGTGCGCCGGGTTTCAGAGATCCTGATTTCATCAGACCGCATCAACCCCGATACATCAGTCTTAAAGTTGGAAGGCAATTGCCGGTTCATGCCTCTGAAGCAGAAGTTGGGACGGCTCAAACATCACTGGGATGACATGGGAACGCACATGGCAACTCTGGTTAAGTACGCCGATTCTGATAGTACCAAGGACCCTGAGTCTGACGACGAGAAGTCGGGAAAGGAAAAGAAGAACGGTAAAGCGCCGCATCCTAATCCGGCGAGCCATGGAAACAGCGGTAAGCGTAAAGCAGATAACAATTCCGATTTTGTGGCTAACACGAATACGCAGAATGATGGTCAGCGTCATAAAGGTAGGCCGCCCCCGCGAAGCGGAGGATCAAATAGCAATCTTGAGCGCCAGTTAAATCAGCCCTGCCCTAGGCACGGGACGAAGGAAAGACCAGCTATGCACCTCTGGAAAGATGGCTTTATTATGCGGGAGTTCAAAAATTCGGATCGTTTCCAATATGATCATGGACCGTCCGGCGATTCAGGGCCTGGTTCTCATGGGCCGAGTTATCACGGTGGTGGTTCTGGCTCAGGATTCCAAGGCAATCAGAGTGGACATGGCAATCAGAGCGGGCACGGCAATCAGGGCAGTCAAGAAAGCCAAGGTGGTTATAATCATCAAGGGAATCATCAGCAGTAACAGTCGAGATATCAGAGCAACCCGAAGCAGTTGAATAGTGGGCAGTATCATGTCTTCACAACTAGCCCGTGTAAGCGTGATCAAAAGGTTTATAAAAGGGCGGTGCACTCTGTTGAACCGACGGTGCCTCGTTATTTATGCTGGTCGGAACAGCCCATTGCATGGAGTCGTGAGGATCATCCCCCCCCCCCCGGGTTGATAATTGAGGTCAGCTCACACTGGTGGTGGCACCTCAGGTTGGGGGGTATAAGTTCACCAAGGTGCTCATGGACGGAGGGAGCCGCATCAACACTCTTTATTATGAAACCTTCCATCGCATGGGGTTAACAGATAAAAAGCTTAGACCGTCAAACACTGTTTTCCATGGGGTGGTGCCTGGTAAATTGGCATATCCAGTTGGTAAGATAGATCTGGAGGTTACCTTTGGAGATGAGCATGACTCAAGATCAGAGACTTTGACCTTTGAAGTGGTAAAAATCAAGAGCCAGTATCATGCCCTGTTTGGACGGCCGGTTTATGCTAAGTTCATGGTGAGGCCCTGTTATGTTTATCTGCAGCTCAAAATGTCGGGTCATGAGGGGACCATCACAGTACATGGGAGCTGTAAGATCGCTTTGGAATGTGAAGAAGGAGATGCTGCTTATGCTGAGTCGGTTTGTGCGACAGAGGAGTTGAAGTTCTACAAGGTCAATGTTGATCCGGCGGATATGTCTCCTTTGAAAAAGCCAACTACAGAGCATGATCCGGCCTTGAAGTTTAAATCGGCTGATGAGACTAAGCTGGTTGATTTTGTTCCTGGCGGTTCATCCAAGCAGTTTAGCATTAGCGCTAACTTGGACCCGAAATAGGAAAGCGCGCTCATCGAGTTCTTCCGTGAGAACCGGGACATCTTTGCATGGAAACCTTTTGACATGCCAGGAGAGGACTCGCTGAGCACACTCTTAATGTTGATCCCAAGTTTAAACCGGTCAAGCAGTTTCTCCGCCGTTTAAATGAAGAAAGATGCAAGGCCATTGGTGAAGAGGTAGCCAGGCTCTTGGCAGCTAGGTTTATCGTTGAGGTATTTCATCCTGAATGGTTGGGTAATCTGGTGCTGGTACTTAAGAAGAACGGCACTTGGCGTATGTGTGTGGACTACACAGATTTGAACAAGGCTTATCCAGCTGATCCCTTTGCCCTCCCTCGTATTGATCAAATCATTGATGCTACGGCGGGTTGTGAGCGTTTGAGTTTCCTGGATGCGTATTCCAACTGATTAAAATGGCAGTTAAGGACTAGGAAAAGACAGCTTTTATTACTCCCTTTGGATCCTTCTGCTATGTGTCTATGCCCTTTGGGATCAAGAGTGCCCAGGCGACTTATCAGCACTGTGTGCAGAATTGTCTCCATAAACAGATTGGGCGTAATGTTCATGCATATGTGGATGATATTGTGTGAAATCTAGAAAGGAGGAGACGTTAATAGATGACTTGAAGGAAACCTTTGATAATCTCCGGGTCTATAAGATGATGCTTAATCCGGCCAAGTGTGTTTTTGGTGTACCGGCAGGCAAGCTCTTGGGGTTTCTGGTGTCAAACAGGGGCATCGAAGCTAATTCGGAGAAAATCAAAGCTATTACGTCCCTGGATAAACCGGCGTGTATTAATGACGTTCAACGTCTGGCAGGCCGCATTGCAGCGCTGAGCCGGTTTATCAGGCGATTGGGAGAAAAAGCTATCCCTCTCTACCAGATGATGAAAAAGACAGACAATTTTGTCTGGAGTGATGCTGCTAATGTGGCATTTGAGGACTTGAAGAAACAGTTGGCAGAGCCACCTGTCCTTGCTGCTCCAGTCGATAATGAGCCGCTGTTACTATATGTGGCTGCTAATGCCCGGACCGTCAGTGTAGCCATTGTAGTGGAGCGCAAGGAGGCTCGGAAGGAATATCCGGTTCAACGACCGGTTTACTATATCAGCGTGGTGCTTATTGAATCCAAACACAGGTATCCGCATTGGCAGAAACTAGTGTATGGAGTCTTCAAGGCAAGCCGGAAGCTTGAGCAATATTTTCAGGGTCATCCCATCACAGAAGCAACTGACCGGGTTCCCAAGTGGGCCATTGAGCTTGGACCTTACGGGTTAAAATATGTGCCTCTTACTACAATCAAGTCCCAAGCACTTGTGGATAATGATTGGACGGAGTTACAGGCGCCGGAAGAAAAGCCGGATCATACTTACTGGACTATTCACTTTGATGGATCTAGGCAATTGGAGGGCTCGAGGGCTGGAGTCGTATTAACTTCCCCATGAGGTGATAAATTTTGTTATGTTCTCCGTTTAATGTTCCCTTGCACTAACAATGCAGCTGAATATGAGGCTCTCCTCCACAGTCTTCGTATGGCTAAGGAGTTGAACTTAAGCCGGGTTAAGTGTTTTGGTCACTCGGACCTGGTGGCTCAACAAGTATCTGGTACTTGAGACTCCAAGGACCCGCTCATGGCAGCATATCGACGAGAGGTGGATATTGTTGCTGGACACTTCAAAGGTTATCAAGTGGATCACGTGGACCGGCTAAAAAATGAAGCGGCAGACGCATTAAGCTGTTTGGGTTCCCAACGTAAACCGGTTCCACCTACGCTGTGTTTGGATGTCTATATTGGAGGCCTCCGTATTGAATTGGTTTCAATACCAATTCAACAAGGAAACTGTAATGGACATGAATACAAATTCTCTTGTTTGGATGCTCATTGAATTGGCTCATGGAATCTTAGTGAGGTTTCAATACCAAATCATGTTTGGATGGCAAACTATGGAATCACATAGTGCTTTTGTTCTATATGCATCGAGTCAAAATCTCAAAAATCTTAGTTCAAAAGTGGCTCACACTTGGTCATACTTATACAGTACTAAAGCATGTTACAAGAACGTATCTGAAACGAGCTGAGTCCAGGAATGATAATATTAATCGTTTCAAAATTATATAACATCAATTCTTACTGTAAGCTGGCTTAGTAGTGCTGCCTTCTAGTTCCAGACACTAATGTTCACATGCATACAGACCTAATCCCATTACCATCAAACTATACAAACTCATGAAATAAAAGTTCAGCTCATGCGTACAGACATAAATAGCCACAAGATCATACAGTTTATAGACAAGAATAAGCCTATGCAGCGGCCGTTTAGTGCAGCTGTACTAAGCAAAAAATCACATCAAGACTTGACTCCATAGCTTGTCGTCCTTGAGATAACCCTGCCGAGCTGCTCCCTGACGAAACTGAAGAATAGCACAGCTAGCTAACTGAAGATGTGAAGAAGAGGGAGGAAGGCCAAGTCCCAAGCGAGGACGAGGGGTCCGGTGGCATGGAGGGATCCCGGAGCATAGGTAGAGGATGAGGAGTGGCGGTGGACATCTACGACATGGAGCGGCATAGGAGACGGGGCGGCAGAGTAGATGGGGCACCATGGGAGGAAGGGGAACGAGCTGCGGTGAAAGGGATGCCGGTATCGGCGTAGGAGGAGGAGGAGGAGGAGGAGGAGGGTCGGCGAGAGGCGCTAGGTGCTGCCGTCTGTGTGCCGCCATGGACGGGGCTCCTCAGCCTTGCATGGGGGAAAAAGATAGGTCTCACGTGGGAAGGTCGCCCCAATCGTTTTCTTTTGCGGGAGTAGACCAATTCGACCCAAATCAGAGCGGAGGAGGTCCGTATTGCGGGAGGCCTCGGTGCGTGAGAGCCAATTCGCTGTTGTATCTGGACTCATTACAACGTGACGTGTGCATCCAAACACCTGAATTGGCAACCAGACAATACCAAATCCAATTCAAGGCCTCGATACGGACATCCAAACGTAGCGCTAATGTTTTTCTGGACATCTTGCATAACCCGTCGGTCAAGTTACCTTCAGAGGAGGATTTTGTTGTTCCTGATCCGGAGGCTCAGTTGGTAGCGGCTCTTCATGCTATCCCAGATTGGACAGTCCCATATTTGGCGTATATGAACCGAGGCGAGTTACCGGAAGATGAGATCTTGGCCAGGCAGATAATCCGGTGGTCCAAGTCAAGGACTATCATCAATGGAGAATTACATCATTGCAGTGTAACAGGGGCATTTCAGCGTTGCATATCTCCGGATGAAGGCCGTGAAATTTTGCGTGAGATCCACGAAGGAGATTATGGTCACCACGCCGGTTCAAAGTCCTTGGTAGCTAAAGCTTTTCGTCACGGTTTCTATTGGCTGACGGCTCATGCTGATGTTGAAGATTGGTCAAAAAGTGTGATGCCTGTCAAAAATTCTCAAGGCGTGCTCATGTACTGGCTCAAGAATTGAGGATAATTCCAATCACTTGGCCGTTTGCAACTTGGGGGCTAGATATGGGTTGGGCCCTTTAAGAGATCTTAGGATAAGAAAACCCACCTTCTGGTGGCGGTTCATAAGTTCACCAAGTGGGTGGAAGTGGAGCCAGTCAGCAAGTGTGATGGAGCAACGATGGTTCAGTTCATCAAAAAGGTGATTTTCTGGTTTGGCTTTTCACATAGTATTATAACTGATAATGGCACTAATTTGTCCAAGGGTACTATGAAAGAGTTTTGTCAACGTGAGCACATCCGGCTTGACGTATCATCAGTGGCTCATCCTCAATCTAATGGTCAAGCTCAGAGAGCCAATCAAGAGACCCTGAGAGGCATCAAACCCCGGCTTATGGTTCCCTTACAGAGGACGCCGGGTTGTTGGGTGGAGGAGTTAACTTCCGTGTTATGGAGCATCGATACCACGCCCAACAGATCTACAGGTTACACGCCTTTTTTCTTGGTTTACGGAGCAGAGGCAATTCTCCCTAGTGACATCCGTCACGACTCGCCTCGTGTGGCGGCTTATGTTGAAGCTGACAATGAGAAGGCATGAGAAGAAGCATTGGACCGGTTAGAGGAGGAACGTGACATTGCAGCAGCTCGGTCGGCGATTTACCAGCAAGATCTGTGTCGATATCACAGCCGCCGGGTTAGAACCAGAACTTTTCAAGAAGGTGATCTGGTGCTCCGGCTCATCCAGGACCAGACTGATATGCACAAGTTATCCCCTCCTTGGGAAGGACCCTTTGTGGTCAGCAAGAATCTGCACAACGGGTCATACTACCTTATCGACATTCGAGAACACAAGGACTCACGCACGTCGGAGGAGGAGACCCAACGGCCGTGGAACATTGCTCATCTTCGGCCCTACTACACCTGAGCCATAGGCTCCTCTTATGTATATATTTTTGACAATGTATATATTATGATCAATATAATAAATCGGCATCCCTGCTAAAGCGGGGCCTCTGCTGTTTTTTCCGTAAGAGTTTGTCACATGGGGGCTTCTGTTTATAAAACGGAGTTCTCACTACCCTCTTGAACCGGCTCTCAAGCCAATATTATCATAAGAGCACAGCTCTGGTTACTTCGGTAATCCGGCTATCAAGCCAATATTATCGTAAGGGGCAAAAGAGAGTTTGATGCATAGCACAACCCAAACATAGGCACCCAATGAGCATAGCTCAAAATGTTACCTGGGGGCTCTTGCTGCACAACAACAAAGATTTTTTAAGACCCTTGTAATAGGCTATCAAGCCAGGCTTGGAAGCCAGGTGTATTCACCTAAAACCCCGGGTTAACCTGCCTTCATCAAGTAAGTCACTCCGTCCAGGTAATCCTGGTATGACCCGCCGAACATTTGACAAGTCAATCTTATACAGACCCTGAACTTTTGTCAATGTTAAAACGACGATTGGTTAATGTGAGGTCCATCTTAAAAGGCTTTGTGAAATGGTTTAACTCAGTGGCCTGGCAGCCCATGAAAAGCCTCGATTTTAGGCCTGGCAGCCCATAAAAAGCCTCACATGATTTTTGTTTGACAAGTTTTTCACTTTGTTGAGATTTACAACACTTTTTATGATAAACCGATATGTATTGACTCGGCCTAGTTGTTGACTATAAGTCATCACTATCAAATAATCCGGTGTTTATTAACCCGGTCTGGTTTTGATTACAAATCGCTAGCGTCATATAAAGATAATCCGATGTTTACCACAACCCGGTATGGTTTTATCATAAACTAGCAAAATATTGCAGGAGTCATCAATACTCAAGATTGGGGTTATCGCCCTTATTACAAAAGTTGGTATAACCAACGGTGTGATTCAATATCACAGGTATGATATATTTCATATTTAATTATTTCAAAATGCAGCCTTGGTTATAAACCCAGGTCATGTGTTGGGCATTATGACCCGGCCGTCGATAAACCGCCAGGACACTTCAAACTTGTTTTATGCAGAAACAAGTTGAATAAAAGCTGCTCAGAAGGATAAGCAGACATACTATAATGATGGCGGATTAAACAACGTCACGCAAAATGAATATGCACGATGGCATAACAAACCAAGTATTTCAACTAGCCCTATTACAAGGCGCTTTGATGCCCAAAATAATAACAGTTTTCACCAAGTATTGCGATATGCAGAAGATTAAATCAGCTCCCGGTTCATGATTCCTCACCGGGCCAGCTTGACGGCTGTGGGTCATCCTGCTCCGTTTCCTCCTCCTCGTCTCCACCCAGTGGCTGGAAGTCAATGGTTGCCCAATTGATCCCAGTTAGGGCTTGGAAAACAGCTTCATCGCTTATAAGCGCGGAGGGTTCAACATCAGGGGCATGAGTGTGCTTACGGACGGGCGGGATGAGATTTTCCACGTAATGAGTTAGCGCGCTAACCCATTTGTTGTCAGCATCATAAACCGACTGATATTGGGAAAGATCAGCTTCTTCAGCCAACTTGGTAGCCAAGGGGCGCATTTCCTTTGTCAAAGCTTGGAGATCATCATTATCAAAGTCTGAACCGTCCTCCTTTAAGCTTGTATAGCCATTTCCCACATAAGCCGGATCAAGATCAGGTACCCATGCTTTCGCTCGGGTTAATGCAGTCAGAGCACATGCCCTTACAGCTGATCTCTTTAGTTCTTCAAACCGGGCGGGCAGCATTGACAACTTCTCTAAAGTTTCCTTGATCAAAGTTGGGGGCGGCTTGTTATGAGCGGCAGTACAAATGATTCGCTGTGCGCCGGTATAAAGTTGCTCTATAAGAGTATATGGAGCCTTCAACTTCTTCTGCATATCAGAGCCCAAATGGGCAGTGTGTTTTCCTGCATCATTACAAACATTGTTAAACCGGCAATCTATGGCATAATACGTGTTGAGAGTATATAATAAGGATACATACCAAACACAGCAGTGGTCATGGCATTTATTTGCCGCTTCAAGCCAGTTAGCTCTTCTGTCACTGATTTAAGGGCGGCTTCTTCATCATCAGCCCTCTTCTGCAAAGCGGACTTCTCCATATCCCAATCCGCCCGCTCCTTCTTGAAATCTTCTTTCAGTTTTTCCATAGTTGCTAAAGCGCTGGTTAGTTCATCCTTGGCTTTGGAGGCTGCAGTTTGCTGGAACTTGAGGTTTTCTTGAAGATCAGCGGTTTGAGTTTCCTTTTGGCTCAGATCAGCCTGTAAGAGATATATGTATTATGAATTGGCAGAACATACTGGAAGTCCCAAGCACATATAAAAGTTATACACTTGGCACTTGGGGGCTAATGCCTATATGCTGTTATCAGAAGTTTTTACAAGTCCAAAGCTCAATACAAGTATTGTTCCTGCCACTTGGGGGCTAATGCATATTTTCTCAAAGTAAAGCTACAGGACAAAGTCCCGGTTCATCTTGAAAAGATAAACCGGCCCTTGGGGGCTACACTGGAGTTGATACAAGAAATTTTACAAAGGGAGAAACAGTATTGCAGAAGTTAAGGAACATTTACCTCATATTGTTCCTTCATCAGTCTCACTAAACTGGCTTCATAGTCATGGCTTGTGTACAGACGGTTCAAGAAACCAGAATGAAGGTACTGGGCGCTGAGATTAGCATAGCTCGATAAATCGGCATTCCATTTGCCTTTGTCCATAGCAAAAATTTCCTCCTTGACGCTATGCTTTGACAAAGCGACAGGATCGCCAGGAGTGGTGTGGCCAAAACTGGTGATCATAACATCTTCCGTTGTATCATCAGCAGCCTTAACCGGGCTTGTCAGTTTGTCATTGGCACGGACTGGGCTGGTTGGTTTATCATCATGGCCCGTTGGTTCAACTTCTTGTTCAACAAAAAATTCATGATCCGGTGCAGGCGGATCATCAAGCATGGCATGAACATTTGCCTCTGCCGGCTCTGGAGTTTTTCCTGGTTCAGGGACCACATTATCATCAACCGGTTTACTTATTTTGGACTTTTTGCTAGGTCTAGGCCTGCCACTGGGAAGGATAAACAAAAAAGTGAATACATTGAGTAAGTATAAAGGGTTAACAGTAAGTTAAAACTCACCCAGGATTTGTCTTGAGGGCTGGAAGTTGTGTGTCCGTCGGCTTGCCAGATGATGAATGAAGGGTTTCCTGATAGTTCGAATCAGATGGATTAAGAGGCTATTGGAAATGACCTGCTGTGGGATAAGAAACATCAGGAATATATAAGACCTCTAATCGACGTTTCCGGACCAGAGTATTTGGTAAACCGGTGGAAGTAATCACTTGGCCGCAATGCCGGGTTGTGCAGCGAGCATCGTGTTGCTGTTTCTTCAAAAGAAAGTTTGGGTCCAAGTGAGCTAGGGGGTGAGAAAATCTTACTTTCCGGTTTCCTTGACGGATTTTCTGTGTTGGCAGAGGGTCTGAACCGGAGGAAAGGATAATTACCTCTATGTCATCAGCTTGGCTGCCTTCAACGTTATCATAATAATAATCATTGTGAATGAGGTGTATGAAAAGGGAACCGAGAGAGTCAAGTTCTAACTCCGATTCCGGTTTATCCAGATCATCATCAATGTTCACTTCGGATGACTCAACGGTTCTCTTCTTGGCAGGCTTCTTGATAACCTTAGTCTTGGGATGAGACACCTTTGCTGGTTTATCTTGCGCTTTCTTCTTCCGGAACGGGTCATCACCCTGTCAGAGATTGATGAATTTTAGAATGGATACTTAAAGGATTGAAATAAAGCAACAAGTTATAGGATCCTTACAGCTGGCTGTTTATTGGATACACAGAAGGGAGCCAGCCCTGTTTTGCTACAGACAGCCACTAGTTCATTCAGTATCCTCTTAACAGACTCAGTAATTTCATTTTCTGTCAACTGAGCCTCAGTGTGTCGTTGAGGATCTTTCGAGTCCCCGGTATAATCACAAATTAAACCGGAGCGTCGACTTAGAGGCAGAATGCTCCAAGATCCAGCAGCGAACAAAGTCGACGCCCGTTAAGCCGTTTGCAGTGAAAGCCCGAAGCTTTGAAAGCTGTGGTGCATACTTGGATCGCTCCTTGGCACTAAGCCGTTGGGGAAATGGATGAGTATTGGAACGCCGATGAGGACGATAACCCGGCAAAGGATTCTCATCAGTTGGAGATGTATCTTTTCAGTAAAACCAAGTCTGATTCCAGTCCTTGGGATGACTATGATGATTGGCATGAGGGAAGCTAACATCTTATCTTTTCTGAATTGACATCCCGCCAAGCTCGGTATTGAGTCCGTTCGTAAATTCCGTACGGCGGTTCAAGTGGAAAAAATCCCTAAACAGTTCAACTGTGAGCTCCTCTTGCAGATAAGCTTCGCAAAATACTTGGAAATTGCAAATATTGGACAAAGAGTTTGGTCCAATATCTTGAGGATGCAGTTGGAAGCTAGTGTAATGCCCAGGATACGACTATGTCTCCTACGTGTCGAGGCACGACTAAAAGACATAAGCGCATTCTGGAATGATCTCAAGTATGGTATCTTTGTACATCTCATGTAAAAGTTCAGGGATGAAATTGTAAAAGATAGTCGGCTTACACTCGCCACATCACACAATGAACACAATAACATACACTCATCCAAATAACACAGGGTCCGACTACGGACGAAATCCAAACGAGAAAGATACCACACATCACAAGGCGTGATCGCCCCTAGTAGGAACCACTACTGATCGTCAGGATAAGATACATAGTAACGACCACGCTCTTCGTCGAACTCCCAGAGAAGTTTAGAACCATCTCCTGCATCGTACTCGATGGTACCTGCATCTGGTGTGTGTAGTAAACTATGAGCCACAAGGACTCAGCAATCCCGTTCCCGGGTATCAAAACTAACTAAGCCTTTAGGCATGGAACAAGTTTAAAGTGTTTGCAGCAGCATTGAGCAACTAGCTTACGACTTTAAAGTGAGATGAGAATAAGTGCCAACGGTCGCCAAGTTGATCATGAAGTGATCCTAGCTACTCACGGTCAAACATAACCCCACCGTGTTCACTTCTCGAAGCCCTTCGGAAAGATACCATCACAGTTACTCACACAGGTAGTGTATTCTTAAGGATATGGTGTCAAGTTATCTACAACCGGATATTAACAAATTCCCATCTGCCACATAACCGCGGGCACGGCTTTCGAAAGTTCAAAACCCTGCAGGGGTGTCCCAACTTAGCCCATCACAAGCTCACGATCTGCGGAGTTGCAACTCCAAATTGGGAAGACCGGAGTATTCACGAAATCCCGTGCTCAAGATATTTCGACAGAGGTAAAACTAATCCAGCAAGACCTCCCGGTGTGCCGACACCCTGATAGTAGCCGCGTGTATCTCGTCTCAGGCTACGACCGGATGGGTCAAGCTATAGGTATATACCAGACCTCGGGTTTCCCCAAGGTGACCCCGCAGGTTGCCCAGTTTGGACCAACACTCATGAGGAGCACTGGCCCGGGTTGTAAAATTAAGTCCTTGGGGTCTGGAAAGTCCCTATGCAAGTTATTTAGATAAGGCAAATGGTAAAACCGATGTTGGGCCTTGCTGGAAAAGCTTTAAGCAGTGCGAATTATCAAGGGGGGGCCCATAAACCCCAATCGTGTTAGGAACGCAAAATCAAGGAACATAACACCGGTTTATCCGGTCCTAAGGTGGCATGAGTGGAACAAAACATCAAGCAGAAGGCCAAGGCTTCCACCCATTGCCAATATATATGTGCATTGATAAACATAGATATATATATATATTGTGTTATCCGAATAACACATTCATCATGGAGCAATATTCAAACTTCACCTGCAACTAGCAACACTATAAGAGGGGCTGAGCAAAAGCGTACTTAGCCAATCAACGATTTGCTAGGAAGGTGGTTAGAGTGTTTCATGGCAATAATAGGAGGCTGACAAACAGGAATAGGCATCAAGGCATAGCTAAAGAGCATGACAACTAGCATAGGCAAAGATAGAGGTGATATCAGGGAACGGTCGTCTTGCCTGGTAAGTCGTCGGTGGGATGGTAAGAAGGCTCCGCGAACTCAGTCTCGACAAGATCCTCGAACTCAGTATCGTCTCCCGGCTCTACCAAACACAGGAGCACAACAACGGCACAATATCAAACACGGTGCAATGCACAATCAACATGATGCAAGACATGTCATGAAATGCATGTATAAAGTGCGTATGCATGAGGATGCTCTCGAGACTAAGGAGAAGGTGATGGAAATGGCTTCATCTTGGGCAACCAAGAAAGCCATTGGATAGAGGGCAAGATTTCAGTCGAAAACGATATAAAGATCATGGAAAACGGATGCACGGTTTGCAAATGACAAGCAAAACAATATGCAATGCAAAACTGCAGTTAACAACAACATGTCATCTATGGAGCAAGATATAATTATGCTACAACACCCAAACATGAAGAAAAGATGCATGGATGTGAAATATACATGATACTTAACAAGCATGAACTTAGAGCACACACAAAAACTTACTGGAACACAATTGCACAAGCATGGCAAGCTGCAATAAGTTTACAGATTTCTCAGACTTAGTGAAAATTACAAGGCATGGCAAAAATTACAACAAGTAGGCATGTTTGCAAGCTTGTGCAAGTCAACTCAAAGCATAGCATGGCATATGAATATAACCAACAGCAAGAAGACATATTTGAGAAGCTACTCATGGCAAGAACATGGTCATATGATGCATAGAACACTAGCTATTCACATGACACAACTGAACTTGTTGATAACATGCTGACAGATACATTTTATAGCCACTTGAGAGCATGAAAACAACAAGCTACAGCAAGCCATCATGCAAGAAAAAGGCATGGCAATAACATACATAACATTCTCTTCAAGAATAACCACATGGCTACTTCTGCAACATACTAGAACATGTCCCTAACATCATGGCAAAAGTGCAAAAGTTTATCCAGACTTAGCAAAATCTGGGCATGATGACAGAAACATTTTGTAGCAACTTGAGGGCCTCATAAGAACAAGCTACATCATGGCATCATGGCAAACAAGAGCATGGATATCTAGATCATAACATATACATCAAGGAACATCCACTCGACAACTCTAACCATGCACAACAACGATGGTGGCATCATGGGAACATGGCATAAAAATTAACAGATTCACACTTAACAGAAATTTATCATCAAGATGACATGTTAACAAACTTGATGCACTCATCTCAAGACATATCATGGCATGAAAATGAATCTATCATGTAGAGCACATTCCAAAGAGCAAAACTCATGTTTACACCTAGCTCATATGACACATGGATGAATATGCACAAGCAAGACAAAACATCATCTGGTAACAATTCCAGAAACTTATCAGCCAAATGCACTGTTGCAACAGAGATAAACATGGTCTAATGCAATCTATCGTGCTTGCAAATGCATCCATCATGAAGAGCATCACAAGACGAACATCTGGACATATCAAACACTCAATTTGGACCAAAATGCACAAAGTTAATAGCTCACGAACATGCCAACAAATTTACACAGACAACAAGTGCTGAAACAGTTACATCATGAAGCACTCTTGCCACGAAGATTAAGTCAACTAAATGATCCCTATCATGCATGAAACTGATGCTAACATGTAGAGCATGTCAATACGAACATTTCGATATATCATGTGCGCAAAACAGAGCACCGAGCACAAAGTTATAACATGTCAAAGAGGGCAATAAATTTAACAGATCCGGGGACTTAGCAGGTTTTTTGACTTGGGAAAAAAACATACGAGCGCAAAATTACTATCTGTCGCACGGGTGGGGGGTTAGGTGGCTCACCCTAGTGGGCCTCGGCCCAAGTCGGAGGTGAGGCAAGCCGGGCAGAGGAGAGGACCGGAGGGGAGGAGGAGCCGAACCTAGGACGTGGCGGATCGGGCAAGGCAGCCGCTGCGGCGGCTCGTCGCCGGCGAGGGGAGGCGGTGCTATGGCGACGGGGAAGGGGTGAGGCCGCCGGGATCGCCGTCGTGGAGGCCGAATCCGGCGAGGGCGGCCGGCTGATGCGGCGCGGTGGTGGGCCGCAAGCTGGCAGCAGGGCGGCGAGGAGGTGCCGGTGTGGAGCGGAGGCGGTCGTCGGCGGGAGCGGGCGGCGCGGGGCGCCTGGGGAGCGGAGGCGCGTGTGGGCCGGCGGGGGCCCGATCCGTGCTGGCGGGCCCGGCGGCGCGGGAAAGTGGGTGCAGCGGCGGCGGACGAATCAGGGAGCGCCACGTGGCGGCCCCGCTGAGGTGGCGGCGTGGGATTCGTCCGTGAGACGTAGCTGTGGTGGAATGGACGTGTCCGGCCATCGCCGGACGTGTCCGGCCATCGCCGGACGTGTCCGGCGGCGCGGAGGAGCACAGGACTAGGGTTTTTACACGAAAATGGAGGGGATGGCGCTATTTTATAGGTAGAGGGAGCTAGGAGTGTCCAAATGGGTTGTGGTTTTCGCCCACACGATCACGATCCGATGACCGAGATGATGGAAGGGGTTGTGCTGGGTTAGTGGGCTGTTGTGGAGGGGTGTTGGGCCAAAAGAAAGAGGAGCTTTTAGACCATGAGGTTAACCGTTGGAGTATCAAACGACCTCCAAACGCGAAGAAACTTGACAGGCGGTCTCCACGTACTAAAACAACAACGTACGACAAGTCTCACCTCAATTCGAGAACGTTCTATGGCCACATACGAAAGAAGGACTCGGAGGTGCCATGAGCACTTGTGTGAGTGTCGGAACTCAAAACGGACAATGGAGACGATGCAACTACACACGGATGCAAGTGACAACACGATGCGCATGATGACATGACATGGATGATATGCACACATGCACACGCAAAACGAAGATGCCCGAAATGAAGGAAGATCCCAGAATGGAATTGATGAAGTCAACGTTGCATATATTGCCATAAATGGAATTGTTACATCCGGGGCGTTACAAACTCTCCTCCACTACAAAAAGATCTCGTCCCGAGATCTAGGACTGAAAGAAGGCGGGATACTCGGAACTGAGATGATCTTCTCGTTCCCATGTAGCTTCTTGGTCGGTATGGTGTGACCACTTCACTTTCAAGAATTTGATGGACTTGTTGCGGGTCTTACGCTCAGTTTCTTCAAGGATAGCAACGGGGTGCTCACGATAAGACAAGTCTTGCTGAAAATCAATCTCTTCGAAAGGAATGGTGCGTTCAGGCATCTTGAAGCACTTGCGGAGTTGTGCCACGTGAAACACATCGTGCACATTTGCAAAGTTGGAGGGAAGCTCGAGTTGGTAGGCTAGATCGCCTCTCTTGCCAAGAATCTTGAAAGGGCCCACGTATCTTGGAGCAAGCTTGCCCTTTATACCGAACCTATGAGTGCCCTTCATGGGAGAAACACGAAGATAGACATGATCACCAATGTCGAAAGCCAAGTCACGATGCTTGCCGTCATAGTAGCTCTTTTGGCGCGATTGCGCAGCCTTGAGACTCTCACGTATGACTTTGCACATTTCTTCGGCTTATGAGATCAAATCATTTCCAAGGAGTTGACGTTCACCAGTCTCAGACCGGTTGAGAGGGGTACGACACTTTCTGCCATAGAGAATTTTAAACGTGGCTTTGCCTGCATTTGCTTGGAAGCTGTTGTTGTAGGAGAATTCGGCAAATGGAAGGCAATCTTCCCATTTCATACCGAAGGAGATGACACAAGCTCTAAGCATATCTTCAAGAATTTGGTTCACTCTTTTGACTTGACCACTAGTCTGAGAGTGAAACACAGCGCTGAAGCGAATCTTGGTGCCCATGGCTGACTGAAAGGAATCCTAGAACTTGGAAGTGAACAAGCTTCCACGGTCTGAGGAGATCACTTGAGGAATGCCATGCAAAGAGACAATTCTGGAGGTGTACAGCTTTGCCAGTTGAGCTGCGTTGATGGATTCTTTGATTGGAAATAAATGAGCCACTTTAGTTAGCTTGTCAATCACCACAAAGATAGCATCATTTCCTCTCTTGGACTTTGGAAAACCGGTGACGAAATCCATCTCAATGTGATCGAATTTCCACTCAGGAATGGGTAGAGGTTGAAGGAGTCCGGCTGGACGTTGATGCTCTGCCTTCACTCTTCTGCAGACATCACATTCATTCATGAATTGGGCAATCTCCCTTTTCATGCGAGTCCACCAATATGATTGCTTGAGGTCATGGTACATCTTGGAGCTTCCTGGATGTATCGAGAGGAGTGAGTCATGTGCTTCGTTCATTATGAGCTTTCTGAGATCACCTTTGGGAACCACAAGTCTGTCCTCAAAGAACAAAGTGTCTCTGTCATCAATGCGATAGCACTTGTACTTGGGAGTTCCCTTTGCAATACCATGTTTCACTTTCTGCACCATAGCATCAATGAGTTGGGCCTCACGGATTTGATCTTCCAAGGTAGGAGCAACTTGAAGGTTGGCAAGAAATCCTTGCGGAACAACATGTAGGTTGAGCTTCCTGAATGATTCACAAAGTTCAGGCTGGAACTGTTTGAGGAGGAGACTGTTGCAGTAAGCCTTTCTGCTCAAGGCATCTGCAATGACATTTCCCTTGCTAGGAGTATACTCAATGATTGGATCGTACTCTTGAATCATTTCAACCCAACGAGTTTGGTGAAGGTTAAGGTTTGCCTGAGTGAAGATGTACTTCAAGCTCTTGTGATCGGTGAAGATGTCCACTTTTCTGCCCAACAGAAGGTGTCTCCACATGATCAAGGCATGAACAACTGCTGCTAGCTCAAAATCATGTGTGGGGTAATTCTTCTCATTTGGTTTCAGCTGACGTGAAGTGTATGCAACGATCTTCTTGTCTTGCATGAGAACACCGCCAAGACCTTGTAATGAAGCATCACAAAAGACTTCATAAGGCTTGGACTCATCTAGAGGAGTAAGAACCGGAGTAGAAATGAGCTTCTGTTTGAGGGTATTGAATGCCACATCACAATCAGGAGACTTTGAGTACTTGACATTCTTCTGCAATAGGTTGGAAAGAGGCTTGGCAATCTTGGAGAAGTTCTCAACGAACCTTCTGCAATAGCTTGCGAGAACGAGGAAACTTCGGAGTTGTTTGACATTCTGAGGAGGTTCCCAGTTGACAATAGCTTCAACTTTCTCGGGGTTAACAGAAATGCCCTCGGCAGAGATAATATGGCCAAGGTAGAGGACTTTATCAAGCCAGAATTCACATTTAGAGAACTTCACATAGAACCGGTGCTCACTGAGCCTGTCAAGGACCAAACGGAGGTGCTTGGCGTGGTATTCTTCATTCTTGGAGAATACCAAGATATCATCAAGGTAGACGACACTAGTAGAAAACGGGCTTTTAGTCCCGGTTCGTAAGGGGCCTTTAGTCCCGGTTCTTAAACCGGGACAAAGGGGTCGGTACTAAAGCCCTCCCCTTTAGTCCCGGTTTGCTTACGAACCGGGACTAAAGGAGCTCCACGTGGCTGGTTTCTGGAGCTCGACCTTTAGTCCCGGTTGGTGTTACGAACCGGGACTAAAGGATTTTTTTTTTGAATTTTTTTTTATTTTTTTATTTTTTTTATTTTTTTTATTTTTTTTCCTGATTTTCAAATATCTGAATTATTTGAAATCGGCCCCATCCTCTAACTATCCATCATCACCCATTAATCTCTAATCATCCATCATCACCCAGTTTAAATCGTCTAACTTCCCGGCAGGTCACCCATCCTCTCACTGCTCCAGCCCGAGCACGCTTAACTTTCGAGTTCTATTCCCCCTAGTTTCCAAGTCTGCACTTGTTGTTTTCCTGACAATACTCTGCTGTCAATCCTATTAACCCTGAGGAGTTGAAGTTGAGTACGAAGCACTGTTTGAATTAAAAAATATTATTGTAAAATACATTAATTATTTAATAACACTAATATTTCTTGAATAAGTAGTTTGACCACAGTTTGACCAGATTTGACCAAAATTCAAAAAACTAAAATAATTATTTAGAAACACTAATATTCTTGAATAATTATTTAGTAACAATAATATTTCTTGAATAAGTAGTTTGAGCACAGTTTGACCAAAAATTCAAAAAAACTGAAATTTGAGCATATTTTTTTTCCTTTTGGAATTTGAAGATTCTAAAAATATTGAAATAGGCCAAAGGCCGTTGAAATCGGATGCGGAATTTTTTTCCCTACATTTTGATATATTATATGTTTTTTTTCGACATCGTATGCAAAAGTTATAGCCGTTTTACGTTTTCATTACACTTTTTTGAAATTCAGGACCCCTTTAGTACCGGTTCATGGCTCGAACCGGGACTAAAGGTCAGACCTTTAGTCCCGGTTGGAACCATGGACCGGGACTAAAGCCTCAACCCCTTTAGTCCCGGTTTGTGGCTCCAACCGGGACTAAAGGTCTGACCTTTGGTCCCGGTTCGAGCCACAAACCGGGACTAAAGGCCATCGCACCCTTTAGTCCCGGTTTATGGCTTCAACCGGGACTAAAGGTTCCATTAGAACCGGGACTAATGGTTGCATGTCGCCCTAGCCGCACGAACCGGGACTAATGCTCATATTAGTCCCGGTTCGTGAGTGAACCGGGACTAATGCGATTTTCTGGCCGGGACCGTTGCCCTGTTTTCTACTAGTGCGAGCACGAATTCATTGGTGTAGGGGTTGAATATGAAGTGCATCATCCGAGAGAAGGTGGGTGGAGCATTAGTAAGCCCGAATGACATGATCGTGTATTCATAGGAGCCATAACTCGTTCTGAATGCAGTCTTCGGAATATCCTCTTCATGGATACGAATCTGATGGTAACCCATCCGGAGATCGAGCTTCGAGAAAACCTTGGCTCCTTTGAGCTGCTCGAACAATTCATTGATATTGGGGAGCGGGTACTTATTCTTTATTGTCTTCTTGTTCAATGGCCGGTAATCAACGCAAAGGCGTTCTGTGCCATCCTTCTTCTTGACAAATAGAACACCACAGCCCCAAGGAGAAGTACTTGGTCTGATTGGACCCATTCGTTCTTGCTCATGAAGTTGTTTCTTCAATTCCTTCAACTCATCAGGAGAAAGCTTGTACGGACACCAACATGCTGGCTCGGTATCGGGTTAAAGTTCAATGACAAATTCAAATGGACGGTTGGGAGGCATGCCTGGAAGCTCTTCAGGGAATACATCCTCATATTCACAAACCACGGGCATCTGGGATATGGCATTAATCTCGCCCTTTTCATTGAGAGAGAATATCCTGATTGTGTTATCTCAAGCCGCGAAGATAATCACGTCTTCGTCAGGATGAGTTAGGTTGACATCCTTGTTTGCACAATCAATATTTGCATCATGCTTGGAGAGCCAATCCATCCCAAGAATAAGATCAATGTCGGAGTAACCGAGAACAACTGGAGAGACCAGAAAACTATAGTCGCCCATGTGAATAGTGATATCTAGAGCCATCACATTAGAACTCAATCTCTTAGCAGGAGAAACAACACTCAAAACTCTTGGCATCACTTCTGTGTGAACATTATGCTTCGATGCAAATGGGTGTGACAAGAAAGAAAGTGATGCACAAGAATCAAACAATACTTTTGCCGGAATTGAGTTAACTGAAAGATTACCCAATATCACATGAGAAGAATTCTCTGCTTGAGCTGCATTCATCAGGTTCACTCTTGCATGCCTGGGATTGTGCTTGACAATAGCATTGCTGACAGGTGGAGGAGGCGGAAGGCGCCTTTGGTTGGGGTACTTGTTAGCATAGTGACTCTTATGAGAACACTTGTTGGAAGTAACTTCTAAAAGTGGCCGATGATAAGGACCGCTTGGTCTTGGGGCTTGGAACTGAGGTTTGGACTAGTTGCTTGGGTTGGGTGGGTGGGAGAATCCACGACCACCTGAGTCCTTGTTGTTGCTTGAAGGATGTAGCACTGGAGGAGGCGGTAGCCAGAACTTCTGCTGCTTGGCAACCACTTGAGAGGAAGAGGAGGAGTGAACAACATCTCTTATCCTTTTTTTGGAAGCTTCACACTTGAGCTGAGCTGCCTCTTGCTTGAGAGCCATGTTGTAGAATTTATCAAATTCATCCGTCTCGAACAAGATGAGAGAAAGTTGGAGTTCATCTTTCAGACCACCTCGGAATTGGTAGATTCTGCTCTTGGCATCGGGGATGTCTTGCTTCGCATAACGGGCAAGATTCTCGAACTTGACATTGTATTGATAGATGGACATGGTGCCTTGCTTCAGGTTGCGGAATTGCTCATGCATGCCTTCAATGACACTGGTTGGAATGTGATGAGAGTAGAAATCTCTACAGAAATCAGTTCACGAGATCTCACAACCACCTCTAGAGTCTTTGTACTGTTGCCACCAATCTGTAGCTTGATCTTTGAATTTGAAAGTGGCAAACTTGACATAATCTTCAGTTCTGACGTTACTGCATTCAAAGTGCTTTTTGACGTCTGTGATCCAATCTTCAGCATCTAGCGGGTCCACACAGTAACTGAAAGACTTTGGTTGGTTTACCAAGAATTGGTTGAGAGTCGCAAAGTGAGGTTGATTGAACAGGTTGCCTTGGCCTTGGTTTCCATGATTGCCTTGATTTGCTTGGAAACTCTACATCATTTGCATGAGCATATGAGTGTTCTGGTTGGTTGCCTGCGTAATCTCTCTCCATGCCTCAGACGGAGGAGGAGGGGAAGGAGGACACTCTTCTTCACCCTCTAGGTTCGGGTAGGGAACCTTCTTAGGTGCCATCCTGAAGATGATGACAACTGTTAGCCATTGATGCAATAATAGCTAAGCTGAATCAACGGCTAGATATTTGCAACATATAGTCTTCACAATGAACATTCGAACAAAAATTGAACGAATGAATTCCATAGCTTAGTGATGCATCAACTTGTCGAGAAGCCACTTGGGAGAACAAAATGATAGAATAAAACAACAAGGTACAGATGGAACAAATACATAATAGAAGTTTTGTCCCACATGTTCGTGCTGAATGCCCCTTGGTACGTGTTACGAAGGATCTTGCAATCCCCGGATCAGCATAGCCAAGGACCGTTTAAGATGCAATTCCCAATTGGAACAACACCCATGAAACCTCTTCACTAGATGTTGAACCCCAAACCTCATACAATACACTCGTTGGAAGATTACCTACGAGCTACTTGAAACCCACCTATTACTTCTCAAAGCTTTTTGGTTATGCAATCTGGTGTTGGGGATACAGGGGAAGCACCGCGCACTCAACTCTAAACCTACATCCAACTGTATCCATCCGTCAACACATAACCAGTCATCTTCGGAAACAGTTTACCTCGGACCTTCAAAACGCATCCGCTATACTAGCTGTGACAATACTCCCGAACTATCTCCCCAGTACTGGGTGATGTCGGGGTTATCTCACCACCAGACATGCATAGAAGAGTTTTCGATGTCGGCCGCCTTTGGTATTCTAGAACTACTACGATACATTTGTGACGACAACACCTGAGAGCTCAACTCCCCGGGACACTGCCGCAACCCCTAAATGACAGGAGGCATCGAGAACAATGTTCTCGTCACAAAGATATCAGAAAAATCCAAACAATACCCGCGTGATCCTAAAAAAATTGGTGAAATTTTGAGAGTAAAGGAGATAGAGCAACGCCAGGAGTCCTCACCAGAGCGATGAAGGGGATGAGGAGTAAAATGAAATCCTACTCTCCGATATATAGGACTCAAAATATTTTGTGTGTGTGCCTGGACTCAACCGTCAGCGGTCCGATCAATCAGGGGGCTCCTAGGTCGGAGAAGGCTCTGAATACCAACTTGTAATGCCCAGGATGCGACTATGTCTCCTACGTGTCGAGGCACGACTTATAGACATAAGCACATTTTGGAATGATCTCAAGTATGGTATCTTTGCACATCTCATGTAAAAGTTCAGGGATGAAATTGTAAAAGATAGTTGGCTTACACTCGCCACGTCACACAATGAATATAATAACATACATTCATCCAAATAACACAGGGTCCGACTATGGACGAAATCCAAACGAGAAAGATACCACACATCACAAGGCCTGATCGCCCCTAGTAGGAACCACTACTGATCATCGGGATAAGATACATAGTAACGACCACGCTCTTCATCGAACTCCCAGAGAAGTTCGGAACCATCTCTTGCATCGTACTCGGCGGTATCTACATCTGGTGTGTTTAGTAAACAGTGATCCACAAGGACTCAGCAATCCCGTTCCCGGGTATCAAAACTAACAAAGCCTTTAGGCGTGGAACAGGTTTAAAGTGTTTGCAGCAGCATTGAGCAACTAGCTTACGACTTTAGAGCGAGATGAGAATAAGTGCCAACGGTCGCCAAGTTGATCAAGAAGTGATCCTAGCTACTCACGGTCAAACATAACCCCACCGTGTTCACTTCCCGGAGCCCTTCGGAAATAGACCATCACGGTTACTCACACAGGTAGTGTATTCTTAAGGATATGGTGTCAAGTTATCTACAACCGGATATTAACAAATTCCCATCCACCACATAACCGTGGGCACGGCTTTCGAAAGTTCAAAACCCTGCAGGGGTGTCCCAACTTAGCCCATCACAAGCTCACGATCTACGGAGTCGCAACTCCAAATTGGGAAGACCCGAGTATTCTCGAAATCCTGTGCTCAAGATATTTCGACAAAGGTAAAAGTAATCCAGCAATACCTCCCGGCGTGCCGACACCCCGACAGTAGTCGCGCGTATGTCGTATCAGGCCACGACCGGATGGGTCAAGCTACAGGTATATACCAGACCTCAGGTTTCTCCAAGGTGACCCTGCAGGTTGCCCAGTTTGGACCAACACTCATGAGGATCACTGGCCCGGGTTGTAAAATTAAGTCCTCAGGGTCCAGAAAGTCCCTATACAAGTTATTTAGTTAAGGCAAATGGTAAAACCAATGTTGGGCCTTGCTGGAAAAGCTTTAAGCAGTGCGAATTATCAAGGGGGGCCCATAAACCCCAATCGTGTTACGAATGCAAAATCAAGGAACAAAACATCAGTTTATCGGGTCCTAAGGTGGCATGAGTGGAACAAAACTCCAAGCAGAATGCCAAGCCTTCAACCCATTGCCAATATATATGTGCATTGATAAACATAGATATATATATATATATATATATTGTGTTATCCCAATAACACGTTCATCATGGAGCAATCTTCAAACTTCACCTGCAACTAGCAACACTATAAGAGGGGCTGAGCAAGAGCATACTTAGCTAATCAACGGTTTGCTAGGAAGGCGGTTAGAGTGTTTCGTGGCCACAATAGGAGGCTGACAAACAGGAATAGGCATCGAGGCATAGCTAAAGAGCATGACAACTAGCATAGGCAAAGATAGAGGTGATATCGGGGAACGGTCATCTTGCCTGGTTAGTCGTCGGTGGGATGGTAATACGGCTCCTCGAACTTAGTCTCGACAAGATCCTCGAACTCGGTATCGGCTCCCGGCTCTACCCAATACAAGAGCACAACAATGGCACAACATCAAACACGGTGCAATGCACAATCAACATGATGCAAGACATGTCATGAAATGCAGGTATGAAGTGCGTATGCATGAGGATGCCCGCGAGCCTAAGTAGAAGGTGATGGAAATGGCTTCATCTTGGGCAACCAAGCAAGCCATTGGATAGAGGGGAAGATTTCGGTCAAAATGATATAAAGATCATGGAAAACGGATGCACGGTTTGCAAATGACAAGCAAAACAATATGCAATGCAAAACTGCAGTTGACAGCAACATGGCATCTATGGAGCAAGATATAATTATACTACAGCACCCAAACATGAAGAAAAGAGGCATGGATGTGAAATATACATGATACTTAACAAGCATGAACTTAGAGCACACACAAAAACTTACTGGAACACAATTGAACAATCACGGCAAGTTGCAATAAGTTTACAGATTTCTCAGACTTAGTGAAAATTACAAGGCATGGCAGAAATTACAACAAGTAGGCATGTTTGCAAGCTTGTGCAACTCAACTCAAAGCATAGCATGGCATGTGAATATAACCAACAGCAAGAAGACATATTTGAGAAGCTACTCATGGCAACAACATGGTCATAGGATGCATAGAAAACACTATTCACATGACAAAACTGAACTTGTTGATAACATGCTGACAGATACATTTTATAGCCACTTGAGAGCACGAAGACAACAAGCTACAGCAAGCCATCATGCAAGAAAAAGGCATGCCAATAACATACATAACATGCTCTTCAAGAATAACCACATGGCTACTTCTACAACATACTAGAACATGTCCCAAACATCATGGCAAAAGTGCAAAAGTTTATCCAGATTTAGAAAAATCTGGGCATGATGACAGAAACATTTTATAGTAACTTGAGGGCCTCATAAGAACAAGATATAGCATGGCATCATGGCAAACAAGAACATGGATAGCTAGAGCATAACATATACATCAAGGAACGTCCACTGGACAACTCTAACCATGCACAACAACGACAGTGGCATCATGGGAACATGGCATAAAAATTAACAGATTCACACTAACAAGAAATTTATCATCAAGATTGCATGTTAACAAGCTTGATGCACTCATCTCAAGACATATCATGGCATGAAAATGAATCTATCATGTAGAGCACATTCCAAAGAGAAAAACTCATGTTGACACCTAACTCATATGACACATGGATGAATATGCACAAGCAAGACAAAGCATCATCTCATAACAATTCCATAAACTTATCAGCCACATGCACTTTTGCAACAGAGATAAACATGGGCTAATGCAACCTATCATGCTTGCAAATGCATCCATCATGAAGAGCATCACAAGACGAACATCTGGATATATCAAACACTCCATTTGGACTAACATGCACAAAGTTAATAGCTCACAAACATGCCAACAAATTTACACAAACAACAAGTGCTGAAACAGTTACATCACAAAGCACTCTTGCCACGAAGATTAAGTCAACTAGATGATCCCTATCATGAATGAAACTGATGCTAACATGTAGAGCATGTCGAGACGAACATTTCGATATACCATATGCGCAAAACGGAGCACCGAGCACAAAGTTACCACATGTCAAAGAGGGCAATAAATTTAACAGATCCGTGGACTTAGCAGTTTTTTTGACTTGAAAAAAAACGTACGAGCGCAAAATTACTATCCGTCGCACGGGCGGGGTGTTAGGTGGCTCACCCTAGTGGGCCTCGGCCCAAGTCGGAGGTGAGGCTGGCCGGGCAGAGGAGACGACCGGAGGGGAGGAGCAGCCGGCGCTAGGGCGGCCCACGTGGCCGGAGGAGGCAGAGGGCACTCGTCCCCGATCCCGACTGGATCGAGCGAGGCAGCCGCTGCGGCGGCTCGTCGCCGGTGAGGGGAGGCAGTGCTCCGGCGATGGGGAAGGGGTGAGGCCGCCGGGATCCGCGTCGTGGAGGCCGCATCCGGCGAGGGCGGCCGGCTGATGCGACGCGACGGCGGGCCGCGAGCTGGTAGTGGGGCGGCGAGGAGGTGCCGGCGTGGAGCGGAGGCGGTCATTGGCGGGAGCGGATGAGCTCCGGTGGCGGGAGCGGGCGGCATGGGGCGCCTGTGGCGAGTAGGCGCGCGCGGGCAGGCGGGGGCCCGATCCGGGCCGGCGGGCCCGGCGGCGCGGGGAAGTGGGCGCGGCGTCGGCAGACGAAAAAGGGGGCACCACATGGCGGCCCCGCTGAGGTGGCGACGTGGGATTCATCCGCGAGACGTGGATGTGGTGGAATGGACGTGTCCGGCCGTCGGCGGACGTGTCCGGCGGCGCAGAGGAGCTCAGGACTAGGGTTTTACCCGAAAATGGAGGGGATGGCGCTGTTTTATAGGTAGAGGGAGCTAGGAGTGTCCAAATGGGGTGCATTTTTCGCCCACACGATCACGATCCGACGACCGAGAGGATGGATGGGGTTGTGCCGGGTTAGTGGACTGTTGGGGAGGGGTGTTGGGCCAAAAGAAAGAGGATCTTTTAGCCCATGAGGTTAACCGTTGGAGTATCAAACGACCTCCAAACGGGACGAAACTTGACAGGCGGTCTCGACGTACGAAAACAAAGTCTCATCTCAATCCGAGAACGTTCTACGGCCACATACCAAAGAAGGACTCGGAGGTGCCACGAGCACGTCTGTGAGTGTCGGAACTCGAAACGGACAACGGAGATGATGCAACTACACACGGATGCAAGTGACAACATGCATGCAATGCAATGCGCATGATGACATGATATGGATGATATGCACACACGCACACGCAAAATGAAGGAACCCGAAATGAAGGAAGAGCCCATAATGGAATTGATGAAGTCAACATTGCATATATTGCCATAAATGGAATTGTTACATCCGGGGCGTTACAGCTAGCAAGCACATCACGGAAGAATTTTTATCCGGGAGGGCTAAACCCTCGGGCCAGGTGATCAATGAATACAATTACTTCTCCATCGTTGGGTTCAGGAGGATTTTCCGGACCAGGGACTCTCCAGTGGATGACATCCTTTTTTGCTAAAGTGCCAATCTCAACTAACCTGTTCAATTCTTCCTCGGTAACCCGGGACGGGACCCAGTTGCAGGAGTAATTTTTTTTGGCCATTTCAAATGAAAAGCTGAAATTACATACAAGAGGACGGTTTATGAATCGTGGCTAAACAAGTATAAAGCGTCCCAAGGTCGGCAGGAGAAGATGTTGAAGCATATACACATTATTAAACCGGAATCAGACATTGGGAGTGTTATGAAGATAACCAAAACAGCAATTTAAGAGGGCACTAATTCTACCTACCGGATTATAATTTTCTAAAAGTTAAGCTGCCTATGTGGGCATGAAAGGTACAGATCTGAAATAACTAGGCGATGCAAAAACAGGTTTCACAAATCATCATGATAATTACAGATCTACAACGTATCAATAAACATAGGTATATTCAGACCTAAGTTAAACAGGTACTGAAGCAGTTCATTAGACCTAGATGGGAATTACTCTAAAGAAAGGGTGCACTAATGGCAAGAAAGGAGTAGTATCGTTACAACTGCGTAGGAAAACATCAGATCTACACTCGCCATTGAGGCCATGAAGAAGAACAGGTAAGAATAGCGTGACAGCTTCGATGAACTTGCGGCCAAGCCCTAATGAGATCTATGGGAGGAGCAAAGGAAGGACTTACCAGGGCTGATGGGCGCGGAGGCGCGTCAGCGGAACTCTGGTCAAAATAGGTTGATGCAGCGGCCTTTGTCGGAGCAGACACGAAGGTCGACGGCGGCGGTGGTGCTCGAGCACTAAGGAGGTGTGTGGTAGAAGAAAGGTGAAGAGGTAAGGAAAGAAAAAGGAAGGGACCCTTGGCCCTATTTATAAGCCGAAGGGATAAGCGACATGCGCGGGAATCAAGGAACCCAAAAAATGGATATGGGCTAGAGTTGTCGCCTCGGTCTTTGGAGGCTCGTTAATAAAGGTTAAATATATATGGGTTTTTAATGAACAAATGATGTCGTGGCAGTTTATTATGATCCTAGAAGATGACGTCATGGCGGCTTACATGATCATTCGAAGGTGCTGAAGAAGAAGTTTTCCTAAGTATTCAAGATTGACATGAACAGGTTCAAATCAATCTGGGGCCTAATGTTGAGGACATAACTATTAGGTATAAACCGCCCAGGTGGGGCCGGGTTATACCTGTACTAAATTACCCCTATTTAAGCCCATGAAGACAAGGAGTATGGCGTGTTACTATAGAGAGCTAAAGGGCCCAGGGCCCAAAGGCGTATTAGAGCCAATAGACGTAAACCGCCATATGATGTGTAACCTGTGTTGTAAGATAGGAAAGGTAGAAATCGAGCCGAACACGTTTATGAGCTGGCCTCGGGATTCTGTAAACTGGCCAGGCGTCATCCTGTGTATGTAAAGGGACGACCCGACGGCGGTTCAGGGAGAACAAAAACAACAGCTCGAGACACAGGCAAAGCGGATTCGCTCCCTGGTCATTGAAACCCTAGCAATACCACAACAACTAGAGTAGACTTTTACCTTCATTGTAAGGGGCCGAACTAGTATAAAATCCCTTGCGTCCTTTGTCCGCTTTAACCCCTTTAAGCTAACCCGCGCGATGGCTTCGCGACTAAGTCCTTATGCTAGGACACCTGCCGTGACAAAACCACGACAACGTGTACCAAATCCGGATGCACAAGCATCTCATGTATATTACATGTCTCCATCTTTCTCACAGACCTAACTTCTTCCTCTCTCTTTCTCTCTCTAGCTATCTCCCTCTCTCTGTTTCGTTAGGTTTGTCTGCTACTCTCTTGTCCACATACATACAATCTTTCCCGCCCTATCTGCTCCATCTTCGCAAGCTCTCTCTGCATGTTTCATTCACACATTGGGATATGTTCAAAATGTTGCTTTTATAACGGCTGATGTAGAGTTATTGTTGGTTTTGTTGCATCCTAGAAAGTAATAACTATGAAATGCATTTTGATTGTCATTTGAGTGGGATTATGCGAGTTTGAGAATGTTGTGAAGTACTATAGACCTCGTATACATCTTGGAATTCGACAATGATTGTAACTATTGAATTGTATAGACCATTAAATTCGAAGTCAGTAGCCTAATATATTTACTGCACAATTTCAACAAATGATTAATTCACCACATACTAGGAAAACAAATGTGTACACCCTCCGTTTTTATTTATGTCTGCGTATTAGCATTGGTCAAAATCAAGTTTTGTAAACTCTCAGAAAGTTTATAACGAAAAATATTAACATATACAATTATAAATAAATACCATTAGATTCATTATTGAGTGTACTTTCACATCATACATATATGTTATGGTAAATGTTTATATTTTTCTATAAACTTGGTCGAACTTTAGGAAGTTTGACTTCAGTCAAACCTAATATGCAGAGTTTACTGGTACTACTCGCTATTTGCTTAGCCGAATCACCCAACACGCCACACGGGGAGTTCAGTGTCACAAAATTTTGAGGTCGGCGGGAAAATCTCCCGCGACACTGATTCGAGCAGTTGGAAGTTACCATCATAGCCTTCGGAACAGGCCGACGGATGACAGTTGGTAGGGGGCTGTTTTCCTAACTTCAGGTTCACCCTACCCAGCCAACCCCACCACGGTACCCAGAGTAGTACACCTGAATACTCCCCATTTTCTATCCCAACCGCAAAATAGACTTCTCCACGGCACCGCAGCCTTCGTGCTCCTCCCCTTCTACATCGGCGCAATAATCCACCGCAGCACATCTACCTCATCGACGACCTCATACGCCGCACTAGAGCTGGTCCACCATCGTCGTCGTACACGAAGCCTCTTCCTCGGCACCGTCTTCCATGGTCTCGGATCTGCTTCGCGGGAGCCGACGCCAAGCGCAGAAGCACCACCGTCGTGAGCAATGAATTGACCCCCGTTGCCGGCCATGACTCGCAGAGGCCGCCGCGACCATCGTTCTCCTCCTCGATTGGTAATGTGTGTATTCAATCACTTAGCAGTACATGTACAGTTCCAATTTTGTTCATACCTACCTTCAAATTTCCTGGGTGCTATTGTTCCCGTAAAAGTAATTGGTTATAGCCTCCATTGTCCAACAGAATATCAGCTTGTAATTGTTCGTCGCTCCTATATCGCGCTGTGCTTGGGTAGGTATTTCATCTGCAACCAATAGTGTAGCAAATGATGGATAGTTTTTTTAGAAGTAGCAAGATGCCCATGCGTTGCACGCATCAAGATGCATTTGTATGAGTAGTTTATCTTGTGGGAGAAAATGATGAACGAGGGAATGCCTTATTTGCAAATGCAAAGAGGGTGTGGGTATCTTTTTGCAAAATTGCCACAGTTTCCTTCCTATCCGTCGGATATAAATCGGAAGGCCTATATTGCAGGATGGCAGGAACACCATCATCACCAACTCTGTTTTTTAGAAGATTAGGGAAAAAGTAGAGAAAAAAATAGAGAGAAGAGAAGTAGAGATATATATTAAATATAAAATAAATATAACAGTAGGGAAGAGAATAGAGATAGCAGAGACGTCGGGAAAGGTTGCGCGCGCGGGGGAAAAAGCGGTCGGCCGTGCGCTAGTTTTGGCGCGCGGCGTCCGGCGCGCTTTATAAAATCCAACGCCCTCCCACCGCTCTGTTCCTTGCCACCGCTCTCTCCCCACTCTGTGCCTCGCCACCGCTCTCTCCCCGCTCTTTCTCGCCTCGCCGCCGCCGCGCCACCATGCCGCCGCGTCGCCGGGAAACTTGGGGATACCGCGGCGTCCGTGCGCGCCCCTCCGGCGGCTTCTCCGCCAAGATCCGGTTCCACGGGATGCGCCTCGGCCTCGGCAATTTCGACACCGCCAATGAGGCCGCCCGCGCGTACGACGCATCGGCGTGGCGCCTCCGGTGGCCTCATAGAACATTGAACTTCCCCAGCGTGCCGACGCGGGAGCGGGCACAGGAGCTCGCGCCTCTGCCGCGGCTTATCACCGACGAGGATCGTCGTGACCACCGGAGGCGGGAGCACCGTCTCAGCATCGCCGAGATGGACGAGGAAGCCATGGCGCTGTGGCGCCAACACTTCCTGCAGGACATCATCAACGAGGGCGAGTTCTACGAGCAAAGGAGGGCGGAGAGGGATAAGAGGAGGGCGGAGCGAGCCGCCTATCGCAAGGACAAGCATAGTCGAAAAGCGGATGCTCAATTCAACATGAGGCTAGGAGCAGCATCGCCCTAGGAATCTGACGACGATCGGTATTTTCATGCCTACAGTCAGACGTCGGAGGAGGACATCACCGAGGAGGAGTCGGGCGGCGAGGAGTAGTTGAATAATCTATTTTTTATCTATCCATGCTGAGAATTATCCTCTACTCTCTATCTCTACTTCTCGATCTCAGCACTGTAAATGCTTTTTTAAAGCGACGTGCGTTGCGATTCTGTTGGAGATGCTCTAACATAGCAGACGAGTGCTTAAATGTTGCCCACAAGATGCGCGAGTATTACTAGTAGTATATTTTTCGTGCCATGTTGAGATTGTAAAACCACAAGTGCGAACATGCAGAGGAGCAATGAAGACCAAACACGGGATATTGGGGACATCTTCAAGGAGTGTGGCAAGTTAAAGAGGAGCAGCACCGAACCTGTAAAACGAGCTTTGGTAAGTAACACCCTTTCAATTATTTTAGTTTAGCCTCATGTTCTTCGATGTGTATATGTTGTAGTTTCTGTTTCTCTTAAGCCTTGTGTTCTTCGATGTGTCATAAGAAGAGTCTTAATCGTTCTAATGCTTTCGTTTTTAGATTGATGTAGGAAGTGGGTGTTCTCACCTTGTAGTCTGGTTATATATATATTTTTCCTTTTGAATTCACTTCTCCCAGTTCTGTTTATCTGGCTTCTACTAAATGGATCAGGGTTGCTCTGAGTAATTATCTAAAAAAGAAGTAACTTCATGTCAGGATGCAGTTCCTGTGAGGAGGGAAGTATTGTCAACCTCGAGATCATGTTTCCAGAATGAGGCTGGATTACACACAAGGTGCTAGTTCCCTAATGATGCTGGATTAGACACAAGGTGCAAATTCCCAGATAATGATGGATTACACACAAGCCAGGTGGAGTCGTCAGATGTTCGTGTCCTCGTGGCTCTAGTAAAGGCTGATAGAAAGTGTGTGGCAGCCCTTGAGAATGTAGCTGAGTTCCTGAAGAGGCGAAAAGAGCAATCAGATGCTCTCTTCACCAATGCGAAAGAAGAGATGGAAGAAGCCAGAAATAGGCTAGCAGAGGCAGAGCAGGCTAGGGGTCTCCTGCTATCTAAAATTGTTGTCAATACAAAATTTCCTTCATAGTAGCTAGGTTCAAATGTTTATCCAGTCAGCATGCCTGTTGTGATGTCCGTGCATCTACTGATGTGGCACAAAATATATTTTTTCGGGGCATGTAATAAGAGCAATTACTTTCCAAACTATAACAAACGAAGCATTGGACATGGTATAGTTCACACGCAAGCCCGACATTCCAAGTTCAACTTCCACATCAAACTCATGTTCAAAGTTATCTCCACATTCATACATAATGTCCACAACCATGATTCACTTCAAAGCCAAAAAAAATTTGGGGAGAGTTATGAATAAAGAAAAACCGCTAGTTCCTGCTACCAGTGCAAGCACAACAAGTCAAGACCATGCGTAATTAATTATATTTTGGTCATTTTTTGTGTTCTAAAATGCCGGTCGGCTTGCCGAAGGACGTGTTTCCGGCACACGCGCGGATTCAATGAAGGAAGGCGAGGCAGTCTGAAGCCGGTTGCATGCGGTAAGGAGGTGTGTTCAGCCGGGCCTGTAGTGAGTGGGGCCCTCTTGGCTGGCGTGCCGGTTCAATGCCTGCGCTATGAGAGGTCGCGTCCGTGTCAGAGCAATCACTCCCTCCAATCCTTTTTTGTTTCCGTATAACAAAATCTCGTTTCCATTCACATTTTACAAGTAAAATTCGTGGACAAACTTTGACCCAAAATAGGATGTGGACTAGTAAAATTATATTTTGGTCATTTTTTGTGTTCTAAAATCGGAACTCTTAACCCCGCTAAAAATGATATTTTAAACATGGCTACTCGATCTATGGCAACTGGCGAGCCACCGCCTCCAAGTCGTTCACCTGTGGTCCCGACCATCAACTCGTACGGATCAAATTATAACGCGAGCTGACTATTCCTACAAAGGTGTGCTCCACCACGTACCCGGTACCCACGAATGCAGCAATCGTGCACCTAGGGTTTTAGGGTTTATTTGTTAACGTTGCCTTTATGTAACACTCGTGTGTGCGAGACAGCGAGAGACCAACTGCGTGCGTGTGCCTCTTCTCTTCGTATATATACTCCACAGTTTGTCTGGTGTCCAAAAAATTATACTAATAACTACTAGCAATGTGCCAATGCGTTGCCACACGATCTGAGTAGATTAATACATATTCACCGATTTGATAGAATAAAAAAGTCTAGTTTTGAAATACGTATATCACTAAAAAATTGTTATGTTTCACTCAAAATATATTCCTTTGGCGGTTTTGATGAGATAAGGGAGGAATGTTGTTGGTTTCAAGATTCGAGAAGTTGTATATGTCTAATTTCTACTCTTACTAGCAAGATGCCCGTGCGTTGCACGGAACATCAAGATCTTGTGGGAGAAAAGGATGAACGAGGGATGGCCTTATCTGCAAATGTGGAGAGGAGTGCGAGTAAATTGCCATAGTTTCGTTCCTATCCGTCAGATATAAATTGGATGGCCTATATTGCAGGATGACAGGCCCATCATCATCACCAACTCTGTTTTTTATCCCTACTCTTATAAAAAGCATAGTCAGTGATGATCGTGTGCCTGCCATCCTGCAATATAGGCCGTCCGATCTATATCTAACGGATAAGAAGGAAACTATGGCAATTTTGCAAAATGATACCCACACCCCTCTCCACACTTGCACATAAGGCCTTCCCTTGTTCATTCTTTTCTCCCACAAGATAAACTACTCATAAAAATGCATCTTGATGTTCCGTGCAACCCATGGTCATCTTGCTAGTTGTTGCAAAAAGCCCATGTGTGTGAGAGAGAGAGAGGGAGAGAGGAGGAGGACGGAGTGCATGTGGGACAAAGACACAAAGAGTGTGTTTGTGCGAGAGGTATCAGCTTAAAATGAGGCGATAGTGTGTGTGTGCACAATCGAGAGGGCGTGTCTCAAGAAGGGAAGAAAAATCTACATACATACAAGGAGCGGGAGAGAGACATGTATGCGATAGTAGAAGGACGAGTGTGCGGGTGTATAAACCTATCTAGAGGCTAGTCGATAAATGTTTGTGAGAGAAATACGAGTCGGGGGTGCGAAAGCGAGAGTTTTGTGTGTGAGAGAGAGACGGTAGTCGGGAAGGGGAGTGGAAGCAGGAGTTGTGTGAGAGAGGGAGAGAGGGAGTTTGTCTGATCGCTAAACAAATGAATAATATTAGTCTAGGATGGAGACGAAAAGCAGACCGCAACAAATGTTGTGTCTACAGGAGAGAGAGAGTAATTTTAGTGGTATGATTCATATCTAGAGACATATAGGGTGTGTGAGTGTCGGTGTACTAAGGTAGGGGTACCTCAGTACCCCAACTTGTGCACGGGCAGCTGCAGCTTCCCGCGGCAGGGTTTACCGCGTGCTTGCCGGAGGCCTTCCTGCTCCCTATCAAACCATTCAAAAACAAAGTATACAAGACAGAAGATCGAGGCCCCGGCAAGAGGAGCTTGCCGGGAAGGCCGTACCAGGCTCAAGATTGCCTCACTAAGCACAAGGCCCTGGCAAGAGGAGCTTGCCAGGAAGACTAGAAGATTCTATCATAGAAGACCCGGCAAGGGCCCGGGGAGCGGCAAGCTCCCGGGCCCGGCAAGATCAAGGCCCCGGCAAGGTGCTTGCCGGGGAGGCTGCGCTGTGTCCCCGCGCTCCAGCTCATCGGCCCACGCGTCGCCCTGGGGCCTATCCAGGGACGCGTGGCGGATGGCTGTGCAGCCTGGGGGACACGGTGGCACTCCACGGTGATGGATCCATCGCCGTGGCAGACGGAGACGCTATGGCGGGAGCTTTTGGGGTCGACGGCGACGGGCATTAAATGCCCTTGTCCCCCACTGTTAGAGTAGGTATAGACCACTGTTCTGTACTGTAGCTCCACTGTTCCCGCACTGTTACAACTACCACCTCTTTTACGTTTTTACCCCTTTCTCCTACGTTGACACCTGTCGGTGACCCCTTGCACTATAAAAGGAGGCCCATGCACAACGTGGAGGGGGTTCGGAACCTAGATCACTCTCACGCTCGGTGTAGCTGTTTCTTCAAGCTCCCGAGCGCTCCAACTCAATACACAACTAAGCAGGAGTAGGGTTTTACGCGTCTACCGCGGCCCGAACCTGGGTAAAACTGCCCGCGTGCTCGCTACGATCTGCTCTTTGTGCTCCCTCCGCCCTCATACCGCACAGACAAGGGGCTCCGGTCCCATAGGTGTTCGTGGCGGACAGTTTCCCCCGACATCTTTGGCGCGCCAGGTAGGGGGCGTCGAGGTTGTGCGAACCTGATCCGGCGACCACGCGGGCGCATTCTTCATCAACCTCTCCAGCTTCATCAGCAATTTCACCAGCGACAACTCCATGGCCCCGAAGAAGAAGGCTTCGGAGGTCGGAGGCCCGTCTGCGTCTCACCCGCCGCCACCAGAGCCAACGGTGGGCGGGGGAGATGCCGTCGGAAGGGTGGTCGCCGGCGAGGACACTCACGGCGCCACCAGATCCAAGAATAGGACGGACGACCGAACCTCGGTCTCCGTGGACGCTCCACGTCCATCCCAGCACACGACAACCCAGCAGCGCCATACCACGGGAGGTGGTATCCGCTTGCTGGCGCAAGGCCAAACCGGAGGCTCGCGGGACGCCTCGGACCCCCGTCCGGGCACAAGCAAAGCAAAGGAGCCGGCGCGGGACCCCGCTCCTTCTAACGTTGTTAGGAGTCCGAGCGTATCCCGCTCCTCGCACCGCTCGCCCGCGTTCCCCTCCACTCCAGCAGAAGCGCTCGCAAGGGCGCAACTGCTCCTCGACTTTCCTCCAACGGCCGACAAGGCCGAAGAATGGAGGGCCACCATCCGGAGCCTGATAGACTTCGCCAACAACGATTCTCCACAGCAGCCGTCGACCTCACGGCCGCGACAAGCTGAGAAGACGAAGGCTATCGGCGACAAGACTGTCGGGGGCGCGACAAGCGTGCATTCCCCGCCGCAGAAGCAGAAGACGCCGCCCCGCCGGAACAACCCCGACGACGGCTCCACAGCCTCGTCGGACCCGCGGGCCCGTCGGGACCAGCGCCAGGTCCTCGACGACCGGCAACAAGAAGACGCTCGAACCAGAATCGAGCGCCGCCGAGAAGCTCGGCGACAATCAGACCGAAGAGCTGAGGACGCTGTCGACGCGCGCGCGCCCGGAGAACCAGGCGACTTGCCGTATGCGGCAGGCTGCCCTGCGTTCACCCGCGAGCTGCGGCGCGTCCAGTGGCCCAGCATGAAGAATTTCAAGCCCGACGTACCGGAGAAGTACGACGGCAAGACGCACCCCTCGGAGTTTCTCAGCGTCTACACCATCGCAGTGCAAGCTGCCGGGGGGCGCGACGAGAAGATCTTGGCGAATTACTTCCCGCTTGTGCTAAAGCCGAACGTTCGTTCGTGGCTTATGCACTTGCCGGAAGGTTCTATCTCTTCTTGGGCCGACCTCTGCCACCAGTTTGTCGGCGCCTTCACCGGCGGCCACAAACCCCACGGCCAGGAGAGCGATCTCCACATTCTGGCCCAGAAGGAAGGCGAAACCCTGCGCAAGTTCATCCAACGCTTCAGCCGTGTGCAGCACAACATCCCTGATGTCCACCCTGCCGCGGTTATTAGCGCGTTCCATCAGAACGTGCGTAACCGCCGCATGCGTGAAGAGATGGCGATGACGAAGATTTGGGACGTCAGCGAGCTCTATGCTCTTGCTGACAAGTGCGCACGCGCAGAAGAGGGGAGGAGACTCCCCGGGGAGGATGCTGGCGCAGAAGGAAGCGACAGCGACGACGCCGCCCCGGCAAAGAAGAGCCGGCGGCGGAACAACAGAAGGAAGGGCAAGAAAGAGGTGCTTGCCGTCGAGAAGTCCGGCAAGGAGGCCCCCGCCAAGCAAACGCAGGCTGGCGGCTCCGGCAAGGAGCCTGCCCCTGCAGCGGCGACCGACAAGCCGGTCAGCTCCGACAAGCAATACTGTAAGATCCACCGCACCAAGGGTCACGATCTCTCCAACTGCAAGCGCGTCGAATATCTCGTCGAGCAGCAGAAAGCTGAGTACGAGAGGCGCGACAAGGAGAAGGCCCAAGGTGGCGGGGAAGAAACAAGCAAGAAGCGGCCGTTCAACGGCCGGGGAGGACGCCGCGGCAAGGCCAAGCAGCGGCAAGGAGATCGACCTCCCCGGGGCCGCGACAAGGACGAAGAAGATGACGACGAAGACATGGAGGACGAAGAGAACAGCGAGCAGGAGTTCCAGAAGGCCACGGAGGTCCTGTGCGTCGACGGTGGCGCCTCCCTGCACACCTCCCACCGCCAACTCAAGCAGTGGGTGCGCGAGGTAAACGCAGCGGAGCCGCCCGTGGAGTCGCGCAGGCTCCTCAAATGGTCCAGCACGCCCATCGTTTTTGACCTTGAGGATCACCCTGACCGCACCACAGCGGTCGGGTGCTTGCCGATGCTGGTCTCCCCCACCATCCGCAACCTCAAGGTCACTAAAATGTTGGTTGACGGCGGGGCCGGGCTGAACTTGATCTCCTCTGCTGTGATCAAGAAACTCCAGATTCAAGATGGCGAGCTCGAAGAGATCGGTTCATTCCAAGGAATCAACCCGGGAAGGAGCAAGCCCAAGGGAAAAATCACTCTGCCGGTGACCTTTGGCGGGGAGCTCAACTTTAGGACCGAGCGCATCACTTTCGACGTCGCCGATATTCCATTGCCCTACAATGGAATACTCGGCCGTCCCGCCCTCGCCAAGTTCATGGCAGCATCTCACCACGCCTACAACGTACTGAAGATGCCGGGGCCGATAAGCGTCATCACTGTCCACGGCGACAAGAAGGATGCGCTTGTCTGCGCCGACAAGATCTACCGGGATGCGGCAGCTGCGGCCGAGAAGGATACTCTTGCCGCTGAAGCTCCCGGGGGGAAGAAGACGAAGACCAAGTCCGGCAAGTGCTCTGGGACCCACTCCGGCAACCGCACCTCTTCGGAGTGCTGCGCTGCCGTCGAGGACGTTCCATCGAGCTCCACCGGCAAGAGTAAGAAAGGAATGGCCGCTCCTCCGGCAACCAAGAAGGTGTCCGCCAAGGAGGACGGCACTGGTGGTACCTTCACCATCAGTGCCACCCTTGACAGCAAATAGGAAAGCGCGCTCATTGCCTTCCTGCGGGCGAACGTCGATGTGTTTGCATGGCAACCATCTGACATCCCCGGTGTTCCCAGGAAGGTAATTGAGCACAAGCTTGCTGTCTGTCCTCACGCGCGGCCCATCAAGCAAAAAGTAAGGAAGCAAGCCGTGGAGCGCCAAGAGTTCATCAACGAAGAGATCAAGAAGTTAGAGGCAGCAGGTCTAGTTAGAGGTGTGATCCATCCGACGTGGTTGGCAAACCCAGTCGTCGTGCGCAAGGCCAACGGGAAGTGGAGACTGTGTATAGACTTCACCGATGTGAATAAAGCATGTCCCAAGGATCCCTTCCCTTTGCCGCGCATTGACCAGATCGTTGACTCCACTGCCGGATGTGAGCTGCTCTGCTTTCTTGATGCGTACTCAGGCTACCACCAGATTTTCATGGCCAAAGAGGATGAAGAGAAGACTGCGTTTATCACTCCATGTGGCACTTATTGCTTCATACGCATGCCATTTGGATTGAAGAATGCAGGCTCAACCTTTGCAAGGGTAGTATACACTGCTTTTGAGCCACAGATCCACAGAAATGTAGAGGCTTACATGGATGACATCGTGGTGAAGAGCAAGAGCAAGGATACCTTGATCCAAGATTTAGAAGAAACATTTCAGAACCTGCGCAAGATACAGCTCAAGTTGAACCCCGAGAAGTGCGTCTTTGGAGTCCCCTCCGGCAAGCTTCTCGGGTTCTTTGTGTCACAGAGGGGGATTGAAGCCAACCCCGACAAGATTAAAGCTATTGAGCAGATAGAGGCCCCGAAGCGCGTCAAGGATGTCAGAAGGCTTGCGGGATGTGTGGCTGCCCTCAGTAGGTTCATTTCAAAGTCTGCAGAACGCGCCCTACCTTTCTTCAAAATCTTGAAGAAGGCAGGTCCCATGAAGTGGACTCCGGAAGCGGAGGCGGCGCTGCAGGATTTGAAACGGTACCTGTCCTCCACTCCTATACTTGTCGCACCTAGACCACAGGAAAAGTTGTTGCTATACCTAGCGGCAACCAACCAGGTGGTTAGTGCTGCGTTAGTAGCGGAGAGGGAGGCCGACGAGGAGTCTACACCGCCGGCAAGCGAATCCAGCGACAAGCAGGGGGCTGTCCCGACAAGCCCTGGTCCCGACAAGGATGACTCTGCGCAGGAGCAAGAAGAGGTGCGGAAGAAGATGGTGCAGCGCCCAGTGTACTTTGTGAGTTCCCTTCTCCAAGGGGCTAGATCAAGGTACTCTGGTGTGCAAAAGTTGCTTTTCGGCCTCCTCATGGCCTCGAGAAAGCTGCGTCATTACTTCCAAGCCCATGAGATAACAGTGGTCACTCGCTTTCCGCTGAAGAGGATATTGCACAACCCAGAAGCGACAGGCAGGATCGTTGAGTGGGCACTGGAACTGTCAAGCTTTGGACTCAAATTTGAAAGTACTTCAACCATACAGAGCCGAGCTTTGGCAGAATTTATAGCTGAATGGACCCCGACGCCAGATGAGGAAGTTCAAGAAACAAGTGCACCCGTACAAGAAGCGACAAGTGAATGGTTAATGTATTTTGACGGTGCCTTCTCGCTGCAAGGCGCCGGTGCCGGCGTGGTACTCATCGCGCCCACCGGAGAGCACCTCAAATACGTTATCCAGATGCACTTTCCCAGGGAGCAAGCGACAAACAACACTGCTGAGTATGAAGGCTTGCTTGCCGGCCTCAGGATTGCGGCCGAACTTGGGATCAGAAAGCTGATTGTGCGGGGAGATTCTCAGTTGGTGGTCCGGCAAGTCAACAAGAGCTATCAGAGCCCTTTGATGGAAGCCTATGTAGATGAAGTGAGAAAGCTTGAAGAGCACTTTGAAGGTCTGCAGATGGAGCACGTCCTGAGAGCTCAGAATGAAATTGCAGATGGCCTTTCAAAGTGCGCTGCGATGAAGTTACCTGTGGAACCAGGAACCTTCTTGCTCAAGCTGACTCAGCCATCCGTTACACCATCAATGGGGCAGTCCAAGAAGAGAAAGTTGGTCTCCGGCGACTACTTGCCGGCGGATCTTCCAGAGCCCGCCGCCAAGGTCCCCAAGATCAACGACCAGAACGCTGAGGAACAGTTTGCTCCTGCAAGCCCTCGGGCTTGTACAGTTGAAGCAAGTGTTCCCGACAAGCCTCGCCCCGGCGAGCTTGCCGGGGGACCATCAGCTCCGGCAGAACCAGAGGTCCTTGCCGTAGAAGCTGAGGTTCCCGCAGCGGCCCTCGAGCCTTTAGTCCTTGCCGTTGAGCCTCAGGCTCCGGCATGGGCGCAGCAGATCGTCCGTTTTCTGCAAACTGGAGAACTTCCCGACGACCCTCAAGAAATAGAGAAGATAACCAGGCAGTCAAGTATGTACCAGTTCGTGGATAACGAGCTGTACAGAAGAAGACTCAACGGTGTCAGGTTGAAATGCATCTCCAGGGAAGATGGACAGAAGCTGTTGGCAGAAATACACGGAGGCATATGCGGCCACCACATTGGCGCAAGGGCGCTTGTCGGGAAAGCTTTCCGGCAAGGGTTCTTTTGGCAAGAAGCCCTCCAAGATGCAACTGCACTAGTAACCAAGTGTGAAGCGTGCCAGTTCCATGCAAAGCAGATTCATCAGCCAGCTCAAGCTCTCCAAACAATACCTTTGTCCTGGCCCTTCTCGGTCTGGGGGCTCGATATCCTCGGCCCCTTCCCCCGTGCTGTCGGGGGCTTTGAGTACTTGTACGTTGCAATCGACAAGTTCACAAAGTGGCCAGAAGTGGAAGCAGTGAGAAAGGTGACAGCACAGACAGCAGTCAGGTTCTTCAGGTCGATTGTTTGCCGTTTCGGGATCCCTAACAGGATCATCACCGACAACGGTACGCAATTTACTAGTCGCACCTTCATGCAGTACGTCCAAGACCTTGGCGCCAAGGTCTGTTTCGCTTCTGTTGCTCACCCGAGGAGCAACGGTCAAGCGGAGAGGGCCAATGCTGAAGTGCTGCGCGGACTCAAGACAAGGACCTTTGACAGGCTGCACAAGTGCGGAAGAAATTGGATAGAGGAGCTACCGGCGGCTCTTTGGTCAATCAGAACGACACCAAGTCGAGCCACCGGACAGACACCCTTTGCCCTAGTCTATGGGGCAGAGGCAGTTCTCCCCACGGAACTCGTATACGGATCTCCTCGAGTGCTCGCTTATGATGAGCTCGAGCAAGAGCAACTGCGGCAAGATGACGCGTTGCTCCTCGAGGAGGAACGTCTCCAGGCTGCTGTACGAGCTGCTCGATACCAGCAAGCCTTGCGTCGCTACCATAGCCGCAAGGTCAAGGCCAGGAGTCTCGAGGAAGGCGACCTTGTTCTTCGGCGTGTTCAGTCCGCCAAGAATTCCAACAAGTTGACGCCGAAGTGGGAAGGCCCTTATCGGGTGAGACAAGTTACGAGGCCCGGCGCTGTCCGCCTCGAGACCGAAGAAGGCTTACCGGTGAGCAACTCCTGGAACATAGAGCATCTTCGCAAGTTTCACCCATAAGGCGCGGTTGCCGTGATCCGCTCCGGCAACCACCTTTTGTACAAGCTTTGCCGCTGTTGCATGTAACCCTTTGTACAAAGCCGGGCGCAGACCCCGTGCATCAGTAAAGCTTTGTGTTTTGCGCTATTTGCCTTTTCCATGCTTTTCCTCGCTATTTGCATGCGTTATTTGGCATTTTGTGCAACATACACACCCGGTAAGCATTAGCGCGCCGAAAGGCCATGTACTTGTTTCCCTCTTCCTTGTCCTTGTCTCTTAAGCAGAAGGAATGTTCCTCGCGCACAAGTTTGCCGGGGGGGAAGGAGGTGGAGGAGGAACCAAGTGCTGTTCAAGAAAGAGAAGCCTTACCGGAAAGCAAGCAATATATGAAAGCTAAGTTGTCTGAGTTCGACCAGTTCAAATTTTAAATTTTAGTTGTCTTCCTTGAACAATCACACTTTGTATGGAAAACCTGTGCGCGGAGGAACCTACCCGTAGCTTGCCGCACCCTTATCTTGTTTTCGAGTTCGCTCAACGATTTAAGTGAGCTGCGACAAGTGTCGCGCCCTTGCTTCGTTTCCGAGTACGCTCAACAAGCTAAGTGCGTTGCGACTAGCTGCGGCAAGGTTGCTTGCCGGTAAGCCCTTGGCCAGCAGGCTGCTCAGAGTCCAGCACTCAGCGCTCGCGGCAAAGGTCCCTTGCCGGCAAGCTCCCCGGGAGCGTAGGGTGAAAAACATACAAAGTCAAGGGTTGGAACCAGGAAGATGACATTGCACTGATTGATCAAAATAAATTAAATATATTACAAAGGATAACTTGTCGCAATGGACTAATAAGTTCATGATATAATGTGCAGCAATAAAAAAGATAAAGATAATGGAGCCCTAGTCTACGCGGTCGCCTTCCTTCCTGCCAAGCTTTGCCACCTTGGCGATGATGTGGCCGACCTGCTCCTTCAGGGCCTCCGTGTCTGCATCAGCCGGCAAGCTACGAAGAACGTTGTTGAGATTGATCCCCGGGTTGCGGTACACGATCTTCGTCAGCACCCGCTCCAGAGTTCCCGCGCAGAGCAGGCGCGACTCCTCGGCCAGCTGCGCGGGGATGCGGTTCCGGAGACCTGCAAGGGCCGGAGCGACCCCTCTGAAGAAGAGGCTGAGCTTGGCGCTGTGCGGGAGATCCGGGTCCGGCGAGTAGATAAGGTGTTCGACCTTCAGCGCCAGCAGCTCCTGGTCAATATTGGACGCAGAAGAAACCAGCTCTTCGGTCCACACTTCAATGGTCTGCCGGAAGAGCTCGGATGCCTTGTTGACGCTCTCCACCAAGGTCCGCTCCTTGCGGAGCTCATCCTTCAACTTGGTCTCCTGAGCCCGGGCAGCATCGAGCGATTCCTTCAGAGTGGTGACTTTCAGCTCCAAGTCCTCAATGGAGTCCTTGGCGGCCTTCAGCTCGTCGCCCCTCTTTGATAGACTCACTTGAAGCTCTGAGTTTGTGTGAGCATCCTTCTTGCGCTCCAAGATGAGCGCGGCAACCTTCTCGGCGCTCACCTTCAGCGCCTTCTCCAACTGTTCAACCTTGGCGGCAAGCTCTTTCTTGGCGTCTTCCGCGGCAACCGCGGCGGCTTTCGCCTCCTTCAGCTCCCCGCCAAGGGCTGCCTCGCGAGCGGCAAGGTCCTCCTCGTGGGAGTCCAGCTCGACCTTCCGCTGCGCGAGCTCTCCCTCTCGCCGGGACATCTCTACCCCGGCGAGCCGCTGCTGTTCTTCAGCTTCAGCCTTCTCGAGCACCCACTCCTGGTACTCGCCGGCGAGACGCTCCCGCTCCTCCGCCACCTCGCGGAGGGCTGCCTGATTGGCGGCGCGGAGCTCCGCCGCACGCTTCTCCATTTCCGCCGCGGCCTTGGCGGCAAGAGCCTCCCGGGAGGCGAGCTTCGCCTGCCTGGCCCGGTAAAGGGCCAAGAGCTGGTGGAGCAACCTCTCCTCCTCGGGCCCCTCACTCCCGCCGGGCGCCTCGACGATCTTCAAGCCTGCGGAGGCGAGGACTTCTCCGTCAAACGCCTCGCCCTCCGCAGGAGCTCGCGATGAAGACCCCCAAGGCATCTGGATGAAGACGCCGTTGGGGGCCTCGAGATAATACCCCTGCTCCTTGCTGGCGGAGGGGCCGGTGGCCGGTGCAGCATCCGATGCTCCCGCCGCCTCCGGGTCGGCGGTGCGGTCACCGTCCCCCTCCCCGGCCGCTGCGTCCGCAGCCGGAGCAGTCTCCTGCGCGGCCGGCTCGGCGGCCTCGGCCATCTCCTCGACGACAGGAGCATCATCGCCGCCGCCCTGCGCACCCTCCTCCTCGAGGTTGACAACCTCCGTCTCCATAGGCTCAGGAGGAGGAAGATCTAAAAAGAAGAAGAAGAAAAAGAAATTCAAGATTCAAGCAAATACCCAAAAAGAGACGAAGCCAAGAAGACAAATCACAAGACATACCTTGGCGGACGTCCTCAGCGGCGGGCTCCCTCGCCGGGGAGCTCGGCCTTGTCGGAGTGGCCACCCTCGCCGGGCTGCTCGCCCTTGGCGGGGTACTCTGCCTTGGCGGAGTACCCGCCCTTGGCGGAGCACTCTCCCTTGCCGGAGAGTTAGGCCTTGGCGGGGACGGCGGGGCCTGTGGCTCCTCGACGATGGTCTCCGGGCGCTCTTCCCGCTGTGGCTCCACCTCTGCACAAAACAAGACAAGAAACGTCAAGATATGAAGACAAGACCAATTCCTCAGGCGTACCCCGACAAGCAAAAGAATAAAACCCCAGACTTACGCTGGGGGCTGCGCTGCGGGCTGCGCTGGGGGCTGCTCCTCGGAGCAGCGCTCGGGTCCGGCAGGCTCGGCTCCGGCACACCCCCTGTTGCCGCAGCTGCTGAGTCTTCCGCGACCTCGGCCTCGGGCGCCTTGGCCTTCTTCGTCGCGCGATGGGCCAAGGTCCTGGAATCACAACATCAAGCAGAGTCAGCATCAACAAAAATCAAGACAAAACTCGAGAAGGTATAAGATTTTAGGCTCTTACTCCTGGTCCTCCTCGTCGTCCTCGCTCAAGGCGGAGAAGTCGTACTCCACCGCCGGTGCGTCGGCGCGAGGAGCGGAAGATGAAGACTCCCTCGCGCGCTTGGTGGTCCCTGGGACTGGGGGCTGTGAAGACCCAGCCCCAGTGGTAGCCGGCGCCCGAGGAGCGGGCGGAGCCGTTGCTCCGCTCCGAGAAGACCCCTGTCGGCTCGGTGCCGGCCTGCGTGGCGCCTCCGTCGTGGCTTGCGCGCGGGGCGCCTCCGCTGTGGCTGGTGCGCCGGTCGGCTTTGGCGCGGCTTGACTCCCCCGTGGAGCCGCCCGGCGAGGTGGCTGTTGCCGGGGCGCCTGCGCCCTCTCTCCCGTCGCCGCCTTGCGGAGGCGCTTCGCCGGGGACTGCCTCGGGCTTGCCGGGGGCGGGGAGCCCTCCGACGAGGAGAGGTCGTCGGCGTACAACTCCGTGGATCCGCCGGAGTCCGCGGCCTCCTCCTCCTCCTCCTCTTCCCCGGCCGGCTCACTGGGCCCAGCATCCTGCGCTGCGGCCCCCTTTCCCTTGGCGCCTCCGCCCCTCGCGGCGCCTCTGCTCCCTCCGGCGGTGCCCTCCATTGCCGCGGCCTCCGCCGCGATCCCGTGGATCCCGGAGTGCCTCAGCGAGGGGACCCCGGCGAGCGCGTCGGGAGGAAGATTCAGCAACCTGCGGATCTCCGCCTCCTCCGCCTGGGTGGATGCGTCCTCAGCCTCCGCCTCCTCCGGCGAGTATCCAAAAACTCCTGCCGCCGCGGCCGCGGCGGCCTCCTCAGCCCGAGAAGCAATGTAGGCGATCTCCTGGTCGGTGGTGTCCCGCGTGTGCAGCTTGAGGTCCTCCTTGTTCTTCGCCACCTCGGCGAGGTTGTCGTAGAAGTTGAGGACGTCGATGGGCTTCGGAGCAAGCCATGTGCGGTCCACGCCGTGCGAGTCACACATGGGCATCATGGCGAGGATCCGATCCCTCGCGGCGTTGTTGCAGAGCGGCACCACTTCCCGGGGAGTCCTGAACCACTCGGGGTGAGTCGAGTCGTACTTGAAGAGTTCCCGTACCATTCCCCGCAGCTCCAGCGTGGTGAAGTTGAAGTTGAGCCCGGGGCGCAGCCTCATAATGTCTGCCGGGCCGCCGTACTCCTAGGCCGGCCTCTTCCGGTCTTGGAGAGGGGCGATGCGCCGGCGGAGGAAATCTGCGCCCACCTCAGCAACCGACAGATTGGCCAACCGAAGACGAAGAATCCGGACGAGGGCGATGTTGAGCTTGACGTCGTCCGAGTCCAGCTCACTCCAGTCCCTGCCGCGCACGATGGGCGTTGTGCGCGGCGCGGTGAAGGCTTGCGGCTGGTCCTCTACGATCCAGCACCACTCCGCTCGCCATTCCTCCCATTTGCCGCGGAGCTCCCCCGGCAAGTACGCACCCTTTTTATTGAGACGGAAGACCCAAGAAATTCCTCCGGAGAGGGGGGCATCGGCCTCGGCTCTAGGAGTGAAGAAGTGTCTAAAAAGTGCTACATTGGGGTGGACTCCTATGAAGTTTTCGCACATGTGTGCGAAAACAGCCATGGTGAGAATGGCGTTGGGGGTGAAGTCAAGCAGATGGAAGCCGTATGTGTGCATGATGTCGCAGAAGAAGTTTGAGAAAGGAGGACAGAGACCACAATGAAAAAAGGCAGCAAAGAAGTAGTACCCGCCGGGATAGCTGTCCTTGGCGACGGCCGGGTATGCTCGCGTGCGGGGATGCGCGTCGGTTCCCTTGGACCAGAACAAGTAATACTTGTTCCAGAGCTCCCGCACGCCGAGCTTCGGCGAGAAGACGACATGCCGCTTCCTGTACGCGATGAGCTTGGCCGCTTGCTCCGATTTCTCCCGCTTGGACTTCTCCGCCTTCGCCTTGTCGGTCTTTGGGGCCATGGCGGACACGGCGGAAGGAAAGGAACGAAGAGCTTGGCGGCGGCGGAGATGTGAAGGCAGAGCGCAAGAGAGAATCTTTGGAGGAGGAAGACGATGCAATGAAGGCGAAGGAGGGGAACCGCGCCCGCTCCCTCTGCTTTTATGGGGGAGTGGGGGGGCGTTTCGCCTTTTCCATTAAGAGATCGTGGGCACGTCCCATCCCACGGCGCCGCAATCGACGCGTGCCGTTGGGAGGGGATGCGGCGGATGCGGAAGTGGATTCGGCGCGTCGCGGGCCGCGTGTGCCCGTGCACTGTTTTGGGCCTGGCCCAACAGCGCTCGGCACCGTGTGTGGCCCAGGCCCGGGGGCTCCTGTCGGTGTACTAAGGTAGGGGTACCTCAGTACCCCAACTTGTGCACGGGCAGCTGCAGCTTCCCGCGGCAGGGTTTACCGCGTGCTTGCCGGAGGCCTTCCTGCTCCCTATCAAACCATTCAAAAACAAAGTATACAAGACAGAAGATCGAGGCCCCGGCAAGAGGAGCTTGCCGGGAAGGCCGTACCAGGCTCAAGATTGCCTCACTAAGCACAAGGCCCTGGCAAGAGGAGCTTGCCAGGAAGACTAGAAGATTCTATCATAGAAGACCCGGCAAGGGCCCGGGGAGCGGCAAGCTCCCGGGCCCGGCAAGATCAAGGCCCCGGCAAGGTGCTTGCCGGGGAGGCTGCGCTGTGTCCCCGCGCTCCAGCTCATCGGCCCACGCGTCGCCCTGGGGCCTATCCAGGGACGCGTGGCGGATGGCTGTGCAGCCTGGGGGACACGGTGGCACTCCACGGTGATGGATCCATCGCCGTGGCAGACGGAGACGCTATGGCGGGAGCTTTTGGGGTCGACGGCGACGGGCATTAAATGCCCTTGTCCCCCACTGTTAGAGTAGGTATAGACCACTGTTCTGTACTGTAGCTCCACTGTTCCCGCACTGTTACAACTACCACCTCTTTTACGTTTTTACCCCTTTCTCCTACGTTGACACCTGTCGGTGACCCCTTGCACTATAAAAGGAGGCCCATGCACAACGTGGAGGGGGTTCGGAACCTAGATCACTCTCACGCTCGGTGTAGCTGTTTCTTCAAGCTCCCGAGCGCTCCAACTCAATACACAACTAAGCAGGAGTAGGGTTTTACGCGTCTACCGCGGCCCGAACCTGGGTAAAACTGCCCGCGTGCTCGCTACGATCTGCTCTTTGTGCTCCCTCCGCCCTCATACCGCACAGACAAGGGGCTCCGGTCCCATAGGTGTTCGTGGCGGACAGTTTCCCCCGACAGTGAGAGAATCCCATAGAGAGAAAGACAAAGTGAAAGACGAGTGGAGACTGTGTGTGTGGCGGTGAAAAAGAAAGCTTAGGTACCTAGTGATACGAGAGAACGGTAGAGATGTGAGAGATAATGAAAACCGTGTAATGTATAATGATAGAAAGAGTGTGACACTTCTCAAGGGAGACGTCGAGAGACCATGATTGCGAGGATAGGAGAAACATGAAGTGAGCGTGCGGGTGAGCTGGAGAAAAGAGAGTGATAGCTACATGAAGGAGCATGCATGCGAGAGAGATGGGCATGAAAGGAGTGAACATAAAAGGGATTCAAATATTTGAATTCGAGATGATGATACATGTAATCCATACTCGAACAAAAATTGATCTATCAAACATGCATACTCATATGAATTCACGCATCTATGTTATTTAGTATGTAGATATTACTGATCCATACATTTTAATAGAACATAATTTGGTTTAATTTTTTGATTTCAACCTTATGATTTTGAGATCATTGTATTTTTAAATCATATTATACATATAAAGGAGTAAAATTCTTTGTTGTGCTTTTGAAAGTATATACAAAAAAATGATGTATATAGAATTTTATTCCAATCGAAAATGGACCCCGCCCGAAAAAATAGAATACAAACGGGATTCGAATTGAGCTGGCATGGTAAACGTGCACTCTGCAAAATTTGAACGAAGCGGGGAAAGTCGCAGTAACCGCCCGAAACCAAAATATGCGAGATGGGAATTACTAGTGCCTATCCCTGCCACGCAAAGCCTATCTGCTCGATTTCTATAGGTTTCGATAGGGGTAGGTTTGTAATTTCACTCAAACGTGACATAACCGCCTCTCACCCGGATTCATACACGGTGGGCGCCAAAACACAGTGTGTCCTCGGCCGAAATCGACTCCCTCCTCGATTCATACATGGTGGGCGCCAAAAACAAACTCTCGTCGGCAAATATTTGGTGTATGCGAGATTACCGTCCTATCCCCAACCGACTAATATTGGTGTGATGTAGGAAATTTGAAACGGGGGCTAAGTTTGTAAATTTCCTCGCATCTGAGATAAGCGCGCCCTGCAGACATGGTTCCCCTTCCTCTCTACCTCCATTTCCCCATTCGTACTCCGTGCGCGCCAAAACACCATCTCCACCCCTGCCTCCTCCGTCCGCCACCCCATCCACCGCCGTCCTCCTCCACCATGCCGGACCTGATACCCCGACGCCGTCGTCCATTACAAGAGATCCACCTCTCTCATCCACGGCTTCAGACCGGGATCCTTGCATCCCTTCCTATCGCTTCATCCCCGCCGTCGTCCACCTTGCCGGCGCCGCTCCTACGACCGTCTCGTCCACCGCGCTCCGCCGCCACTGTCTACCCTCCTAGATCTGCTTCCACGCCGCCAACAGCCATCACTACCGCAGCACCGTCAAATTCTCAGTAGATGCATACACGACGCCGCACCAGAGGCGGTACTCTTTCGTATCTGCTCAATTTATTTATCGCAGCAAGAAAATAGATCGCCACTACTTTACTCTGATTTCTTGTCCATCACTTACTTGCTAGTTGAGAGCAAACATTGGTTGCGAAGTTGCCTTTGTCTGGTTTGCACCTTAAAATCCGCCATGGCACGCTCACCACTATACTCCCAGTGCTTATGGTTTTCCCCTTTTATATTCCACACTAGTTAAAACACAGTAGAATAAATTTCAAAATTGGGCCAGTCGATTTTTTAGAGCTCGCCAGAGTTTGCTGTGCGAATGAAGGGGCTCGGGTGGGGACTGTGGTTGTGGGGGGGCGGTGGTGGGGCCTCGCCAAACGAAGAAAACTCGACGCAGGTGGCGGGGAGGGTGGGGGTGGGGGTTGCGGAGGAACACAGGCGATGGAGGCCGGTGGTCCGGCCGGCGGCCCGTGCGGTGTTCTGTATGGGAAGAATCAGAGACGAGGAAATAGAAGGGTTAGGAGACGTAGGATCTTCATCCAACCGCCTGAAATGGTCGACTGACCCAAATGATAAAAGTCACGCGACTTGCATGCAAACATGCCTTTATATTCAGTACCATCATCGTACCTTCTTAGCACTGCTCCTAAATCCATCAAGCTAAACAACGTGCCACTCATAATTCCAAACTTTTTGCTCAAGTACGATTCTGATATGATTATGTTATTACTAAAACTGATAACATTTAATTGGTCATCTAATGTTCCTAATTTACTTTCAAAAAAGCACGTGCACCACATATAGAGAGACAACAGGGAGTTGCTTTCTTAATGTGCTCTGGTTCTTCATGTGTGGGCACTGCGCAACGAACATTTTATTATCCAAAATCTGCTTGCTCTTCTTTAGAATGTTCCTCTTCCATTCTTCTTTAATAATTACTCTCTCCGTTCCTAAATACAAGTCTTTGTATAGATTCCACCATGGACTACATATGGACCAAAATGAGTGAATCTACACTCTAAAATGTATCTGGATACATCTGTATGTGATCCATAGTGGAAATCTCTACCAAGACTTATATTTTGGAATGGAGGGAGTATGATAGTAGTACAATATGTTCCTTGTAGTGAAGATGAGCAGGGACATTTGCAGTGTAGAGGTCTATACGGTCGGTTGGTATGGACACTTTGAACTCTTCGGGCCTCTTTGATTCGTAGGATTTTGTAAACATGGGAATAGGATTTGTAGTGGCCTGCCCACTTGAATCCTATAAGAATAGCATGGAAATGCGGGGAGTTGTGTCGCCTTTGAGAGTTACACTGATATTAACAGTACCGCACCTTCAGTTGCAGAGAGCTGGTATCCAAAGCCTTTCTAGCTGTATCGGCAATACTAGCACATATATTCCAGCAAGTTCCACTTTGCTGATTTTACTCTGATGCTTACGGTTTTCCCATTATATCTACACTATGATCTGTGTAGCTGCTTTGTGTCGCACTAGCAGCAGTCCACTCTTGAAGCTAAACACCGCAGTGACTTACAAATTTGGCACCAAGGCATTGAGCGCCATTCTGGATGCAATGAAACTCATACGCTCCCCACCTATTGACTCTTCTTCAGAATATGATCCTAAAGACTCTTGTTCAAAATTGTCACATATAGAGAGACATCATGGAATTGCATTTCTTTGGGCGCTGTGATTCATCATGAGTGGCCAACCAACATTATATGCAATTAAGCGGAACCTCAAGAATATGCTTCCTCTTCTGTTCTTTAACATGTTCCTCTTTTGTTATTCTGTATTTAGTACGTACGGTATGTTCCTTGTTAGGAAGGGGAGCAAGGACATCTGCAGTCAACAGCTGATAGAGCTGGCATGTACTTGATCGATAGGCATTCAATTACTAGCGGCAATACAACATCGTATTTTCAAGCCAGTTCCACTTTCCCGATTTACATATCGTGGTTATGGTGTACCCCTTTTATGTACACTATGATCTGCCTAGTTGTTGTGTGCTCTTGTAATCATGGTTTGGCAATAAACTATCTATACAGTATATTTTGAATCTATCATCTGCCAACTATCCTAACTTCTGGAGCCTATTTTTTGTGTACTTGTGCCAGATTATATAAATGCACGCACCATATTATAGCACACATGAGCTCCCTCATCGGAATCCAGTGATAGCACACATGTGTTTACAAGGGCCCCCCTATATTAGAATATCCTCTGCATTACAAAGATAATCTCACAACTATTTATGTTTTCATGGTTCTCAGTTATTATACATAATTACAGTGAATATCAGAGTCTGCGCATCAGAAGAATATTGTGGAACACTTCAACGACTTACAAAATTGGCACCAAGGCATTGAGTGCCATTCTGGATGCAATGAAACTCATACGATCCCCACCTGTAGATTCTTGTTCAGAATATGATCCTAATGACTATTCTAACCTCGAGGAGTCAAAGGCAGATGGCCTGTCATGTTCACCCATCAAGGTGCCTGCTCTAATTTGGCAAGGTTTTATTGATTGCGCGTATCTTGCATATGTTGTCTTGCATTTCTTCTACTTTGTTACACCACCATCTGCTTAGTTTACTCATCATTTATGTCGAGATGCCATGCCCATCCATTATCAATACATATTCCATTTGTCATCATACCATTTTTTTCCACTCAAATGTTGTTCTTGCGCATCAGACATCAAAAAGGAAGAGGGTGATTGCCGAACCTGAAGGAGCACCAGCAAAGTCCTTGGAAAACGTGGTTGTGCCGGAGAAATCAGACATCACCCCACTTATATTGGCTGTACAACCAGTGACACAAAACGTAAGACTGACTCCAGCAGACTGTACCCATACTTCACTGGCCACACCACTAGCCCCACCACACAGGACCTACACTCCAGCAAAAGGTATGCCGATTTCAGTTGCCATAGCACCAGCCGTACCACAAAAAAATCCCACTCCGGCAAAAAATACAGCAAGTCCACCGGCCGAAGACCTATCCCAACAGCAGAGACGGACAATTCCTGTAGATTGGAACACCATTCCAGTTATTCCTAGTTTAAAAGACAATGATTTCAATGTTGTTAGGGACTACGTGCATATGTTCCCATCATTGGAAGATTATAGTGAAGACAAACACCATTTTCACATCTTCCTGTCCCACTTACGTGTAAGTGCTATTATTCATGGTGATTATTTTCCTGTTTTCTGTTGATTGAACACATCAATGATTTACATTACATTGTTGTAAGTAGGCGAGGGTCAATCTGGATAGTCATGACGAGCAAAGCTTGCTTGCGCTTTTCAAGGAAGCATTGCAGAAGTATTGGTGTTACCTGAGGAAATCACACTTTGATGGCAAGTCTATAAACGAATTTTTGGTGAAGTCTCCTGGGCTAAATTTAGAAGACATTGAATGGAAAAACCTTGTTATGCACTGGTCTCGTTCCAAGGATGAGGTACTGTCTATGATATCGCATGACAATTTGAACTTCTACTTTTCTCCATGTGCCTTACGGATCTCTTTTGCAGGAAATCTGCTTGAAAAAGAATTCCTGTTTGAAAAGAACGACGGGATATCGCAAATATGTTGCCCGCTACTTTGCTCTTGTCAGTACCTGTTGTCCTGTATCACTGTACTTGCATACATACCTGGTTCATTATGTGACAACAGTATGCATGATAGCTTGCTTATCAATTGTTCGCTCCAAATTATCTTATCTGTATGAATGGTTACATTAGTGTAGAATATATTCAATGCTAATGAATTTTTTTAGATCTGCATTGTTCTTGTAAGTACCTTATGTCCTTTATCAGTGTACTTATATTGACAGGTAGTTGTTCATGTACCATAACTCTGCAGCTTATTTTCCTTTGCCCACCATTTTCTACACATGAGATCTATATTTACTCTTACCATAAGGTTGGATAACACCGATGGTACTGAAGAAGTTTAGCTCTGCATTGCTCTTGGCTGTACCTTTTGCCTGTATCGCTGTACTTACATTTATAGCTACTTGGTTATGTAGCATCACTCTTCATCTTATCCTAAATATTCTCCATTTTTCTTATATTGTTACATTTATATTTACTCTTAACAAAATGTAGAATAAAGACAATGCTTATGAAGAAGATTCTGTGGTAAACTTCTAGAATTGTCCCCTCATCAGAATGGATAAGGGCTTTATAGAGCCTGCCTTCACCAATAATGTAAGTTTGTCCTTCTCAAGCCTTCAAACTTTGTTGTGTATATTTGGTTAGGCATGACTGCAACAGCTGTTTATTTTTGATGTTTGCATCAAATTGCATGTTTAAAGTTTGTTATGTACTCCAATTCATAAACAAAAGTTTGTCCTTTTCAATTTAAGTTTTCAGTTGTACAACCAAGTTCCTTCTTCATACCATGTAAATTAAACTATACAAAGCAAGTGATCTTATTTTGCCAATCTGAAATGGGATAAATTGACAGCACTCTAACCATTGATACTTATGAGTTCTTGATCTGTAATCCAATGGTGTCGTGAAGCTGCCAACTCCTTCACAATGTCATTTCCTGCCATGTCTTGACCTGAACAATACCATATTGTGCTAATGCTATTTTAAACTGTGTCACTTTATTCGTCAGTAAGAAATGTGATGAATTGTCAGCACTGATACTTATATGTGCAAAACCTATCATCTGTTTGCTTGTTTATATTTCAGAGTGAAGAGGATATAAGTGTCAAACAAGTGCAGTCTCACCAGCTTGCTCAGCTCCTTATGCTGCAGCTCCCGAGCAGGACTGGCCTTTCTTGAACTCTATTGAAGTGCTGTCGGTTTTGTATATTATTTTGTCGGCGTGTTTAGTTGCACTGGTGGTGATCTTTGATGCCCAGTGTATGTAATCTGCTATCTGCTTGTGCTTTATTATCATAGTGGCAAACTTTGATACCCAGTGGATGTAATATGCCGTAATTTCTTTATTTTATACTCTAGGTTTTTTTCTTATTCACGATGCCGCAGTTATTTTACTGTATCTATCATGTCTTCGCAGTAAACCGGCCAAACCATAAAATTACGGTACATAATTGGGTCGTCATGCAAATCACCATGTATGATCCGCATCATGGGCCCCGTCATCCTTGTCCGTTAACATGCCTAAATTTAAACTAGCCCACTAGTAGATTCGGGCCTTTAATAGGTCGAGCAAACCGACGGCCCTATTTTCCCAAGAAAACTCAATGGGCCTTTAGGAGGCTGAAAAGTAGGTTGGGCCTGAAACGTGCCGAACAGCTCACGAGGCGGCAGCAGGCCGAAATAGACCCCGGACCATGAATGTGCCTATCAAATCACGGGCTTATAATAGGCCAAAATTGTCTCGGTCCTTGTTTGGCCCAATCAGATTATCGGCTGCGAGCAGGCCGGATGCAAACCGGGCCGTAGTTAGGCCCAACTATATGACAGGATTTTAACAGGCCGAAATTAATATAGGGCCAAAGTGTTAAACGGGCCCTTAACAAGCCGAAACTAATATCAGGCCGAATTACTAAATGGGCCTTTAGCAAGTGGGCCCAAAAGCATAGCCTCCAGTTGACGGGCCGAATCTGATATGGGCCATAATTTAGCCCAAAGCCTCTTAAAGGGCAAGACCTGATCTGGGCCATAATTTGGCCCAAAACATGGTAGGCTTTTAACGGGCCGGATCTCATATGGGCCATTATTAGGCCCGGAACGTGGCAGGCCATTAATGGACCAGATCAAATATGGGCTGGCATTTGGACCAAAATATGCCAGTCAGTTAATGGGCCGGCCTACTAGGGTCCTCAAAATCTTGTGGGCCTATAGGTGGGCCGGCCCATTATTGTCGGCGAAATCTCGTGGGCCTTTAGCTGGGCCGGCCCATTATGGTCCACAAAAAATTTGTGGGCCTTCACCTGGGCCGGCCCATTATGGCCCGCAAAAATCTTGTGGGCCTTTACCTGGGTCGGCCCATTATGGCCCGCACAATCTTGTAGGCCTTTAGCTGGGCCGGCCCATTATGGTTCGTGAAATCTTGTGGGCCTTTAGTTGGGCCTGCCCATTATGGTCCGCAAAATCTTGCGGGCCTTTAGTTGGGCCGGCCTATTTAAACTTTATGGGCCACTTTTGGGCCGGTCCACGTGTCAACATATCATAGGCGCATCTCGCCCATTGGATGAGTGACACCTGTGCCAACGCGGAGCTGACATGTGTTTCCGTCAACCAATCAGAATTTTACACGTGGAAAATCCCCATTGGTACGGGCTCTTAACGGGTTATCGGATCCAATACCGGACCCGATAGCTTAACGACGTTCCGTTACAGTGGATGCCACGTGTCGGTCACCCTTGATGAAAGCACTTCTGTGACGCGCGATTTATCGTCATGGAAGTGGACACTTCCATGATAATAATTTTGCTAATGTCATGGAACACTTCTACGACATCACATGTATGACTATCTTGACTCTGTCATAAAATTGTCATGGATGTACATGCATGACAGAAAACATGACCTACAGTGACAAACACGTATCATCACAGAACTGTATTTTTTGTAGTGGGAGGTGCCGTGCGGACAGCTGCTTGACTGAACGGGAGGCGTGCGAGCGCAGTCTGATGCGCAGGCTGACCGAGAGGCATGCAAACTGTCCTCCAATGCGCTGGCTCACTGCGGAGCGTGCGAGCTGTACGCTATGCAGGATCACCTGGAAGCGTTCTCGTGCGTGCCCCTCCACCCACCAGGGCGCCGGTCCCCGTGCGTTTGGCTGCACCCACCACGCCCGTGCACATGCGTGCGCCCCCTCAGTGGCATGGGACGCCGCCGTTGACAGCTACCTCTCAGCGACGCCAGCTGCCATCCTCTCGCGCCACGCCCATCGATCATGCGACGACTTGATGTTTGATTTACAAGTGAAGAACATCTTGTCCTGCATTGAAGACTTAAACAACGGCGTCCTGGAAGACAACAACGACAACGATGGCGAGGCACGCTGCCTCCGCCGCCGCCGGAAATAGTTTTTTCTTGGGTTTAATACTGTATCTCGATCATATAAATATAAATCCGCAGTGTGACTAAATGAAAGATATGGTTTGAGCGAAGTTGCGTTTTTCTCTCGTAATGTACAGACTTGTCAAACGATTTTCTTTTGAAAAAATGTCGTTCGTTTTTAAATATAAAACACTCATCGCAAACGTTTTAGTTAGAACACCTGTATGCAAACCGACAGCTTCCCCAGGAAGCAAAGGGAAAATGTGCTGAGCAGGATTTGTGCAGATCTTGATCGCAAACGTTTAAGATAGAACACCCGTATATAAAGTGAGAGCGGGATTTGTGCATCTCTTCAACGCAAACGGTTCTTTTGGATGACCAGTGTGCAACCACTACAAACAATTTGGTAAGATTTGCATCTGTCAAATTGGGTATGTTGCCATTTGTCAAACTGTAAAGATTGACATTTTTTTATATAGTAACATTGCCATTTGTCAACCTTGTAACACTGCGATTTGTCAAAATATGAAGCTAAAAATCACTAGTAGTATCTAATTTTTGCAACTAAAATTCAGTAATTAAGCATAGATTTCATGCATAGATTAAGCAGTCGTTCTTTATTCAAAAAGTTCAACTCAACAGCCGAACCGACCAAACTTTTCACCAATTGTTGCCAACCACGTATTGAAATAGCTAGTTCTACTTTACATACTAGTTAATTTTAAGTATGTTGTACAGTTCCACAACATCTATAGTCAGATGAACTGAACAAAATAGCCCCTAAATACTACTACTACTACGGAGGGGCTTTGTACTACTTTCGGCAGCCTCTCCTCTGCCGAGCACGCTCAATAAGAGACAGAGGATGAGGAGCCTACCGACGAGCTGGACAACTGCAATACGTGGTATTGCACCTTCAGCAACGCTCACCTCGAATGCCCTCTGCCGCTCCAAACGACCCCTCTCGAAGCGATGGTTCTCCTCATAGATCTTCTGAATCCTCGCCTTTGAGGCGGCGTGTGCTGTGGCCACGGCGGCAGTAAGGCTCTTTGCATGCTCGATGAGGCGCTCCTCCTCCTCCCGCAGGAACTCGGTGTAGTACGCAAGGTCGCTGACGCACGTGCAAGCATCCACCTCCGCCTCCCGCCTTCGGGCGGCGGTGGCGAAGTAGGTGACGCCCCTGGCGGTCGACGCTGGGCTGCCGGCCACGGCGGCCGACGATGGGGTGGCGGCCACGACCACCTCCTCCCGCCTTCGGATCGCGGTGGCGGAGCGGGTGATGGCCACGGTGTCCGGCAGTGGAGTGGCGGCCACGACGGCCACCTCCCGCCTTTGGTCCGCGGCGGTGGAGAGGGCGATGGCCCTCGCTTTTTACGGTGGCGTGGCGGCAACGGTGGCCGGCAACAGCTGCCGACGGGCAGCGGCGGCAGAGCGTATGGTCAGTGTTCCACGCACACCCAACGGGGACGCCACGCGCACTACACTACGCCAGGGACTGCGCCACCGCCGCAGTGTAGCCTCGCAGCTGGAGCTGTCCTCTCATGACGACAGAGTGGCAGAGCGACGACGACGGACCGGTGCCATTGGCAATTGTGGGAGAAGCAGACGAGATAAGCTACAGGGTGGGAGGGGAAATTGCGATGCAGGACTCGCCGGCCGTGAGGGTTTCTATAGCAAGCCGGTAAGCATTGGGATTTTGGGGGATTTCACCGAGCCGGGCGGGAAGCTTGCGCGGGAACCTGTGAGGTTGCACGGGGACGGGCTCACCGACGATTCATTGGCGCCACCATTTGGCCAAAAGAACGCCCCCGCGCGCTGCGCAAGCTTGCGCTGTAAGCCGTCTACGACAGCGGGGTGACAAGACGTGCGAGGGGAGGGCGAAAGGCCACGTACACATACGGTTAGTATAATAAACGTTTGCAATTTAATTACCTACTATACCCTCATCCTAGTTTATAAGTAGGATTTAACTAATAAAATATGAATGCATGTCGCAAAAGATTATATAGTTGGATTCGTATTTGAGTATACTTTCCAATTATATAATTTTTATAACATGCATTAACATTTTGTTGGTTAAATTTGAGGGAAAAGTGTGGCACATAATATATGGCTTGTAGGTGACCATTTCCTACGTGTTCAACTGATCTATGCGTGTGGTTCCTTGCGGTTGAGGCGGCCACGATGCGCTCAACTCGCGTCCCGCCGCGCGCGCTTTGCTCTTGCGTCCCTCCGGGTGCTCTGCCCTCGTCCCTCCACGCGCGCCGCCAGTGTTTGGGGACGGCGCACGATCATACACGTTCGTGTGCATGCTGTCGGAGATATTGACCACGGGTGTCTTCATTGACCACCCATGGCGTTTCAAGACAAAAAGGCCGCCAGCCATCCTTCGGTCGCCTGCGCATCAGGCCGTCTCCTAAGGCCGCCAGGCCTAGGAGCCGGCTACCAGCAGGCGGCAGAACTTTAAACAGGCGACTGCCCAATGGTCAGCATCTGGTAGACGGCCTTGTGCCTCCCCCTCGAAGTGTGCGCTGGAGGTCCGCGACAAGACAAAAGCATGGCTACAGTTAAGCCTGCACCCCTAGAATCCAAAGAAGCATGGCTACAGTGTGAGTGTACCTTGCGGACACTCCCTGATCGGCGCATCACTGTAGCCATGTTACCAATCACCTAGATTTGGTCAGAGGAAGCCACGATCCCACTACCCGCAGGCGGAGTGGCCTGCAGGCGGCAGGCCCCACCCGTCAGTGAGCCACCAAGAAGCGGCCGACCTCTAGTAGACGGCCTGGGGAACAAGCCGCCCTGTAGCAGGCGGCTAACCGTTCCCTTGGAGTCTGAACCGCATCAAGATGACAAGACGGGGCGTGGCAACATCGTACGACCACAAGGCGGCCGAACTGTAGCCACTCCCTCTCCGACGGGGCCTCCGTCAGCAGGAGGACATCAACAGTAAAACACAATCATGTGGGCCCATAGACAGCGGGCCCACTGGACGGACATGCCTCCAGCAACTGGCGGGACCCACCACGCGGCCGGACCCAGCAGCCAGCGGAGAAGCCGGCGCCCAGAGACGCTGACGGATGGGGCCCGCCCTGGCCGGATTACCATTGTAGCCCTCGGGGTAGGCCTATATAAACCCCCCCCCCCCCAGGGACCTCCATGTAGAGGGGTGAGACTTGGAGATACACAGATAGGGAGAAACCCTAGCGACAACTCGCATTCCCTAGAATAAAAGAAGAGAGCTAGCCTTGCCCTTCTTCCTCCTCTAGATGACACAGCTCAAGGAGCAACCTTGTAGCTACCATATTGACATTAGTCATGACGCGGAGTCCCCGCAGAGCAGGACTAGGGGTGTTATCTTCACGGAGAGCCCCAAACCTGGGTAAGATTCGTAGGCGTCCTAAGTATTGCCTTATCCCGCTTCCAGGGCCCATCGACGTTCTCTTGTCCCCATGCATGATAAGCCATCCTTTGGCATATGTCGCCCCAAAACCCCGACATTTGGCGCCCACCTTGGGGCAAGGTGCACCGTCGTCCGGAGACATGTTCTGTATGGGAACCTTGTTCCTCCCTGGTGAGCGTAGCCAGCCTGGCACATCTAATGGCATGGACGCCGGGGTACTCTACGGCGCTGAGGCCGCATGCACCGCGAACAAGCTCGCTGATCTGCTCGGCGAGGTTCACCTCCACGACAAGCCAGCCCCTATCGCAGAAGCGGTCGCCTCGAAGAGCTGCCTTGTCGAGCTCCTCATCGACGAGCGCGCCTCCGACCTGGAGTCCGTTGGCTCCTCTGATCCACCCGTCGACATGATCGTCGACTTTGACACGGCGTCCGCCGATACCTTCCCCGACCACGTGGTGGTCATCGACGATCCCCTCCCCCCTGCGACTTGTGACACCAGCGTCAGCACCATCATGGAGGTGCTGGGCGCCAGCCATGACGAACCGTCCAACGGGTCTTAGGACCCGCTATGGGCGGCAATGCGGAGTATCTCCACTCCCATCGCCGTGGGAACAAACGGCGTGGCACTGGAGGTACTCCGCGTCTCGCTCCTCGACAACACCAACAAGTTAGCTGCCACCCGGTGCCTCACTGAAGACTACCACCGCGAGATCGACCCCGCCATAGGTGGCACACCGGCTGCTGGCGGGCCCAGCCAAGCCAGCGCTGTCCGGGATCGAGGTGGAGCCCTCGCCAGTATGCCGGGAGCCCCACGCCTGGTATACGCCACCCCATTGGAGAACCTGAGGGCTGCCCAGGCGGCAGCAGATGAGCTGGACCACTTGGAGGGAGATGAGCTTCGCAGCATGATGCAGCGCATCCAGCAGCGCCTCGACACGGCAACCGAGCAGCAGGAGGCTCGCCGCCGGGCTCTGGAGAAATGCACACAAGCGGACAACCGTCCTCCTCGGTGTGAGCAAGGGGCTATGTCCCGATCACCAACAGTCGGCGCCCGTAGTCGGCACGACTCAAAGCCGGCTGCCAGCCGCAGTCGGCAAACTCACATCACCATCGAGCGCGATCAAGACGGCCACCCAAGGGCTGTGGAGCGGCAAAATGAGCGCACGCCTCCCCCTCACCGGGAGAGGCATGTGGCCCCGCCGCCTGTTGAGCATCCGTCTCTCGGAGGCCGCTTGGGCCGCCGCGAGGGAGTTGGGGAGAATGATGCCTGCCACCGCCTTGACCGACTGGCTCGATCCCAGGTGGTCGAGGAGGAAGATGCACTCGGCCCGGCTTGTTTCGGCCCCGCATCCGCGATGAGCCTTTCCCCAAAGGTTTCTCAATTCCCAGAGACACTCCCAAGTACAATGGTTCTGTGAAGCCGGAGGATCGGCTGGTGGATTACTCCACCGCCGTCAACATAGCAACAGGCAACAAGCGCGTCCCCATGAAGTATGTACCGCTCATGCTCCAGGGCACGGCCCGGATGTGGTTGAACAGCCTCAAGCCTAACAGCATCAACAACTAGCTATACTTCACCGACATCTTCACCCGCAACTTCACCAGCACCTACAAGCGGCCGCCCAAGCCACGACAACTCTCCCTATGCATCCAAGGTCCGAACGAGTCCGCTCGTGATTACTTGACGCGTTGGGCTTAGCTGCGTAATTCCTGTGAAGGGGTGCATGAAGTGCAAGCCATCGAGTACTTCACGGCCGGGTGCAGAGAAGGCACCCTACTCAAGCATAAGCTCCTCTACGACAAGCCCACCACACTGGATGAGCTGTTAAGCATAGCAGACAAGTACGCCACCGCTGACTCTTCCATGAAGTCGGAACTGCACGTAGATGCCTCTAGAAAGAAGGCCCCACCGGCTCCTCGGACGCCCACTGGAGAGTCCAGTCGACGCCAGCAACAACCAGACAACAAGCGTTAAGGCCCCCCCCCCTCCCGCCGGCTTCCAACAGCTGGCTGGTGGCAGCAGTTGTAGGCCAGCAGCCAGAAGCTCAAGCCGGCCCCAAGCGCCAGAAGGGCGGCAAGCAAGTCTGGCAGCCCGCCTTCTCCTTTGAGAAAGCCCTCGACGCTCCTTGCAAGTTTCACAGTGGTGCGAAGCCTTCCAACCATGTCACACGAAAGTGCCACTGGCTTACTCGGATTGCCAGAGGCGAGGCTCTGCCTCCACCACCTGCAAGGCAGGCGGCTCCTCCCCCAAAACAACTGGCAGCTTGTCCAGGCGGCCAGGTCCAGGATGAGTTCCCAGAAGAGAATGGAGCCTACGTCGTCTTCACAAGTCAGGCGGATGACATGCGCAGCCGGCATCAGTAGCACATAGAAGTCAATGCCGTTGCCTCAGAGGTCCCAGAATTCATGCATTGGTCCGAGAGGCCCATCAGCTGGAGCCGTGAAGATCATCCGGCTGTCATGCCATCTCCAGGCGCCTATGCCATGGTCCTGGATGCGATTTTATCCACCGACAGGCGGGCCAGCCATTTCTCCTGAGTGCTGATAGACGGCAGCAGCAGCAACAACATCATGTACCGAGACACCATGGAGAAGTTGGGCATCAAAGAGAAGCAACTGCAGCCCACTCGGACTGTGTTCATCGGCATTGTTCCCGGCCTCTCTTGCTCGCCAATCGGGAAGGTCAAGATAGACGTCCTGTTCGGAGAGAATAAGCATTTCCGCCGAGAGCCGGTCTGGTTTGAGGTGGTGAATCTGGAGAGCCCTTATCATGTGATATTGGGCCGGCCTACCCTCGCCAAATTCATGGGAGTGCCCCATTATGCCTACCTCAAGATGAAGATGCTGGGTCCCAAAGGAATAATCACCATAGTCGGGGACTATGAGAAGTCCATTGTATGTGCCACTGCCAGCAGTCGGCTGGCCGAGTCCCTTGTCATAGCTGAAGAGAAGCGCCGCCTTGATCGGTTGGTGGCAATGGCTGGCGAGCAGCCGGCCATACCATCTGATCCCAAGGAGGCGGAACCTCAAGGCTCATTCAAGCCAGCCAAAGAGACCAAGAAGATTGATTTGGACCCGGCACACCCGGAGCGATTTGCTATCATAGGGTCAAACCTGGACAGCAAATAGGAAAGAGAGCTCGTCGACTTCCTCCGTGAGAATCGGGACATCTTTGCATGGTCCCCCCAAGGATATGCCGGGTGTCCCGGCGGAGTTCGCTGAGCACAAGCTGCACGTAAGAGAAGACGCAAAGCCAGTCAGACACCCACTTCGCCGCCTGTCTGAAGAAAAAAGAAGAGTTGTCGGAGAAGAAGTCGCCCGCCTGCTAGCAGCCGGCTTCATCATGGAGGTGTTCTACCCAGAGTGGCTCTCCAACTATGTCCTTGTGCTGAAGAAGAACAACAAGTGGTGCATGTGTATTGACTACACCAACCTCAACAAAGCTTGCCCTAAAGATCCGTTTGCTCTGCCGTGAATAGATCAAGTGATTGACTCCATAGCCGGATGCAAGCTGCTGTCTTTCCTTGATGCTTATTCCGGATACCACCAGATCAAGCTAGATCCGGCCGTTCGCCTGAAGATCGCCTTCCTCACGCCATTCAGAGCCTTCTGTTACCTGACTATGATGTTCGGCTTGAGAAATTGTAATGCCCCAGATGTAACACTTTCCAATTATGGCAATATATGAAACTTTGACTTCATCAATTCCATTCTGGGCTCTTCTTTCATTTTGGGTTTATTCGTTTTGTCGTGTGCGTGTGTGCATTTCATCCATGTCATGTTGTCATGTGCATTGCATTGCATTCATGTTGTCACTTGCACCCGGCTCCAATCGTCTCTTCCCGTTGTCCGTTTCGAGTTCCGACACTCACACACGTGCCCGTGGCACCCCCGAGTGCTTCTTTCGTGTGTGGCCGTGTAACGTTTCCGGAATGAGGTGAGACTTGTCGTGCGATGTTGTTTCGGTACGTGTAGGCTGCCTGTCAAGTTTCGTCGCGTTTGGAGTTCGTTTGGTACTCCAACGGTTAACCTAGTGGGCTAAAAGTACCTCTTCCTTAAGGCCCAAGACCCCCTCCTCAATAGCCCTCAAACCCAGCACAACCACTTCCATCATCTCGGTCGTCGATCGTGTGGCCGAAAACTGCTCCCCATTTGGAGTCTCCTAGCTCCTTATGCCTATCAATTAGTCCCCCACGTCCATTTTTTCGGGCAAACCATAGCTCCTCCCTCCTCGCGCCGCCGGACGCGTCCGACCGTAGCCGGACACCTGCGCCGCCGCGCGCCCAGCCAACCCCGCTTCGCCACGTGTCCCACCGGGAGCCCCAGCCGCCGCGGGCCCGCAGGCCCGTCTCCGGCCCTCCGCCGCCGCTTCCCGGCCCGAGCTACCCGCGCGCCCCGCGCCTTTCTTCCCCGCTGCCGGCTGCCGCTCGCCGCCGCCTGGCCGCCGTCGCCTCCAGCTCCGCCGCCGGCGCGCCTCGCCGTCGCTGCGCCAGACAACGTCACCGCCGCCCTCTGCCACCTCCGCGCCGCCTCCAGTTGCCGAGCCACCGCCGGATCTGGGGATCCCGGCCCCGGATCCGCCCGATCCCGTAGCTCCGGCCGCCCGTCGCCCTCCCCGCCGGCGAGTCAACGCCGGGCGCCGCCGCCCTGCCTCGGTCGCCTCTCCTGCTCGAGCGAGCAGAGGGACGACGACGCCTCTGCCACCTCCGGGCCGGCCTCCTTCCGCGTGGGCCGAAGCGGCCCAAGGCGCAGCCAGGCCAGGCCCACCTTCCTTCGGCCCAAGCCGTCGGCCCAACCTCTCCTTCCGACCGGGACGAGCCCGCAGTGAGCACCGCACTATCCGCCGCCCGGTCACGCTTTAGTTATTTGACGCCGTTGTGTTTTTTCCCCTAAGTCATTTTACTGCTAAGTCTTTTCTGTCATAAAATGTTGCATGTTTGCATGGCTGTAACTCTTAGTGTGCTTGTCCAAATTGTGCATATAATATGTCAAAATGTTCGTGGTGATGTGCTCTACATTTTGTTCCATTGTGGCATGCTTGTTCGAGATCATCTAGAGGTCCTAGTCATCGTGACAAGAGTGCTACTTGTTATAAACTGCCGTTACTTGTTAATTTGATGCCATGTTTGAGATATGATAACTTGGTGCATGTTTATCCAAATGGAGCATATGATATGTCAAAATATTCATTGTTAAGTGCTCTACATGATGGTTGCTGTAGCATTCATGTTAGGTTTCATATTGCCATGTTAATCTCTGTTGCAAAAGTGCATGTGGCTGTTAAGTGCTGAAACTTGTTGTGAGATGCTGTTTTGACATGCTCATTGCTATTGATGTGTTTGTCCTCATGTCACATGTCAATATGTTTTAGAAGCATCATGATATGGTCTTTGCTGTGGTGCAAACCACTATCCATGATATGCCTTGAGGTGACTTAAACAAGCTTGTAAACATGCCATGCCAATGTTACTGTTTTATACTTAGTGAAAAAACTGCCAAGTCTGGAATCTGTTTTAACCTGATGCTATGTTTGCTTGATGCCCCACTCAAATCCATGCTTGTTTTGGAGTGGCCAATGATCATTCCTTCTTGTCCATGTTTTTGTCTATCCATTCATGCCCTTACTTGATCATATGGCTTGCTGTAGCTTATTTATTTCTCGCTCTCAAGTTGCTATAAATTATATCTGTCAGGTTTTTAACAGCATGATCAATTTGGTGTAGCTTGTTGCTATTGATCCATGCCTCCTATGGAGTTGCACCAAAGGAGTTGTTTGCTGTAGGATATGTCTACTTAATGTCCATTCTTATTTTCATCATGTTTGGGTGATGTAGCATATATATCTCTTGCTTCAAAGTTGCTATGTGGATGTTAACTTCAGCTTTGCATTGTATCTTGTTTCGTGTGTATGTGTTGAACCGTTGCTCCGTTTTGAGCGTGCCCTATATGAAACTTGTGTGATTTTGCATGTAGAATCAGAATATCATGTTGTTTACATGTTTGGAGTGTGTTTGCTTGATGTTTGGGTGCATCTTGCACCGTTGCCTTGCTTGTCTCGTTTTGCTCATATCTTCTAGATCGTAGCTCCGAATTAAACAAACTTTATATGAAACTTGACTAGAATTTCATGTAGATCATCATGGTGCATGTTAACTTGTCATTTAACAACTTTAACTTAAGGTTTGTTCTTATCTGGACCTTTTTCAAATTATGCATATGAGGACATACCGGATTTGCTATATGTTGATTCCGGCCTCATTTAAGCTTGTTGTCTTTTGTTGTTCTTGTGTGCTTCATCCCTTGCCATGCATACGCATCATAATACTTGCATCATGTTGATTGTGCATTGCACCTTGTTTGATGGTCTGCCATGTTGTGTTCTTGTGTTGATTAGGGCCGGGAGCCGAGACCGAGTACGAGGTTCCTACCGAGGTTGAGTACGAGGAGCCGTCTTACGATCCCATCGACGACTCGACATGCAAGATGACCTGACCCAGATATCATTACTATCTTTGCCTATTGCTAGATGTCTCGCTCTTTAGCTTATTGCCTCAATGCCCATGTTTGTTTGTCAGCCTCCTATTGTAGCCATGAATCTCTCTAACCACCCAACCTAGCAAACCTTTGTTTGGCTACGTAAGCTTCGCTCAGCCCCTTCTTATAGCATTGCTAGTTGCAGGAGAAGACTGAAGATTCTTGCTTCATGTTGAAGTTATGGTTGGGATATCACACTATATAATATGTCAACTAAATCATCTATATACTTGGCAATGGGTGGAAGGCTAAGCCTCTTGCTTGGTGTTTTGTTCCACTCATGCCTCCCTAGGAACCGTTTAAAGCGGTGTTATGTTCCTTGATTTTGCGTCCCTAACACGGTTGGGGTTTATGGGCCCCCCTCGATAACCCGCTTAGCGCTAAAGCTTTTCCAGCAAGTCCCAACATTGGTTCTACATTTGCCTAACAACTAAAACTTGCATAGGGAGTTATAAACCCTTTTCTTAATCAACAACCCGGGCCAGTGATCCACATGAGTGTTGGTCCAAACTGGGCAACCTGCGGGGCCACCTTGGGGAAACCCGAGGGCTGGTAAAAACCTGTAGCTTGTCCCATCCGGTCGTGCCTTGAGACGAGATACGCACGGCTACTATCAGGGTGTCGGCACGCCGGGAGGATTTGCTGGATTAGTTTTACCTTAGTCGGAGTATCTTGAGCATGGGATTCCGAGAATACTCGGGTCTTCCCACCTTGGAGTTGCGACTCCGCAGATCGTGAGCTTGTAATGGGCTAAGTTGGGACACCCCTGCAGGGTTTGATCTTTCGAAAGCCGTGCCCGCGGTTATGTGGCAGATGGGAATTTGTTAATATCCGGTTGTAGAAAACTTGACACCATGTTCAGAATACACTACCAGTGTGAGTAACCGTGACGGTCATTTTCTGAAAGGGGTTCGGGAAGTGAACACGATGGGGTTATGTTTGACGTGCTTAGATAGGATCACTTCGTCATCACTTTGACGCTCGTGGCACTTCTCTCCTCGCTCTAAACACGTAAGCTAGTGCTAGTGCAGCTGCAACCTTTGTTCTTCAGCCTTGTTCCACACCCAAGGCTTAGATAGTTTTGCTACCCGGGAATGGGATTGCTGAGTCCTCCGTGGTTCGCAGATTCTACACAACACCAGATGCAGGTACCATGTTGAACTACACAGGTGACGGCACAGAGTTGTACTGGGAGTTCGATGAAGAACGTGGGCGATACTACGTGTCTTACCCAGAGGGTCAGTAGTGGCTTCTACTAGGGGCGATTCGGACCTTGTGGCTTTATTTATTTGGTATCTTTCATTTGGATCTTTGTCCATGTGATGTTATTTGGATGATGATTGGTTATGTAATGTATTGTGTGACGTGGCGAGTGTAAGCCAACTACTCTTTTGCAATTTCATCCCTATTTTACATGAGTCGTGCAAAGATACCATACTTGAGATCATTCTAGTACGAGCTTATACCTTTAAGTCGTGCCTCGACACGTAGGAGGTATAATCTCATACTGCGCATTATAGAAATGCCGGCGCCACTTTTGAGCATTGCATGCAGAAGTTTCTCCTCAAGCAACTTAGCAGAAACACCCACGTTTACGTGGATGATGTCATGGTGAAGATGGAGAAGCGTGACCCTTCTAGAAGACCTCCAAGAGACCTTCGAAAACCTGCACCGCTTTTAGATCAAGCTAAACCCAGATAAATGCATCTTCGGCGTACCAGCAGGCCAGCTCCTTGGCTTCCTATTGTCTGAATGCGGCATCGAGTGCAACCCAGCAATGATCAAGGCCATCGAGAGAATGGAGAGACCAACTCGCATACAAGACGTCCAGAAGTTCACCGGGTGCTTGGCATCGCTCTGCCGGTTTATCAGCCGGCTGGGTGAGAAAGCACTCCCTCTGTACCAGTTGATGAAGAAGACCACCTGCTTTGAGTGGAATGATAAGGCAGACAAAGCTTTCCACCAGCTCAAGAAAGTGATGTCCACACCACCTGTCCTGGCGGTGCCAACAGACAAGGAACCCATGTTCCTCTACATAGCCGCCACCAGCCGGCTGGTCAGCACTGTGATTGTAGTCGAGCGCCCAGAAGACGGTAGAACATTGCCGGTCCAAAGGACCGTCTATTACTTGAGTGAGGTGCTGACAGCTTCCAAGCAGAGTTATCCTCACTACCAGAAGATGTGCTATGGCGTGTACTTCGCTGCCAAGAAGTTGAAGCAATACTTCCAAGAGCATCCAATTACGGCCGTCTGCATGGCCCCGCTTGCTGAGATCATGGGAAACAGAGATGCCTCAGGCCGAGTGGAAAAGTAGGCCATTGAGCTGGCCCCTTTCACCATCTTTTACCAGCCCTGCACCACCATCAAGTCACAAGCGCTGGCCGACTTCCTCATCGACTGGGCCGAGACCCAGTACCTGCCGCCTGCTCCAGATTTGACCCATTAGCGGATGCATTTTGATGGATCAAAAATGCGCGGGGGGCTTGGGAGCCGGCGTTGTCCTCACCTCTCCCAAAGGCGACAAGCTCAAGTGCACATTGGAAATCCACTTTGTCGCCTCCAACAACGTGGCCGAGTACGAAGCACTCATTCACGGGCTCTGGCTAGCCAAAGAGATTGGCATCCATCGAGTGTTGTGCTATGATGACTCGGACTTGGTGGTCCAGTAGTCATCTGGTGACTGGGACGCCAAAGATGCAAACATGGCAAGTTACCGCTTCTTGGTCCAGCAGATCAGCGGGAATTGTGATGGTTGCGAGTTTCTCCACGTACCACGAGCCGACAACGATCAAACAGATGCACTAGCACGGATCGGATCAACTCGGCAAGCAATACGAGCCGTCGTGTCCCTCCAATGCCTGCGCAAGCCATCTATCCAGCCATCACCAGAATCAGAGTCAATCCTCATGCCGGCCGACCTAGGAATTGACAGCCCGAAGGCCTCAACAAGCGGCCTGGGGACTGCTGCACCAGCACTCGGCCCGGGGACTTCAGAACCCAGCCCGGGGACTGCTGCGGCCAGCTCATAAACATCAACAGGTGGCCCGGGGACTGCAGCACCACCACTCGGCCCGGGGAATTCAAAACCGGGCCCAGGGACTGCTGCAGCCAGCCCGGGGACTTCAGAAGGAGGCCGAGGGACTGCAGCACCAGCACTCGGCCCGGGGACTTAAGAACCCGGCCCGGGGACTGCTGTAGTCGGCCCGGGGACTTCAACAGCACAGCAAGCGATAGCTAACTCCAGCCCTCCACCTCTCGGCTCAACCACCCTGGTTTCGGTTGCTAAAGTAACCAGAGTCACAACACCATCATGGGCGTAGCCTATCCTCAACTTTCTCCTGAGAAGAGAACTGTCAGCCGATGAGATCCTGTCCCATCAAGTGCAACGCAGAGTGTCAGCATACACAGTAGTGAACAAAGAGCTCCTCAGACGCAGCGTAACCGGCGTATTCCAGCGCTGTGTAGAAGCAAAAAAGGGTCTGGCCATTTTGAGGGATATTCATCAAGGCGAATGTGGCCACCATGCGGCCTCCAAATCCCTCATCGCCAAAGCTTTCCGCCACGGTTTCTTCTAGCCGACTGCTTTGGACGACGCCAAAGACCTAGTCAAGAAATGCAATGGGTACAGCGCTTCAGCTCCAAGCAACATATGTCGGCTTCTGCACTCAAGACCATTCCCATCACATGGCCATTTGTAGTTTGGGGCTGGACATGGTGGGCCCCTTGACAGCACGCGGCGGCATGACTCACTTGCTCGTTGCTGTAGACAAGTTCACCAAGTGGATTGAAGCAAGACCAATCAAGAAACTCAACGGTCCGACTGCCGTGACCTTCATCGCCGACATTACAGTCCGGTATGGCATACCACACAACATAATCACCGACAACGGTACAAACTTTGCCAAAGGAGCATAGGCACGTTTCTGCGCAACTCAGGGCATCCGGCTGGATTTAGCGTCCGTTGCCCACCCGCAGTCAAACGGCCAAGTTGAGCGTGCAAACGGCCTCATCTTGTCCGACATCAAGCCCCGGCTGTTCGAGCCCTTGGAACAATCGGCCGGCTGCTGGACTGAGGAATTGTCGTCCGTCCTCTAGAGCCTCAGAACGACGCCAAACAAATATACCGGCTTCACTCCCTTCTTCCTCGTCTATGGGGCCGAGGCCATCATCCCAACAGATGTTGAGTTTGACTCGCCTCGCGTCACCATGTACACAGAAGCCAAAGCAAAAGAAGTGCGAGAAGACGGTGTCGCCCTTCTGGAGTAAGCCTGACTGGTAGCACTCCGCAGATCCGCCATCTACCAGCAGGGCTTGCGCCGCTATCATAGCCGGCGAGTCAAGCCGCGTTCTTTCCGCGAGGGGGACCTTGTGCTCCAGCTGATCCAGCGAATAGCCGGCCAGCACAAGCTCTCAACCCCTTGGGAAAAGCTTTTCATTATCAGCAAGGTGCTAGGCAACGATGCCTACTACCTCATCGACGCGTAGAAGCCAAGAGCATGCAAGGGAGATGACTCTGGCAAGCAATCAGACCGCCTGTGGAACGCAAATTTCCTTCACCGCTTTTACAGCTAAAGGCAGTATGTATCGTACTATCTACTGTATTTTGAGAAACAACGGGATCCCCGAGGAGCACTCGGGGACTACCCTCCCTTTATCTATATGATAAGTTTATGCCCGTGAATGTGTTATTTTCATTCCTTCGCCCGGCACCGGGACCGAGCAGATGGCTCGAGGGCTTGCCGCCTTGCCCTATGTTTAAGATTTTCGAACAGTCGGAAAAGTAATGTGTCGGCATCCAAGTCCTCTCCCACCTAAAAAGTCACAGACTTGCAGAATGCAGCTGTCCAACTGGCGGGAGTCAAAGGCAGGAAGCGATGCCCACATGAAAATGGCTAAGGAAAAAGTAAGAATGGGACAAGACGGCCTTTGAGACAAGTTGGCCGGCTGCGGAGCAGCCGGCCCGCCGGGTTCTAGCTTAACCAAGCCGCGTTCCAGAAGGCAGGATACTTGCCTATCCATAAAACAGCTAAGTCCCTGACCCAGCCACAGACCACATAATGGTTGCCTGGCTGGCAGGGCGGTGGTTAAAGGAGATGGCAAAGGAAAATGCCCGAAGGAACAAAAGGCAGCGCTAAGTCTAGAACTCGACAAATAGCATAAACATATGGGGAATTAAAATAATATTTACATAACAAAAGGCCCACGGCCGCCTTCTAGCAAATATTTTAGATACACCCAGTGGGTGGAATTGTGCAGGACTAACTCCACTAAGTTGCAAAGAAAACAGGAAATTAAAAGATAGCATGGCCGCCTAGGCCAGAGGTGCTGCAGGAGGATCTGATAGCACCATGGGGTCCGCTGTGGCAGCTGCTGAAGGGGCCGCCTGGTGGATCTCGGCCTGGTCGGCAGACGGTGCGGTTCCTCGGGGCTAGCTCATTGAGGCTTGGTCGGGTTGATGACGAGCAGGCGGCTCGTCCTCCAGAAAGCCGCCTTCCTTGTCTTCGTCCCCTTCATCCTCGCCCTTGTTGCTCAAGACGATCTCCTCGTCCAGCTCCTCGGACGCCGCCAGGTCCAGCCCAAAGTGATCAGGCGGCACCACTTGGCCGTTTTCATCCAACTCCAGAATGAAGACGACAGCATCGGCATAGTCGGAGATCCCGGTGGCACGCTTGATGAGATCTCCTTGCACCGCCGCTAGCTCGGGCTCGGCCTCCAGGCGGAAGCTAGCTGAGCGAGATCCAGATCCAGGTACCAGCCCTTGGCAAATTCCAAGGCTGCCCACGTGCCGGCTCTCGCTGCAGCGCCCTTCCAAGCCTCGAAGCGGCCAATGGCCGCCTCCAGCCACTCGGCAGCCCGACTTGGAGTGCGGGGTGCCGGGACATCTGGCCAGAGGGCGGCCAACACCTGGGACCCGGCGCGTTGAAGATGGCGGATCAAGCGATGGGCCGGCTGCAGGCGTGCCCGCATGGTGAGGAGTTGCTCGTTGGGAGTCCGGGGCACGTTGGGTGCAATCACCTGACCCACCCGACGCTTCTCATCGCACTGGGCCTCGATGGCCTGGCTGGCAGCAACGGAGTGGCCTGGGAAGTATTCTGCGCCAGGGAAAAGACAAAGAATAAGGAAAGGGGATCTGGCTTCTATGGCAGACAACAAGCATGTGGAAGCAAAGAAAAGCAACTCACCATCGACCATATCCTCGATGGCTCCATAGCCGTCTTGCAGGGCCATCTCTGTTTTAGCCCAGTTCGAGCGTTCCATCTTGAACTCGGCCCGAAGGATCCCCTCAGCATCTGCCAGCTTCTTGAGCTCTGCCTTGTGCGCCTCCGCCTGGTCAGCCAACTCCTTGGCCAGGCGGTCGCGCTCTTGGGCGGCTAGGCCGCGCTCCTGCTCCTTGGTGGCGAGCTCGGCTTGGACCCCACCTAGCTGGGTTCGGAGGTCGGCTGCGGTCACTGACAAGAGAAGAGGAGAAGGCGTTAGCATCAGCCAGAAGGTAAATTAACCTTGGAGTTCCAGGCCGCCTGCTCAGCAGCCGGACCAGAACTCGGGGACTACACCCAGCGGGTGCGCTGACGCGCCCTCGCGAGGAGAATAGGGAGACACTTACTCCGGCTCTCGGCCAGGGCAGCTCTCAGCTTGGCCAGCTCCTGGTGCTGGGAGTTGTAGGCGGCCACCCGAAGATTGTGGTAATCCTACGACGAGGGCGGTGAGAAACAAGTTAGCTTACAAAGGATCACCTTGGAGTTCCAAGCCACCTGCTCAGCAGCCGGCTCAGGACTCGGGGACTACACCCAGTGGGTGCGCTGACGCGCCCCACGAGAGAAATTGAAGGAATAAAATGTTAAAGGAGAAATCAACATACCCGGACAGCAGTATGCGTAGCCAAGAAGTCCTGGAAGGCCCTTTGCAGGGTCTTGCCTTGAGCGTTGAACCGATCGAGAACATCCCGGGAGGCGACGTTCAGCACACCGCCGCTACCAGGCATCCTACCTGGCGGCGCTGCGCTAGTGGCCTCGTTGTCCGGTGAGGACAAGCTAGCCGCGCCGGCTTCTACCTGCCGTGGGGCTGAAGCCGCCCTTGCCAGATGCGGATGAGCTGGAACCTGGGTGGTGGGCAGCGGACAAACCACCAGCACCCCTTCCACCGGCGGCGCGTCCGGCCCCTCGGGTCGGCTGTCCCTTGCGTCAGCAGGCAGCACGGGG
>LR738714.1:472233311-472301822 GCA_902687465.1 Secale cereale | reverse complement strand
GGGGGGGGGTCGCCTCCGCCTCCATGACGGCGTGGACATCCCCTTCCCTTTAAAGAACCGGCTGGTCACCGCCAGCCGACGCTTGATCAGACGGCTCCGGAGGAACCGCGTGCTAGGGATCGGCACGGCCCGACAACCGCTGAAGGCTGCCTCCTGCTCCTGTGCCCTGGCGGCAGCATCCGCCTGCGCCTTGGTGGCCGCCTCGGCCTCGGCCTTGGCTACGGCGTCGGCCTCTGCCTACACCACCTGGGACAGCTCCGCCTATCGACGAGCCGCGACCTCCCGCGCCTCCTGCGCATTCTTCTCCGTCGCCTCTCGGAGGGAGGCGGCTGGGTCCACGCGGCGTGGGGCGGAAGAGGCGTCCAGGCTTCTGACCATCGAGCCGATGGGAGCCCGCAAGAGGGAAAGCGGGGCCCTGTTCAGAAGAGCCCAAGAAGACGGTGAAAACAATCACGGAAAGGGAAAAAAAGTCCAAAGCAGACACAAACCAAAAAAGAGGTGCATGGCACTTACACGGACACGGTCGGCCTTGGTTTAGGGACCCTAAGAAGGGCCGCCTTGGCGGCCGCCTCCTGGCATTTGGTGGTGGCGGCCGAGGCCTTGGGCTTCTTGGGCCAGCTGCCATGCAGCCCGATGGTAGCTCGACGCTTCGATCCGACGGCTGCTACTGGTGGCGCCATCAAGGAGCTGCCTCCCATCGGGTCCGCCTCCCATACGTGAGGTGGTGCTTCGTCGTCCTCCTCGTCGTCTGGCCAGTCCCCGATGCCGCTTTAGGACGAGCCGCTTGCTGGCACGCCTCTGCCGCCTGTGACCTCGTCCTCGTCCATGGCGGCCGCCCCTAGATCGGGGTCGCTCGTATCGCTCTGAGAGCGATCCGGCATCATCCGGCGGGACGATTTTCCTAAGCCCGGCTCCGGCTGGCCGTGGAAGCGCTGCAGCACGACACGACGGTCAGGCGGCTGGGGCAGGCGGGAGAAAAAGAAAAAGAGAAAAGAGAAAGAAGCTTGTCGTGGCGGGTTGCTGCGGCTATACGGCGGCTTGCTGAACGCCCAGGCCAACTCCGACATCTTGCAGTTGGAGATGGAGTTCACCAGGTGCGCCACCTCCGCGTATGGCATCCGCTTGATGCACGTCCGGCTTGGGTCCCAGGGCCCGCTCATGTCGCAGATCAGGTGGGGCCGGGACTGCAGCGGCAGCACATGGCGCTCCGCGAAGGTGGCCAAAAAGTCCGCAAAAACCAGGCCCTTGACTTCTGTCATCTCCCAAAGACGGGTCACGGCGATGGAGACGGCGTGCGTAAGTGATGTGGGCCGGAACTTCCAGGAGGTGTGGGGCTCGGCACGCAAACCGACGGCGTAGTCCGGCAAGTTGATGTAGTCTTGCTCCGAGCGGACGTTCGAGACGTAGAAGTACGTCTTCTCCACTGCTACACCGAGTGCACATGGGCGACCTTCGGGATGTAGTTCCTGGCCCCGGTGCACCGCACGGCGACACACCCACCGCACTGGGCTGCCTCGCCCCTGAGGACGGTTCCGAGCATCAGATAATAGAATTACCCCCACAACTCGAGTGTGGGGAGCACCCCGAGGTATCCCTTGCAGAGGACGACAAAAGCAGCGAGCAGCACCACCGTATTCGGTGTAAGGTGGTGGGGCTGCACGCCGTAGAAATCAAGAAACGAGCGGAAGAACCTGCTCGCTGGAAGACCAAACACGCGAAGAAAGTGCGAGCAGAAGAGGACGCGCTGGCCAAGCCGCGGCGCCGGCCTGAGCTCAGCCGCCGACGCGAGGCGCACTCCGAGCTTCTTGGCGGGGGGCAACCGTCGCGACAAGAGGAGAAACTCCACGTGCTCCTCGAGGATCCCACTGTCGTCGCATCCACCGGAGCGGTGGACCGGCGCCTCAGCGGCCATGGCTCAGGGCAGGCACGAGCTCCGACGGGGCGGTGTGTGCAACGGTGGCGAGTGCGTGAGGGGCAGCGAGGAAGCAGAAGATGGAGTTGGGGTGTGCGCGTGCGTTACGCCCGCCCCCTCCCGCGCCTACTTATAGGCCCGGGATGACGAAGCCGAGGGGGCGGGGCCGTGGGATTAACTGCGCCACGCCTCGCACAACCCGCGCTTTTAGCGCCCAAACCGCGCGCATTTAATGTGCGGGGGAAGGGCAATCGGTCGCCTCGGCCACAACGGATCCGCGCACGCGTCGAGGCCCTATAGCGATGGGCCCAAGCCTGCCGCTGCGTCCCATCGCGCGCGTGGGTTCGCAGGCCGGCCTGACATAATGACGCCGTGTGGCATGCTACTAATGGGCGGCAGGCTCGTCCCGTGGCTCGCCAGCTGCGCGGTACCTTCCCTCCAGAGATTCAAAGATGAGCGCCCGGCTGCTAAAAGCCGGCCGCTCTAGAAGACGGACCGGAAAAACTACCAATCATCATTCAGAGAGGAAGCTGTTGGAACCCCGCAGTCCCGCTCACGACCGCAGAGCTCCACCAGCTTCGGGGACTACTATCGGAGATATTGACCACGGGTGTCTTCATCGACCACTCATCGCGTTTCAAGACAAAAAGGCTGCCTGTCATCCTTCGACCGCCTGCGCTTAGGCCGTCTCCTAGGGCCGCAAGGCCTAGGAGCCGGCTGCCAGCAGGCGGCAGAACTCTAAACAGGCGACTGCCTAGTGGTCAGCATCTGGCAGACGGCCCCGTGCCTCCCCCTCGGAGTGTGCGCTAGAGGTCCGTGACAAGACTAAAGCATGGCTACAGTTAAGCCTGTCCCAAGAATCCAAAGAAGTGTCGCTACAGTGTGAGTGTACCTTGCGGACACTCCCTGATTGGCGCATCGCTGTAGCCATGTTACCAATGACCTAGCTTTGGTCAGAGGAAGCCACGATCCCACTACCCGCAGGCGGAGAGGCCTGCAGGCGGCAGGCCCCACCCGTCAGCGAGCCACCAAGAAGCGGCCGACCTCTGGCAGACGGCCTGGGGAATGGGCCGCCCTGTAGCAGGCGACTAACCGTTCCCTTAGAGTCGGAACCCCATCAAGATGACAAGACGGGGCGTGGCAATAGTGTACAACCGCAAGGCGGCGGCACTATAGCCACTCCCTCTCCGACGGGGCCTCCGTCAGCAGGAGGACATCAACAGTAAAACACAATCACGCGGGCCCACACACGGCGGGCCCACTAGACAGACATGCCTCGAGCAAGCCCTAGGGGTAGGCCTATATAAACCCCCCAGGGTCCTCCATGCAGAGGGGTGAGACTTGGAGAGATACACAGATAGGGATAAACCCTAGCGACAACTCGCATTCCCTAGAAGAAGAGAAGAGAGCTAGCCTTGCCCTTCTTCCTCCTCTAGACGACACAGCTCAAGCAGCAACCTTGTAGCTACCATATTGACATTAGTCATGACGCGGAGTCCCCACAGAGCAGGACTAGCGGTGTTATCTCCATGGAGAGCCCCAAACCTGGGTAAGATTCGTAGGCGTCCTAAGTATCGCCTTATCCCACTTCCAGGGCCCGGCGACGTTCTTTTGTCCCCATGCATGATAAGCCATCCTTTGGCATATGTCGCACCAAAACCCCGATACATGCGGTTACGCTGGGTGTGGTGCGACAATCCAGTTACCCATTGCAAAAACTGCCATGCGAACACGCCGAGAATCCAGGCTGCCCGGCCCCCATTTATTCCTGTGGCCATTTACCTTCATCTGTCATGTCACATGACACAATAAACACACCCACGACGACACATACAGAGAGAACATCCAGCGGTTCCAATGGCGATCCACGTGGCTCCAATGGTGATCCGAGGAGCCGACGACAACAATGGTGGGCAGTTCACCAAGCTTCACGTAATGGTCACCCACGTGAGGGGGAAGGCTCTCTTGAAGGAAATATGCCCTAGAGGCAATAATAAAGATGTTATTTATATTTCCTTACATATCATGATAAATGTCTTTATTCATGCTATAATTGTATTAACCGGAAACTTGATACATGTGTGAATACATAGAGAAAACAGAGTGTCCCTAGTATGCCTCTGTTTGACTAGCTCGTTAATCAAAGATGGTTGAGTTTCCTAACCATAGACATGTGTTGTCATTTCATCAACGGGATCACACCATTAGGAGAACGATGTGATGGACAAGACCCATCCGTTAGCTTAGTGCTACCTCTTGAGCATGCGTTGGTTTTCCCTTGAAGAGGAAAGGGTGATGCAGCAAAGTAGCATAAGTATTTTCCTTAATTTTTGAGAAGCAAGGTATCAATCCAGTAGGAGACTACACTCAAATCCCTCGTACCTACACAAACAAATAAGAACCTTGCAACCAACACGATAAAGGGGTTGTCAATCCCTTCACGGCCACTTGCAAAAGTGAGATCTGATAGAGATAATAAGATAAATATTTTTGATATATTTGTTGTATAGATTGAAAAGTAAAGATTACAAAATAAAAAATAGCTTGTTGATGGAAGATTAATATGACGGAAGATAGACCCGGGGGCCATAGGTTTCACTAGTTGCTTCTCTCAAGATAGAAAATTCTACGGTGGGTGAACAAATTATTGTCGAGCAATTGATAGAAGAGCGCATAGTTATGAGAATATCTAGGCATGATCATGTATATAGGCATCACGTCCGGGACAAGTAGACCGAAACGATTCTGCATCTACTACTATTACTCCACACATCGACTGCTATCCAGCATGCATCTAGAGTATTAAGTTCGTAAGAACAGAGTAACGCCTTAAGCAAGATGACATGATGTAGAGGGATAAACTCATGCAATATGATATAAACCCCATCTTTTTATCCTTGATGGCAACAATACAATACGTGCCTTGCTGCCCCTACTGTCACTGGGAAAGGACACCGCAAGATTGAACCCAAAGCTAAGCACTTCTCTCATTGCAAGAAAGATCAATCTAGTAGGCCAAACCAAACTGATAATTCAAAGAGACTTGCAAAGATATTTAAATCATGCATATAGGAATTCAGAGAAGAATTAAATATTGTTCATAGATAACCCTGATCATAAACACATAATTCATCGGATCTCGACAAACACACCGCAAAAAGAATTACATCGAATAGATCTCCCAGAAGATCGAGGAGAACTTTGTATTAAGATCCAATGAGAGAGATGAAGCCATCTAGCTAATAACTATGGACCCGAAGGTCTAAGGTAAACTACTCACAACTCATCGGAGAGGCTATGGTGTTGATGTAGAAGCCCTCCGTGATCAATCCTCCCTCCGTGGAGCTCCGGAAATAGCCCCAAGATGGGATCTCATAGGTTCAGAAGGTTGCGGCGGTGGAACTAGGGTTACGTGGTGCTCTCGGATGTTTTCAGGGTATATGAGTATATATAGGACGAAGAAGTATGTCGGTGGAGCTACGTGGGGCCCATGAGGGTGCGGGGCACGCCCTCCTGCCTTGTGGCCACCTCGTGGCTTCCCTGGCGTGTACTCCAAGTCTTCTGGGTTGCGTTTGTTCCAAAAACGATCCTCGCGAAAGTTTCATTCCATTTGGACTCCGTTTGATATTCCTTTTCTGCGAAACACTGAAATAGGCAAAAAACAACAATTTGCACTCGTCCTTGGGTTAGTTGGTTAGTCCCAAAAATAATATAAAAATGCATAATAAAGCCCATTAAACATCCAAAACAGATAATATAATCGCATGGAACAACCAAAAATTATAGATATGTCACAGACGTATCACTTAGCACAATGATCGTTTAGTTTTATTGTTATTGCTTTCTTCATGACTTATACATGTTCCTCTGACTATGAGATTATGCAACTTCCAAATACCGGAGGAACACCTTGTGTGCTATCAAATGTCACAACGTAACTGGGTTATTATAAAGATGCTTTAAAGGTGTTTCCGAAAGTTTTTGTGGTGTTGGCATAGATCAAGATTAGGATTTGTCACTCCGAGTGTCGGAGAGGTATCTCTGGGCCCTTTCGGAAGTACAAATCATAATAAGCCTTGCAGGCAAATGACTAATGAGTTAGTCACGAGATGATGTATTGCAGAACGAGTAAAGAGACTTGCCGGTAACGAGATTGAACTAGGTATGGTGATACCGATGATCGAATCTCGGGCAAGTAACATATAGATGACAAAGGGAACAACGTATGTTGTTATGTTGTTTGACCGATAAAGATCTTCATAGAATATGTAGGAGCCAATATGAGCATCCAGGTTCCGCTATTGGTTATTGACCCTAGATGTGTCTCGGTTATGTCTACATAGTTCTCGAACCCGTAGGGTCTGCACGCTTAACGTTCGATGACGATCGGTATTATGAGTTTATGTGTTTTGATGTACCGAAGGTTGTTTGGAGTCCCGGATGAGATCATGGACATGATGAGGATTCTCAAAATGGTCGAGACATAAAGATTAATATATTGGAAGGTTGTATTCGGACACCGGAATGGTTCCGAGGTGTATTGGGTATTTTCCGGAGTATCGGGGGGTTACCGGAACCCCCTGGGAGGTTATTGGGCCTCATGGGCCTATTGGTGGAAGAGAGGAGGTAGGCCAAGGTGTGGCGCACACCCCCTAGCCCAAACCGAATTGTTCTAGGGCTAGCCCCCCCCCCCTTTCCTTCTCTTCTTCCTCTCCTTCCTTCTTCTCCTACTAGGACTAGGAAAGGGTGGAACCTACTCCTACTAGGAGTAGGATTCCACCCCTTGGGCGCGCCCCTTGTGGCCGGACCTCCTCCTCCCTCCCTCGTTTATATACGTGGGGAGGGGGCACCCCATAGACACACAAGTTGATTTCTTAGCCGTGTGCGGTGCCCCCCCTCCACAGTTACACACCTCGATCATATTGTCATGGTGCTTAGGCGAAGCCCTGCGTAGGTAACTTCATAATCACCGTCACCACACCGTCGTGCTGACGAAACTTTCCCCCAGCCTCAACTGGATCAAGAGTACGAGGGACGTCACCGAGCTGAACATGTGCAGATCGCGGAGGTACCATGCGTTCGGTACTTGACCGGTTGGATCGCAAAGACGTTCGACTACATCAATTGCGTTACTAAACGCTTCCGCTTTCGGTCTACAAGGGCACGTGGACACACTCTCCCCGCTCGTTGCTTTGCTTCTCCTAGATAGATCTTGCATGATCGTAGGTAAAATTTTGAAATACTACGTTCCACAACAGTGGCATCATGAGCCAGGTCTATGCATAGATGATATGCACGAGTAGAACACAATGAGTTGTTGGCGATAATAGTCATACTGCTTATCAGCATGCCAAACTTTGATTCGGCGGTATTGTTGGATGAAGCAGCCTGGACCGACATTACGTTTTCGCGTTCATGAGACTGGTTCTACCGACGTGCTTTGCACATAGGTGGTTGGCGGGTGTTAGTTTCTCAACTTTAGTGAATCGAGTGTGATTACGCATGGTCCTTGTTGAAGGTTAAAACATCATGCTTGACGAAAAATCATTGTGGTTCTGATGCGTAGGTAAGAACGGTTCTTGCTAAGCCCGTAGTAGCCACGTAAAACATGCAACAAGAAAGTAGAGGGCGTCTAACTTGTTTTTGCAGGGCATGTTGTGATGTGATATGGTCAAGACATGATGAGTTATATGTTATTGTATGGGATGATCATGTTTTGTAAATTATCGGCAGCATGCATGAGCCTTATGGTTGTCTCTTTATTGTATGAATTGCGAAAGCCATGTAATTGGTTTACTTTATCACTATGAGTTAGCGATAGCAGTAGTAGTAATAGTTGGCGAGACGACCACGACGCTATGATGAAGATCATGGTGTCAAGCCAGCGACAATGGAGATCATGACGATGCTTTGGAGATGGAGATCAAAAGCACAAGATGATGATGGCCATATCATGTCACATATTTTGATTGCATGTGATGTTTATCTTATTATGCTTCTTATTTTGCTTAGTACGACGGTAGCATTATAAGATGATCCCTTACAAAATTTCAAGGTACAAGTGTTCTCCATGAGTATGCACCATTGCGACAGTTCATCGTGCCGAGACACCACGTGATGATCGAGTGTGATAAGCTCTACGTTCAAATACAATGGGTGTAAGACAGTTTTGCACATGCAGAATACTCGGGTTAAACTTGACGAGCCTAGCATGTACAGACATGGCCTCAGAACATTGGAGACCGAAATGTCGAGCGTGAATCATATAGTAGATATGATCAACATAAGATGTTCACCATTGAAAACTACTCCATCTCACGTGATGATCGGACATGGTTTATTTGATTTGGATCACGTGATCATTTAGATGACTAGAGGGATGTCTATCTATGTGGGAGTTCTTTAGTAATAAGATTAATTAAACTTTAATTTATCATGAACTTAGTCTTGATAGTTTTTGCATATCTATGTTGTTGTAGATCAATGGCCCAACCGTTCCCTTGAATTTTAACGCGGTCCTAGAGAAAGCTATGTTGAAAGATGATGGTAGCAACTACATGGACTGCGTCTGTAACTCGAGGATTATCCTCATTGATGCATAGAAGAATTATGTCCTTGAAGCACCGCTAGGATTACAAGCCCCCTCCCGCAAATGTAGACGCTTTGAACATATGGCAGACACGGTCTGATGACTACTCGATAGTTCAGTGTGCCATGCTTTACGTCTTAGAATCGGGACTTCAAAGACGTTTTGAACATCATGGAGCATATGAGATGTTCCAAGAGTTGAAGTTAAGTTTTCAAGCAAATGCCCGAATTGAGAGATATGAAGTCTCCAATAAGTTCTATAGCTACAAGATGGAGGAGAAAAGTTCTATCAGCGAACACTTACTCAGAATGTCTGGGTACTACAATCACATGACTCAACTTGGATGCAAAGTTGATGAAGATAGTGTTATTGATAGAGTTCTTCAACCACTGCCACCAAGCTATAAAGGCTTCGTGATGAACTATAATATGCAAGGGATGCATAAGACTATTCCCGAGCTCTTCGCTATGCTCAAAGCCGCGGAGGTAGAAATCAAAAAGGAGCATCAAGTGTTGATGGTTAACAAGACCACTAGTTTCAAGAAAAAGGGCAAGGGAAAGAAGGGGAACTTCAAGAAGAATAGCAAACCAGTTGCTACTCCCGCGAAGAAACCCAAGTCTAGAGCCAAGCCAGAAACTAAGTGCGTTCTATTGCAAAGGGACTGGTCACTGGAAGCATAACTGCCCCAAGTATTTGGCAGATAAGAAGGATGGAAAAGTGAACAAAGGTATATTTGATATACATGTTATTGATGTGTACCTTACTAATGCTTGTAGTAGCACCTGGGTATTTGATACTGCTTCGGTTATTAATATTTGTAACTTGAAGCAGGGGTTACAGATTAAATGAAGATTAGCTAAGGAGAAGGAGACGATGCGTGCGGGAAATGGTTCCAAAGTCGATGTGATCGCCATCGGAACGCTACCTCTACATCTACCTTCGGGGTTAGTTTCAGACCTAAATAATTGTTATTTGGTGCCAGCGTTGAGCATGAACATTATATCTAGATCTTTTTTGTTGCGAGACGGTTATTCATTTAAATTAGAGAATAATGGTTGTTCTATTTATATGAGTAATATCTTTTATGGTCATGCACCCTTGATGAGTGGTCTATTTTTATTGAATCTCGATCGTAGTGATACACATATTCATAATATTGAAGCCAAAAGATGCAAAGTTGACAATGATAGTGCAACTTATTTGTGGCACTGCTATTTAGGTCATATTGGTGTAAAGCGCATGAAGAAACTCCATGCTAATGGACTTTTGCAATCACTTGATTATGAATCACTTGGTGCTTGCGAACCATGCCTCATGGGCAAGATGGCTAAAACTCCGTTCTCCGGAACAATGGAGCGAGCAACTGACTTATTGGAAATCATACATACTGATGTGTGCGGTCCAATGAGTGTTGAGGCTCGCGGCGGGTATCGTTATTTTCTGACCTTCACAGATGATTTGAGCATATATGGGTATATCTACTTGATGAAGCACAAGTCTGAAACATTTGAAAAGTTCAAAGAATTTCAGAGTGAAGTAGAGAATCGTAGTAACAAGAAAATAAAGTTGCTACGATCTGATCGCAGAGGCGGATATTTGAGTGATGAGTTTGGTCTTCATTTGAAACAATGTGGAATAGTTTCACAACTCACGCCACCTAGAACACCACAGTGTAATGGTGTGTCTGAACATCGTAACCTTACTTTATTAGATATGGTCCGATCTATGATGTCTCTTACCGATTTACCACTATCGTTTTGGGGTTATGCTTTAGAGATAGTTGCATTCACGTTAAATAGGGCACCATCTAAATCGGTTGAGATGACACATTATGAACTGTGGTTTGACAAGAAACCCAAGTTGTCATTTCTTAAAGTTTGGGGCTGTGATGCTTATGTGAAAAAGCTTCAACCAGATAAGCTCGAACCCAAGTCGGAGAAATGTGTCTTCATAGGTACCCAAAGTAAAATGTTGGGTACACCTTCTATCACAGATCTGAAGGCAATATATTTGTTGCTAAAAATGGATCCTTTCGAGAAAAGGAGTTCCTCTCGAAAGAAGTGAGTGGGAGGAAAGTAGAATTTGATGAGGTAATTGTACCTTCTCCCGAATTGGAAAGTTGTTCATCACATAAATTAGTTCCAGTGATTCCTACACCAATTAGTGAGGAAGATAATGATGATGATCATGAAACTTCAGATCAAGTTACTACTGAACCTCGTAGGTCAACTAGAGTACGTTCCGCACCAGATTGGTACGGTAACCCTATTCTAGAAGTCATGTTACTAGACCATGATGGACCTACGAACTATGAGGAAGCGATGATGAGCCCAGATTTCGCAAAATGGCTTGAGGCCATGAAATCTGAGATGGGGTCCATGTATGAGAACAAAGTGTGGACTTTGGTTGCCCAATGATCGGCAAACAATTGAAAATAAATGGATCTTTAAGAGGAAGACTGACGCCGATGTTAATGTTACTATCTACAAAGCTCGACTTGTTGCGAAAGTTTTTCGACAAGTTCACGGAGTTGACTACGATGAGACTTTTTCGCCCATAGCGATGCTTAAGTTTGTCCGAATCATGTTAGCAATTACCGCATTTTATGATTATGAAATCTGGCAAATGGATGCCAAAACTGCATTCCGTAATGGATATCTCAAAGAAGAGTTGTATATGATGCAACCAGAAGGTTTTGTCGATCCTAAAGGTGCAAACAAAGTGTGCAAGCTCCAGCGATCCATCTATGGACTGGTGCAAGCATCTCGGAGTTGGAATATATGCTTTGATGAGGTGATCAAAGCGTATGGTTTTATAGAGATTGTTGGAGAAGCCTGTATTTACAAGAAAGGGAGTGGGAGCTCTGTGGCATTTCTGATAATATATGTGGATGACATATTGTTGATTGGAAATCATGTAGAATTTCTGGATGGCATAAAAGTATATTTGAATAAGAATTTTTCAACGAAAGACCTTGGTGAAGATGCTTATATATTAGGCATCAAGATCTATAGAGATAGATCAAGATGCTTAATTGGACTTTCACAAAGCACATACCTTGATAAAGTTTTGAAGAAGTTCAAAATGGATCAGTTAAAGAAAGGATTCTTGCCTATGTTACAAGGTGTGAAGTTGAGTAAGACTCAATGCCCGACCACTGCAGAAGATAGGGAGAAAATGAAAGTCATTCCCTAAGCTTCGGCCATAGGTTCTATCATGTATGCAATGTTTTGTACCAGACCTGATGTGTGCCTTGCTATAAGTCTGGTAGGAAGGTACCAAAGTAATCCAGGAGTGGATCACTGGACAGCGGTCAAGAACATCCTGAAGTACCTAAAAGGACAAAGAATATGTTTCTCATTTATGGAGGTGACAAAGAGCTCATCGTAAATGGTTATGTCGATTCAAGCTTTGACACTGATCCAGATGACTCGAAGTTACAAACCGGATGCATACTTTTATTGAACGGTGGAGCTGTTAGTTGGTGCAGTTCCAAGCAGAGCATCGTGGCGGGATCTACGTGTGAAGCGGAGTACATAGCTGCTTCGGAAGCAGCAAATCAAGGAGTCTGGATGAAGGAGTTCATATCCGATCTAGGTGTAATACCTAGTGCATCGGGTCCAATGAAAATCTTTTGTGATAACACTAGAGAAATAGCCTTGGCGAAGGAATCCAGGTTTCACAAGAGAACCAAGCACATCAAGAGACGCTTCAATTCCATCCGCGCGATCAAGTCAAGGAGGGAGACATAGAGATTTGCAAAATACATACGGATCTGAATGTCGCAGACCCGTTGACTAAGCCTCGTCCACGAGCAAAACATCATCAGCACCAAGACTCCATGGGTGTTAAAATCATTACTATCTAATCAAGATTATTGACTCTAGTGCAAGTGGGAGACTGAAGTAAATATGCCCTAGAGGCAATAATAAAGTTGTTGTTTATATTTCCTTATATATCATGATAAATGTCTTTTATTCATGCTAGAATTGTATTAATCGGAAACTTGATACATGTGTGAATACATAGAAAAAAACATATTGTCCCTAGTATGCCTCTGTTTGACTAGCTGGTTAAACAAAGATGGTTGAGTTTCCTAACCATAGACATGTGTTGTCATTCGATCAAAGGGATCACATCATTAGGAGAATGTTGTGAAGGACAAGACCCAACTGTTAGCTTAGCACAATGATCGATTAGTTTTATTGCCATTTCTTTCTTCATGACTTATACATGTTCCTCTGACTATGAGATTATGCAACTCCCGAATACCGGAGGAACACCTTGTCTGCTATCACCTTGGGTGATTATAAATATGCTCTATAGGTGTTTCCGAAAGTGTTTGTGGTGTTGGCATAGATCAAGATTAGGATTTGTCACTCTGTGTGTCGGAGAGGTATCTCTGGGCCCTCTCGGTAATACACATCATAATAAGCCTTGCAAACAAATGACTAATGAGTTAATCATGAGATGATGTATTGCGGAACGAGTAAAGAGACTTTCCAGTAACGAGATTGAACTAGGTATGGTGATACCGACGATCGAATCTCGAGCAAGTAACATATCAAAGACAAAGGGAACAACATATGTTGTTATGCGGTTTGACCGATAAAGATATTCATAGAATATGTAGGAGCCAATAGGAGCATCCAGGTTCCGCTATGGGTTATTGACTGGAGATGTGTCTCGGTCATGTCTACATAGTTCTCGAACCCGTAGGGTCTGCACGCTTAACGTTCGATGACGATCGGTATTATGAGTTTATGTGTTTTGATGTACTGAAGGTTCTTTGGAGTCCCGGATGAGATCACGGACATGATGAGGAGTCTCGAAATGGTCTAGGTATAAAGATTGATATATTGGAAGGTTGTATTCGGACACCGGAATGGTTCCGTGGTGTATCACGTATTTTTCGGAGTACCGGGGGGTTACCGGAACCCCCGGGAGGTTATTGGGCCTCATGGGCCTATTGGTGGAAGAGAGGAGGCAGGCCAAGGTGTGGCGCGCCCCCCTAGCCCAAACCAAATTGGACTAGGGCTAGGGGTCGGGCCCCCTTTCCTTCTCTTCTTCCTCTCCTTCCTTCTTCTCCTACTAGGACTAGGAAAGGGTGGAACCTACTCCTACTAGGAGTAGGATTCAACCCCTTGAGCGCGGCCCTTGTGGCCGGCCCTCCTCCTCCCTCCCTCCTTTATATACGTGGGGAGGGGGCACCCCATAAACACACAAGTTGATTTCTTAGCCGTGTGCGGTGCCCCCCTCCAGAGTTACACACCTCGATCATATTGTCGTAGTGCTTTGGCGAAGCCCTACGTCAGTAACTTCATCATCACCGTCACCACGCCGTCATGCTGACGAAACTCTCCCTCGGCCTCAACTGGATGAAGAGTACGAGGGACGTCACCGAGCTGATCGTGTGCAGATCGCGGAGGTGCCGTGCATTCTGTACTTGATCGGTTGGATCACGAAGACGTTCGACTACATCAACTATGTTACTAAACGCTTCCACTTTTCGTCTACGAGGGTGCGTGGATACACTCTCCCCTCTCGTTGCTATGCTTCTCCTAGATAGATCTTGCGTGATGGTAGGTAAAAAAAATTAAATACTACGTTCCCCAACACCTCTCGGTGGTGTACACGAACGATCATGTCTCGGTGGAGAGCTCCATCCAAACTATGGAGTAGTTCCTTGCCAAGGACAAGTACCAAGTGGTCGGCTTTTACCTCGAGTACACCATCGGTCGTGCCGGGCATGATCAGAAGATTGTCGTCCCCCAGTTGTGCATGCGACATGATGTCCTCGTCTACCACTACCACTTGTCCATGAGGCCTTGCGAGCATTTCTCCAGGTTTGTCAACAACTCCGACTACTACTTTCCTACGATAGACACCACCAACAATCTAAAAGCGCTTAAGGTTTCGGGCTTGAAATGCCTGAATTTTATCAACATCCAGCACCACTACAAGGTCTGGGGCTGCAACAAAAACAAATTGAACTCCCTAGTTGACCTCGCCTTGGCCATCATCGACTCCTACTACATGAAGATGAAGAATGAGACCAAGAAGGACAAGAATGCGTGGCACAGTGTGTGGAATGAGAGACTGGATGAACAACATGTGAAGTACACGGCCAAGGATGCGTACACAAGCTACGAGATGTACAGGCGGATCGTTGACATGAGGAAGTGTCTTCTTCCTGCCCCAGACGAGGGATCGAGCCATAGAGCAGTGGCGGGAGTGTCACAAGAAGTAGATGACTAGACAATCATTTTCCTACTTTAGAATGCATGCAATTGTTTATTGAGGTGTGTGCGAATGATCTATATAGTCACTTATGTAATTCTTCTATAGAGAGAGCAAATCACATGGATTATTAGTAGCAATCGTCTGTGTCATTTTTGGTCTTCGCACAAATTTCTAGTTACGGACCTGTTTGCCGCATATCACACACATCTTGTTCAGTTGACCCGTTTCCATTGTGTTCCCTAATCACACACAATTCACCCTAGTGAACCATATGTTGTATATCGCACACACCTTCATCTAGATGCCCGTTTCTTTTGTTCCTCCTTATCACAAATAGTTTATTGAACTGAATTGTATGTCCTGCATCGCACACGCAACTAAAATCTGAACCGTGTTTGATGCATCTGTCATCGCAAACGTTTTGCACCTTTTTGACGGGGTTTTTACACCACCGTTTGCGATTATGGCATCGTACACAGTTTCGTGGAAGGGTCTCTGATCATAGTGTCGCGTTTGGACCATCCTACAGTAGTGATATTACTTAATCCATGTTACATCTTTGAAGTAGAGTAACCATCATCTTGATATTACATGCAGTAGAGATCATGCTATAGTTTCATTTTCATGGTGATGCATTCATTCTTGTTATTCATGACCCGTGCATTTCATTCCATACTATGACTCGATTCATTTTAAAATTCAAGTTAAACTTGATGTTAATCCAACTTGAATAAGCTATTGATCGAGTCATGGTGCCACTAAATCAAGCTCACTAGTGCAATCACACTTGCTTGGATGGGGAGGCCCTAATTCGGCTTGTTGGCATGCCTCTCGGTGGTGCCTCCAACTAGGGAAGGTTATGTGCTCACGCTGCCCTGGCCCGGTAGGCAGCAATAACCTCATGTGCCCAAAGTAGTATGGTACCGTTTTCCCTGTTTGGGACCATTTTTGTTTTGCCACGACGGTGGCTGGCCACGAAGGTAGCAGATGTCTAAAGTGGGCATCAGGGGCCACCCATGACTTCGTTCAAAGGGGAGTTCGTCGAAGTGACCTGAGAGTGTCATGCTATACATTGGTTTTGTCTGAATGCCGTTGGTCCACCCGAATGGGAGCACGAGGCCATGAATCCCATGGTGTGGGTACATTATACTAACCTCTACAGAGTGTATAATATATCAATAGCCACGTCCTCGGTTATGGACACAATTCATACTAGGTCACATCATGGGTCAACAGAAATAACTAAATTTCACACTAAAACTCTAAGATGGCACATGCAAAAGTTGGTGGTCTCATGATGACCACTATGTTGGTTCGAATGTGACCTAGTGAGGATTATGATGGTAAGTTAGTTATGTGGGTTCAATGATAACCTGAGATGGTGAGTTGGTCTGAGGGACCAAGGTCTTGGCACCACGAGCACTTCATGGATACTTCATCATGTTCATGCATTAAAGTTTGATAAATGTCTTGTTATTATTTGTCATATTTTATTTGCTTGTTGTGGGCTTGCGAGTACATTCAAAGTAGTCACCTAGCAAGTCATGCCAGGTTCAGGAGAACCCATACACGGAATTTAAGTCATTCCGTTCATTGCGATCTAGGCCATGTCCTAGCAGTGTCCCTGTAAGATAGAGTTCTGATATGTCGTCTTTTCGCTGCCGCATAGATGTTTCATCGAGACCCCTATTATGTCTTCTAAATACTGTACATAAGTGCAGCAGCACTGTGTGTGCCGCATGGTGTTGATCCATCATGCACCCATCAACTTATGTTTGTGCAAGAGATCAATAAAGCGGTTGTTTTCTATACCAAGTTGTTGTCTATTGCCAGAAGACTTGATCTCTGGGCTGGCAATGCAAGGTAAACCGCTTGCTCTAAGCGGGGGTGCCACAACGCTTGATATCAGAGTCGTGTTGACTGTAGGACACCCTAGACAGCTGGTGCGTTAGAAAACGATAAATAGGAGTCCTTGGGTGTTTTGAGTGTGCATCTGCACTTGGTGGTTGCATTGCATGCATATAGTTTTTTGACCAACTAAAGTTATGAGTGTAGATGGCTCGTATTCCATACCCATATCAGCCTGAGCCGGCACGAGCCACCTTTCCTCAGCTTCTGTGTAACGTTTGGCACCGACTCCACCCTGATGGTGATGACCCAGTGTACCAGGTGTATCGGGAGCAGCTTGTAGATGTAGTGTAATAGTACAATGTGGAGGTCGTCTTGCACAGCAGTACCCTTACTGGCACTTATACCCGCTCGACCAAGGGCATATTTGCTTCTTCACCCGATTTGCAGTCCAGTTTGCTGCATTTGAGGCTCTCATTGATCTGCGCTACAATGAGATCCAGATGCAGATTCACCCAGGTTTCTATACTACCCATCCATGTTTGATACTGGACGCATTCATTTTCCTAGCATTGATTCAGAGTGCGACCGTTCTGCCAGCCACCTTTCTCGTTATAAAATGGTTGGGTACCTTCTGATTTCTAGCCTAAACCATGAGCTAGCTCACACTCGAAAGGATCTTACTGCCGCTCGATCTGTTTTCGATCCACCATCACTCGTTTACACTCCTCTAGTTACCCAAGTTACTATACGTCCACCCACTCCGGTTACCACTAAGAGTAACTTGGAGGCCTCGACGATGACTCCCCATGAGTCTCCTGTCGAGTGGACTTTACTTCTCGCCTCTCCCGCTGCCCCTATGATGCAGACCCATCCGGCACCTGCTCCTGAGGGAGAGACACCTCGTCGGCTTCGTCATGTTTCCTTTTCTCTGGAGGTTTCAGTTAATGTTATCAGTTCTGACTCAGAGTCCGAGGCTGAGGAAACCCTTGCAGTCTCATCAGAGTGCCAGTGTGGCCACTTCCTTCATGAGTAGACAAGTATGTCGTGATGTATGGTTGTATGTTGTAGTTGCACTTTCTATGATGCTTCTATTTCCTTGTATGATGTGGAGGTCATGTACAATTATGTTTTCACTTTTATACGCCTTGGTTTTTCCTCGCTTTTTCTCGGGGTTGTTGCTTTGTTTTATTTCTTACCTTTATGGATGTTGCTCATCCCGATGGTGACGACGACATTACCGTTTTCGATCCGCCAGACAGGCAGGATAGTCTCCAGAACCATATCAGCCCCCGCCCCCGCCTCCACCGCAATCACCAACAACCAAGCAGATTGTGCGCATGTTTGAAGAGAAGAGGAACTAAGACTCGCTAGAATTCTAATAAGTATCCAGACTATGGTCGGGAAACATAATAACAATGATGGCAATCACTCCAAGTTTCAGATTTTCAGCAAACCAAGCCTCGCAGTTTTAGTCAAGCTGCAGATCCTATGGAGGCCGATGATTGGTTGAGGACAATTGAGAAGAAACTAGAAACTTCTCGCACCGAAGATATCAACAAGATTCCATTTGCTACGCATTATCTGGAAGGGCTAGCTGCTATCTAGTGGGATAATACTAAGGCTATGTGGCCTACTGAAGACAAGATCATTTGGGAGTAATTCAAAGACAAATTGCGCAAGTATCATATTCCCGCTGACATCATGAAGGTCAAGTAGCGAGAGTTCCTTGTTCTTACACAAGGGAACCTATCCATAAGTGAGTATTTAAACAAGTTCAAGCACTTGGCTCACTATTCTATTCTTGATGTAGCCACTGAAGAAAGCAAGATCGACCGTTTCCTTGGAGGACTCAATCATACCCTCAGGTGTACTCTCAGTATGCTAGACTTTCTCGGTTTCCAGACTCTGGCGAAGAAGGGGAAGATAATCTTGCCAATGATCACATATTGACTTATGAAGATTGCAAATGCAAATTTGAGCCCAAGAAAGATGGGCAGATTATTCAGAAAGCCCGCACTTGTCAACAACCCCAGTTTCAGTTAAAGCCAACTTGGCAGGAGAGTAACCACAAAACAGAGAATTGTGCCAAGAACCTTGTTACCCACCTAGTGAGAGAAGATTGTCAACGTAACAACACATGCTTCACTTGCGGCCAGACTTGGCATTATGCAAGCAAGTGTCCCAAGAGTGGCAAGTCACCCACAACTTTCAAGCCACAAGTCAATAACATGTGGTCCGTCCCCTCTCAGAACCTTATTCAAGGGCAAGTGCATCATCTCTCCACAAAATAAGCCCAAGAAGCACGAGAAGTGGTCATTGGTATGTTTCATGTTAATAACATATATACCTGCAACAATTTTATTTGATTCATGGGATTCCCATTCTTTTATTTTGTGGAGTTTTGTTGCCTAGAAGAAGTTTTATTGCACTATTCTGAAAAATGTATGGTGATACAATCCCCATGATCCATGCTCAAAACAAATGTTGTATGCCGAGGAGTGGAGGTTGACATCAATGGATTTACCTTTCCCGTGACCTTGGTATCTATTGAAACCGCGAAGCTTGATGCCATTTTGGGAATGGACTGGCTACCAAGCATCAAGTCTGTATCACTTGTGCAACCCAGGAAGTCACATTGATAAATCCTTCAGGATAATCAGCTCAGTTCTTTGCTCACAGAACAATGGCAAAGAAGGTAATGATTTGTACTGCCATTGCATCAGACATGGAATTGATTCCAGTGGTCAGTGAGTTTCTAGATGTATTTCCAGAGAAACTACCAGTAAAGCCATGATACATCTGCAATGTAATTAAAATTGTTTATTGTTCCATGCTATTATATTATCAATCTTGGATGTTTTACATACATTTTCTAGCAACTTTATATCATTTTTTGGGACTAACCTATTGACATAGTGCCCAGTGCTAGTTGCTGTTTTTTTGCTTGTTTTTTACTTTGCAAAATATCAATACAAAATGGAGTCCAAATGCCATGAAACTTTTTGGAGATTTGTTCTTCCCAGAAGAGACGCAGAGAGCCCAAGAGGTGCACTAGCGAAGGCCCATGGGGCCCATAAGACACCAGGGCGCGCGGGAGGCCCCAAGTGCGCCCCGGTGGCTTGTGGGGCAAACAGGAACCTTATTCACCGACCTCCAGCTCTATAAATACCACAATATTTAAGAAACCCTAGAGGAGTCGACGAAAAATTGTTTCAGCTGCCACAAGTTCCAGAACCATGAGATCCAATCTAGAGGCCTTTTCTGGCACTCCACGGGGGAGGAACACGATCGCGAAAAGGTTCATCATCATCATTGGTGCTCCTAAGATGATGCGTGAGTAGTTTAACATAGATCTACGGGTCCGTAGTTAGTAGGTAGATGGCTTCTTCTCTCCTTTTGATCTTCAATACAATGTTCTCCTCGATGTTCTTGGAGATCTTTTTGATGTAACTCTTTTTTTGCGCTGTGTTTTTTGGGATCCGATGAATTGTGAGTTTATGGTTAGATCTATTCATACATGATTATTATAGCCTCATATTTCTTCTCCAATATTTTGGTTTGGTTTGGCCAAATTGATTGATTTATCTTGCCATAGGATGAGGTGCTTTGAAATGGGTTCGATCTTGCGGTGCTCAATGTCAGTGACAGAAAGAGATATGACACACATGTAGCATTGCTATTAAGGATAAAAAGATTGGGTCTATTTGTAGATGAATAGACCTTGTCTACATCATGTCACCGTTCTTATTGCATTACTCTGTTTTCCCATGAACTTAATACACTAGATGCATGCCGGATAGCGGTCAATGTGTTGAGTAATAGTCGTAGATGCAGGCAGGAGTCGGTCTACTAATCTTGGACGTGATGCATATATACATGATCACTGTCTTGGATATCGTCCTAATTATTTGCTTTTCTATCAATTTCCAAACAGTAATTTGTTTACCCACCATATGCTATTTTCTCGAGAAAAGCCACTAGTGAAATCAACGGCCCCCTTGATAACCCACAAGTATAGAGGATCAATTGTAGCCTCTTTTGATAAGTTAGAGTGTCGAACCCAACGAGGAGCTAAAGGTAGAACAAATATTCCCTCAAGTTCTATCGACCACCGATACGACTCAACGCACGCTTGACGTTCGCTTTACCTTGAAAACGTATGAAACTAGAAGTACTTTGTAGGTGTAATGGGATAGGTTTGCAAGATAATAAAGAGCACGTAAATATAAACTAGGGGCTGTTTAGATAAATACACAACTAAGTTAGTTTTAGTAGAGAGGTTTTGTCACACAAGAAAGTTATTTGTCCCTAGGCAATCGATAACTAGACCGGTAATCATTATTGCAATTTTATATGAAGGAGAGGCATAAGCTAACATACTTTCTCTTCTTGGATCATATGCACTTATGATTTGAACTCTAGCAAACATATGTAACTACTAAAGATCATTAAGGTAAAACCCAACCATAGCATTATAAGGTATCAAGTCCTCTTTATTCTCATATGCAAACAACCAACGTAGTCGGGTTTAAGCTTCTGTCACTCTAGCAACCCACCATAAGAAAATCATGAACATATTGCAAACACTACAGCGGGGATCCCTCACGCTTGTGCGACACGGAGAGCACCATAGACAACTCTAATAATAATAAAACATGCAACTCAAAACAATCACGATCATCAATCAACCCATAGGACAAAACGGATATATTCAAACATCATAGGATAGCCATACATCATTGGGAAATAATATATAGTGTTAAGCACCATGTTTAAGTAGAGAGTACAGTGGGTAGAAGAGGTGTTACACTGCTGCATAGAGGGGGAGAGAGTTAGTGATGATGGTGGCGAAGTTGTTGGTGTAGATCATCGTCATGATGATGGCACCGGCTGCGTTTCGGTGCCACCGTGAGAGAGGGGAGAGATCCCCCCTCCTTCTTCTTCTTCCTTTACCTTCCCCCTAAATGGGAGAACGGTTTCCCCTATGGTCCATGGCCTCCATGGCAGCGGAGGAGCGAGAGCCCCTTCGAGATTGGATCTCTCTCTTTGTTTCCTTCTGTTTCTGCGCTCCCAGATTTTGGCCCTTCACTGTTTCTTAAATTCCCGGAGATTCGTAACTCCGATTGGGCTGAAATTTCAACACGATTTGTAACCGGATATTGGCTTTATTGCTGCGAAAGAAGGGCACTAACCGCCTCACGGGGTGGCCACAAGGGTCCAGGGTGCGCCCTACCCTTAGGGGGCGCCCCCTACCTTGTGGCCCCCTCGGGCATTGTCTCACGTTGATTCTTCTTCCCAAAAATCACATATATTCCAAAAAACTCTCCGTAAGTTTTTATCCTGTTTGGACTCTGTTTGATATGGATTTCTGCGAAACAAAAAACATGCAACAAACAGGAACTGGCACTGGGCACTGTATCAATATGTTAGTCCCAAAAATAGTATAAAAAGTTGCCAAAAGTATGTAAAAGTTGTAGAATATTGGCATGGAACAATAAAAAATTATAGATACGACAGAGACGTATCACCATCCCCAAGCTTAATTCATGCTCGTCCTCGAGTAGGTAAATGATAAAAAGATATTTTTTATGTGGAATGCCACCTAGCATAATCTTGATCATGTAATCTAATCATGGCATGAATATTAAGACACGAGTGATTCAAAGCAATAGTCTATCATTTTACATAAAAGAATTTAATACTCGAGCATTCCAACAAACAATCATGTTTTTAAAAATATCAATGCCAAAGAACTTTATTCCTGCAAAATCATATATTCTTTTATGCTCCCTTTTCTTAACACAAGGTACGCCTCATGCCCATCCCGGTGTCAGCCAAGCAATTGTTTTCATACTTTACTTTTCCAAACTTTTTCAACTCTTCACGCAATACATGAGCGTGAGCCATGGACATAGCACTATGGGTGGAATAGAAGGTGGTGATAGACAAAAGGAGGGAGAAAGTCTCACATCAACTAGGCAAATCAACGGACTATGGAGATGTCCACCAATTGATATCAATGTGAGTGAGTAGGGATTGCCATGTAACGGATGCACTAGAGCTATAAGTGTATGAAAGCTCAAAAGAAAACTAATGGGTGTGCATCTAACTTGCTTGCTCATGAAGACCTAGGGCATTTGAGGAAGCCCATCGTTGGAATATACAAGCCAAGTTCTATAATGAAAATTTCCCACTAGTATATGAAAGTGACAATATGCGAGACTCGCTATATGAAGAACATGGTGCTACTCTGAAGCACAAGTGTGGTAAAAGGATAGTAACATTGCCCCTTCTCTCTTTTTCTCTCTCTTTTGATGGGCTTCTTTGGCCCCCTTTTTTTACTTAGGCTTCATTGGCCTCTTTTATTTTATTTCCTCACATGGGGCAATGCTCTAATAATGATGATCATCACACTTTTATTTACTTACAACTCGATATTACAACTCAATACTAAAACAAAAATATGACTCTATATGAATGCCTCTGGTAGTGTACCGGGATGTGCACTGATCTAGCATAGCAATGACATCAAAAAATGGACAAGCCATGAAAACATGAGGCTAGCTATCTTACGATCATGCAAAGCAATATGACAATGATGGTGCGTGTCATAACAAACGAAACAGTGGAGTTACATGGAAATATATCTCGAAATGACTATGGAAATGCCATAATAGGTAGGTATGGTGGCTGTTTTGAGGAAGGGTGTAAGGTGGTTTGATGCACCGGCGAAAGTAGCGCGACACTAGAGTGGATAGCAAGGTGGAAGGGGAGAGTGCGTAAAATCCATGGAATCAACATTAGTCATAAAGAACTCACATACTTACTGTGAAAAAACTATTAGCCCTGGAAGAAAAATACTATGATGCATGCTCCTAGGGGGGAGGTTGGTAGGAGTTAATCATCGCACACCCCGACCTTCACGCAAAGATAAACAATCAAGATACAATGCGCGCCAATTTGGTTACATAGTTAGGAGACCATATGTGCATGTTATGGGAATCACAAACCATAACAGCAATATTCTTAATAAACCACAATCATTCACTAGTACCTCCCACATATTAGCATCTCTATATCACAAAACTACTGCAAGGAATCAAACATATCATATTTACCGATCTACAAGTTTTATGTAGGATTTTATGACTAACCATGCGAATGACCAATTCCCGTCAACTCTCTAAATAGATATAAGTGAAGCAAGAGAGTTTAATTCTTTCTATAAAAGATATGCCCACACTCTAGCAAATATAAATGAAGCAAAAGAGCATTCTTCAAATGGCGGCTTTTTATGTGTAGAGAAACAGGCAATCCAAACTTCAAATGGTATAAGTGAAGCACATGATGCATTCTATAAAGCCATACTCAAAAGATATAAGTGAAGTGCAAAGAGCATTCTATAAATAAACCAAGGACTATCTCATACCAGCATGGTGCATTAATTAAAAGAAAAAGAAAAGGCACATGACGCTCCAAGATTTATGCATATCATGTGACGAATAAAAATATAGCTCCAAGTAAAATTACCGATGATCGTTAGAAGAAAGAGGGGATGCCTTCCGGGGAGCCCCCAAGCTTAGTTGCTTAGGAGTCCTTGAATATTACCTTGGGGTGCCTTGGTCATCCCCAAGCTTAGGCTCTTGCCACTCCTTATTCCTTCATCCATCGTGATCTCACCCATAACTTGAAAACTTCAATCACACAAAACTTAACAAAACCCTCATGAGATCCGTTAGTATAATAAAGCAGATCACCACTTAAAGTACTATTGGAAACCCATTCATATTTTATTTTTGCATTGTAGCTACTGTATTATAACTTCTCCATGGCTTATACCACTGATAAAATTGATTGTTTCATCAAAACGAGCAAAACAATGCATCAAAAACAGAATCTGTCAAAAACAGAACAGTATGTAGAAATATGAACATCTACCATACTTCTGTAACTCTAAAAATTCTGAAAATTTAGGACAAAATAAACAATTTGATTAGAAATACTATCAAAAAAGTGTCAGAAGCGTTTGACTTTCCAGCAAAAGTGTAAAATTACACACTGCAGCCAAAGTTTCTTTTTTTGCACCGCAAAAACCGAACAAGCAATCTAATCACCCTAAAGGCAAATCTTGGCCCATTACTTTTATAATACAATGGACTTATACAAGGGGATAATTATTTTTGTTGAAACGTTTCTGTAATCGAGATTTACAAAGTTTCCATGGGCATGAACAAAGTTCAAGGCTAGCTCCCACTTTAACAATGCTCGTCTTTCTCACTTTCGCTTTTCTTTTCGAAAAAGTTTTAGGTTCCCCTTTTTATTTTTTTGTTTTTAAACTATACAAAAGCAGACAACATAAATAAATGACCCTCTAAGACTTTTGGGTTTTCTCCCTGGCATCGCTTTCTTTAATTCCATTAAGCTAGGCATATAGTGCGCAAGTAATGGATCCACTCGGATCCCAAGGTATATCAAAGCCAATTTTAAATAGCGATGATTTGTGATTTAGTAGTGAGCACAAGGTAACATACATCATGCAACAACGAAGTCTAACTCTCTTCCTATGCGCCGACGTGTCATAAAAGAACAATTCATGCACACATAATAAAGGCTGATACATAGCATAAACAGTTTCTTGCAATTTTATAGTATTGGAAACATACATAGGCGAAGATGTAGTTCCTCTCTCATAATAATTGCAAGTAGGAGCATCAAGCAAATGCATATTATATTCATTAAAATCGTCGTGTGCAATAGTAGAATGCAACCCATCAATATAATCCCTAATAAGCGCAAACTTCTCTGGTATGGTGAAGTTCAGAGAATTCAAAAAGACAATAGGACTATCATGCATGGGTGCAATAGCAACAATTTCATGTTTAACATAAGGAAATATAGCAAGTTCATCTCGATAAGCATAATTCATATTAGCATCATGGCCACAAGCGTAGCAAGCATCAATTTCATCAAAAAGGGATAGTTCAAACGAATTCAAGGGATTATAGCAATCATCATAGCATTCATCCTTCGGTAAGCACGAAGGGAAATTAAACAATGTATGAGTTGAAGAGTTACTCTCATTAGAAGGTGGACACGTGTAGCTAATCCGCTCTCCTCCTCATCTTTTTCATCTAATGAGCTCACAGTTTCAGCAATTTCTTCTTTCATAGTTTCCTGTAAAATATTAGTCTTCTCTTGGACACCGGAGGAGTCCTCAGTATATGGCTTAACATAAGAATTAGAAGCATACTTTTCATAGGAATATTTAATAATGGCAAAAATTTCAGATTTGTATAGAGTAGCACCATACTTTTCAATCAAAGAAGCAATTTCATAAGCACCCTTGAAAGCAACAAATTCTTCAATTTGTTCAATATCATAGTAATTATAAACACCCTTGGCATAAGATAAGATTCCATTATCACTAAACTCATATTGGTAGGGAAGGTGTTTCTTAGGGTCTTCAGAACAACAAGTAAAATCATATATTAAGCATAGTTGCCGAGCATACCAATGAAACATATAAATCTAATCCCATAGTAGTTTACCTTTTTTAGTCAAGCGATAATCCCTACAGTATTCACGTTGATCCAACATTACTCCCATTATATAGTTGAATGCGGTTTTCTCAGGATTATCAAAGTAGTCCATAATATCTTTCACATAATGAGCATCGAGGGTTTTACGAGCTTCCCCATCTCCATGAGTAGCAAGTACACCTAATTTTTTTGGTATTTCGTGTTCCATATCCATAACTAAAGATAGAGAACAACTTAGAGCAGCAAATAAAATCTACTTAGTGATAAAGCAAACAAGCGCACACGAGAATATTCACCCCACGCTATTGCTCCCCGGCAATGGCTCTAGAAAAAGGTCTTGATAACCCACAAGTATAGGGTATCAATTGTATCCTCTTTCGATAAGTAATAGTGTTGAACCAAATGAGGAGCTAAAGGTAGAACAAATATTCCCTCAAGTTCTATCGACCACCGATACAACTCTACGCATGCTTGATGTTCGCTTTACCTAGAACAAGTATGAAACTAGAAGTACTTTGTAGGTGTAACGGGATATTTTGCAAGATATTAAAGAGCACGTAAATATAAATTAGGAGTTGTTTAGATAAAGACACAACTAAGTTAGTTTTAGTAGAGAGGTTTTGTCACACAAGAAAGTTATTTGTCCCTAGGCAATCGATAACTAGACCATTAATCATTATTGCAGTTTTAGATGAGGGAGAGGCATAATCTAACATACTTTATCTTCTCGGATCATATGCACTTATGATTGGAACTCTAGCAAACATTTGTAACTACTGAAGATCATTAAGGTAAAACCTAACCATAGCATTATAAGGTATCAAGTCCTCTTTATTCTCATATGCAAACAATCTACTTACTCAGGTTTAAGCTTCTGTCACTCTAGCAACCCACCATAAGCAAATCATGAGCATATTGCAAACCCTACAGCAGGGATCCCTCACGCTTGTGCGACACAGAGAGCACCATAGGAAAGGACCAATAATAATAAAACATGCAACTGAAACCAATCATGATCATCAATCAACCCATAGGACAAAACGGATCTACTCAAACATCATAGGATAGTCATACATCATTGGGGAATAATATATAGAGTGGAGCACCATGTTTAAGTAGAGAGTACAACTGGTAGAAGAGGTATTACACCGCTGCCTAGAGGCGGAGAGGGTTGGCGATGACGGTGGCGAAGTTGTTGGTGTAGATCGTCGTCACGATGATGACCTCGACAGCGTTCCGGTGCCATCGCGAGAGAGGGGGAGAGAGTCCCCATCCTTCTTCATCTTCCTTGACCTTACCCCTATATGGGAGAAGGGTTTCCCCTCTGGTCCATGGCCTCCATGGCGGCGGAGGGGCGAGACCCCCTCCGAGATTGGATCTCTCTCTCTGTTTCCTTCTGTTTCTGCGCCCCCAGATTCTGGCCTTTCACCGTTTATTAAATCCTCGGACATCTGTAACTCCGACTGGGCTGAAATTTTAACACGATTTGTATCCGGATATTTCCTTTCGTGCAGCGAAAGTAGGGCACGAACCTCCTTACGGGGTGGCCACAAGGGTCCAGGGCACGCCCTACCCCCTGGGGCACGCCCCTACCTTGTGGCCCCCTCGGGCATCGTCTCGCGTTGATTCTTCTTCCCAAAAATCACATATATTCCAAAAAAAGAACCGTAAGTTTTTATCCCATTTGGACCCCGTTTGATACAAATTTTCCGCGAAACAAAAAACATGCCAAAAAAAACAGGAACTGGCACTGGGCACTAAATCAATATGTTAGGCCCAAAAATAGTATAAAAACTTGCCGAAAGTATGTTAAAGTTTTAGAGTATTGGCGTGGAACAATCAAAAATTATAGATACGACGGAGGCGTATCACCTCCTGGTCTATTTCCTATCATATATTTTCAGATCCGTTTTACCAAAAAAACAAAATAATTTGCTGAGTTTTATTTGCTTTTACCTTATTTGCATCTATCAATCTATCTATTTATCATATTTCAATACCTTGGAGGGATTGACAACCCCTCTACGCGTTGGGTTGCGAGGATTTGTTGTTTGTGTGTAGGTGTTGTTTACATAGTGTTGCTTGGTTCTCCTACTGGATTATTAACCTTGGTTTCACAACTTAGGGAAATACTTGCCGCTGATGTGCTACATCATCCCCTCCTCTTCGATGAATTTACCAATGCAGATCACAAGTTAGCAGTAAGAATTTATGGCGATGTTGCTGGGGAGGATCAAGTCAAGATAGTCTCTCGTCAACTTCTGGTGTGGTTGTCTGGGAGGCATCACCAACATCTATCAGGTTCCTACGCATAAACTCTCATCTCCTTGCAATTACATTATTTTCCATTTTCCTCTTGTTTTCATCTCGCCCACTTCTAAAACGTTTTTACAAAAACAAAAAAATATCCACCTTCTTTCTGTTTGCCTTGTTCTTGTAAAATCTCTTGTTTGCTTGTGTTCTTGTTTGCGTAGTCATGATGTCTCAAGAAAATACCAAGTTATGTGATTTTTCCAATGCTAATAATAATGATTCTATTAGTACGCATATTGCTCCTCCGGCCGCTAGTGTGGAGTCGTATGATATCAATGCCGCTTTGTTGAATCTTGTTATGAAATAGCAATTTTCCGGTACACCTCATGAGGATGAAGCGTCCCATCTAAACACTTCCGTAGAATTGTGTGACATGCAAAATAAAAAAGATGTGGACAATGATATTGTGAAACTGAAATTATTTTCGTTCTCTTTGCGTGATCGTGCTAAAATTTGGTTTTCATCTTTGCCACGAAACAGTATTGATTCTTGGGACAAGTGCAAAGATGCTTTTATCACGAAGAATTGTTCCTCCCACAAAAATTATTACCCTTAAAAATCAGATTATGAATTTTAAGCAACTTGGGAATGTTGCCCAATCTTGGGTAAGGATGAAATTTTCCAACTCACGGTTTAAATTTGTGGATAATCATACTATTTTTTTATGCGGGATTGAACTTTGTTTTTAGATATCTTTTGGATTCCGTCACGAGGGGTACTTTTATGAAAATTATTTTGGGTGAAGCTACTAAATTGTTTGATAATATCATGGCTAATTATTCACAATGGCATACTGAAAGAGCTCCTACTAGTAAAAAGGTCAATTATGTTGAAGAAATTATTACTTTGAGTGATAAAGTTGATGCTCTTATGAAATTGGTTTCTAGTAAAAAATGCTCCTATTGATCCCAATGATGTGCCTTTGTCTACTTTGATTGAGCAAAATAATGGTCCCGTAGATGTGAATTTTGTCTCGCAAAACAATTTTAATAATAATGCTTATAGAAGTAATTTTAATCCTAGGCCGTTTCCTGCAAGTTCCTCTAATAATTATGATAAATTCTATGGTAATCTATTATATTATTAAAACGATATAAAAGGAATGGAGGAGATTTACCGGTCTAAAACATAGGTATTTTCGACGGCAGAGATTTGTGAAATCTTCCGTCCAATCCAGCGTAATGTCTCATGCATACGCTCAAGGAGTTTGCATCAGCGACGACTTGATGCGCACTAGCCGTGTACTAATTAATTGAATTACATGTAGCCAAAACAGACTCTAATAAAGAATCACATATCTACATAGAAGCAAACAAAGCCCTGCACTTTCTTAAGAAAAAAAACAAAGCCTTATATTATATTATATCCTAATATGCGTGCAGCCACGAAAAAATATAAATGAATCCCATCCTCCATCCAGGACACGTCTCAGACATCAGTACGAAGCTATTACGGACTCCAAAGGCAGCAAGCTTAGACACTATAGGCATGCCCGTTAAAAAAAGAAACAAGGTGGAGTAGAAAACCATTACCGACAGAAGGGTACACCTAGGTACATGCACGTTCACAACAAAAGCATGCTTTTTCACACAAAAAGATCATGCTTGCCTATTGCCAACGTGTCTGCTTACAAAGACGCATGTATATATCACATGCATGTATATTAGCGACTAATGAAAGATGAAATAACATGAATCGACAATGGAAATCTTTTATTTGCTATTGTTTCTTTGTGTTGCTAAAAAATAAAAACATTTAATATAGAAAACACAAATATATGTGTAGCACATCAATATGTACAATGTGATACTGTTTTTAAAGTGGCTAAAAACAGAAACATTGCCTTTTACCCCCTTCGGCCCATATTAATTTTACAGATTTCTTACAGAGCAACAATTAAAATGGATATGAGGGAGTAATAAAAATTATTTGCTTGATATATGAGTATATAGCTGGTCTCCCACTCCAGATATATTTCCTCTATTATGTTGTTTTATAATATACTCTAAAACCTCTAAAAAATCTATTTTTTATACTTTTGAAAATTCAAGGGCTACCATATGAGTATATAGTCGGTGTCCAACTAAATATAGGATTTCTCTCTTTCCATTCAGATGGTTTCAGCAACACGACAACCAAAACGGCCAAACAATTTATTCTAGCTTCATATATCCGTTTAATTATCAAAAAAATGTATGTATACCTATAATAAAAAAAGTAAACCTATTATATATTTAAACATTTAACTTCTTTATGTAGTACGCAAATAAATATATTTCTTCATGAATTTGTAGTAATGTAGTGAACATATGTTTGTACTTAGACAAAATAGTTCTGATGTTGTAACTTCAACTTATATGTTTCTATTTTTTTAAAGGTCGATTTCTTCAAGACCTTATGATTTTCCACTACATGAGGGACTATATCAGCAGCGAAGACATGCCCAGGCTTAAAAAACAACCATGGTAGTCATCAAATGATGTGTACCAAGCTAATTATTATAGAGAAAACCAAATTATGGTACCATATTAGGTAAAGCATAAAAGAATATATACAAATTTTATACTTGGAATTCATCACACACACATGAATTGCTTCTAGCCATAATCAATCATATGTGCTTGAATTAATTTTGAAAGTGATATGAATATATCAAACATTCTATAAAAAATGCATATTCGGTCCTACTCTGAAACCTCTAAATCTATATTTTATTCTTACTTTTGATAATTCAGGGGCCACCACATGAGTATATAGTTGGCATCCAACTAAATATAGGATATTTCTCTTTCTGTCCAGATGGATTCAGTAATGGGGCAAGCCAAACGATAAGCCAAAATAACATAGGATCATATACATATTTGATCAGCAAGAAATTTTGTCAAAACATGATATGCACACATTCATATATTATTGAATCTGCTCTATGTGGGAAATTAATTATCGCCAACTAGCTAGATCACTTGCATATGAAATGTCCACGTATCATATGTTATATGCAACCCACAAAAGAAACCAAACGCTTGATCAATAGTTATTTGTTACCGTGCATTCATTTTAGTATTACAAAAACATGACGGGGCATGATATTTTGCAACAAATATTGAAGTGCTTAATTTCAAAAAATCATACTCCCTCCGTCCAGAAATACTTGTCATTAAAATGAATAAAAGGGGATGTATCTAGATGTATTTTAGTTCTATATACATCCTTGTTTGTCCATTTTGATGACAAGTATTTTCGGACAGAGGGAGTATCTTATAAGGACAATGCAAACTCGGACAATGCATATCACATTTAGGACATGTGCAATTCGAAAGAATGCAAGGTCGGTGCCAATATGTACAAGCGATAGACTAAGCAATTAGTTTGTGGTTGCATTGCTAAACAAATGTTTAAATCAACAAATAATTTTTTTGCATGGTAAGTTTTTGCTACATATAGTTCCATATCGTCAAATGAGAATCCACATGCACATCGAGGTGCTATACAAAAAATTTTTAACCTCTTTCCGCGATGTCATTTTGAACCATCCCCAAATGAGTGTGTGTGATAGGGAGGGTCCTTCCCGAACGACCTAGAAACCGTCGGGGATAGGCCCTCCGGTCACACACGCTCGGCAAAATGAGGCCGTGTGCGACGGGTGAGCGATCAAATACGGTTATACATGCCCAATTGGTTCCGGTCATAAGTACATCCCACACAGTCAGTCCCAAACAAACGTTTCCATTTGTTATGTAAATTCCACACAGTCAATCCAAGGAATACGTTTTCGTTTTTATGTATATCCCACACAGTGAATCCAGGGAAAATGTTTCTGTTCATATGTACATCCCACACAGTCAATCTAGGGAAAATATTTCCATTTGTATATACATCCCACACATTTTTATAAATAGCCTCGTGTGTGATAGGTGTAACTATCACACACGCTCTGCCTCGATTAACCGTTTGTTTTTATTCAACTACATCACACACGATTTGATGAAGAAAGCAGTATGGCATTGGGCTATCCATCACAAGTGCTTTTACTGCTAGAACTGTTTGCAAAGTTCCATGACCCATTTAGTAGGTTTACAATTAATAATTCCAGTATTACGCAAATACACATTTCATATCGAACAGCTGTTTTCCAATTTCTTATCAGGCACATAAATATATTTTAACATCACAGTACGATAGCTACCTGAAAACAACACAATACATCATATAGCTAGTTCACCTTCATAAGAACAATATTAGAACAATATATTCATTTCCCTAATCGAGATCATCCAGACTCGTCTTATCCACCTCTGCTTTCAGTTCAGTAAGAATCTATTTTGCACTGGCCAACTGGGAAAGTGCCTCCTACTTTGCCGACACCATCTTAGCAAAGTCTAATTTAAAAATCTAAGCTCATTCTCTATCTTCCTCTTTTTATCCCGCATCTTCAAATATTCTTCAGCGTTGAGAACACTTTCTCTAGGCCTACCTCTGTTCTCTTCCTCATACATGCTCCAGAGCTTTGCTAGGCACATCTTTAAAGACTGTGGCCACTCTTGATCAACTCACTCCAGGTAAGAACACTTACATTCGTCCTATAGTATTTAAAACTAGATCAGTAACAATTGTAAGGGAAATGAGTTTCTAGCAACATAGAAAATCACAAAATACATATTTTAAAAATTGAAGAAACAGGTTAATTATGACATATCTTCTCAAAAAGATCAATGTGCAAATGAATTAATTGCTACTGAGACAACAACCAAATTCTGAAACATCATAAGCTAAAATTAACTACAACAATTCTACAAGTTCTTAGTCATGTACTATAAATAACAAGTTGAACATTTTATGAAGAAGCTAAATATTACTACAACAACATAGAGACAGTGTTTGGATTACAACAAATTGATACTAAGAGGTGTGTATATGCACAAATTTAGTAACATAGAACTAATAGCACTAATGACGTCCACTATGTATGCCAAAACCGGTGTAAAGACAACTGTTGCTACATTTGGCACCGGTGCCCTGCACTGGTGAGCCGATGCTGCGAACAAATATCAGGGACCCGAACTCCGGAGCACCTAGTTGCTCCGAAGCCTAGTTACTTCGTGCCATAAAGATTAGTATTTTACTGCTTGGCTGCTCGGATGTGTGGACAAAAGTTGGTTGCACAAACTATTGAAGCGGTGTCGAGTAATTTTCTAATGGCACCACTGATGAGATGGCTACATTTTTAGATAGTAGGTACAAACTTTGACACTGTCTTAACATCCAGAATAACATAGCACAATGATAGTATATGAATCACATCTAACAAATGATTTGTAACAATGAAACTGGGGCTACCTTATCTGCACATGCCAAAAACTTCCTCCCACTGTCCAAAGATTCAAATGCAACTAGCTTCATGCATGGAAATTGATGGTGACAATGAGCAGGCATATCTTTAGCCACCCTGCTCCATTCGTTGCAACTGATGGTCCTAGAGAGCTACAAGAGGGAGAAATGTCTCAAATTGACCACCGGGTTAAAATCTTTCATTCAAAGTCATAACCCAATAGGGAGAAGAGAGGCATACCCGGGTGGAGAAGGAGTCATTGTCGAAGGAGGAACCGTTGGAGAGGTCATTGAAGAAGACCATGGCGACCCCGGTGGTAGGATGCGAGACGACCAGAGCGAGGACGCAAGCGAGGAAGCGGTTATAGATTCGGAAGGAAGGAAGGAGGAAACATGGGAAATTTGATTTGTGGTCGGGGAGAAAAGGGGGTGGGGAAGGGGGTAGATATTTTGGCAGTAGGCCAAAATTTTCAAAATGTGGAGGGACACTATGCGTGCGGTGCCGCCGGACACCATTCCCTTTGAACGATTGTGTGCATCGCAAATGAGTCTTCTGATTTACGTGCATGGGATGAGTTTGATAATTCAATTTTTTGTGGAAATTTCCTTGGGTACTATCCTCATCCATGTCATGGCATAATTTAACATCGCTTGGGAACACAAAAGAGCGTACAGCACACACACCACACTTAATGAATCGAACAATTTTAGGTATTAAACAGAGCGAGTTGACCTAAACATTGCTCTAACAAAAGGCCAGCATTAAAAACAAAGCCTAAGCATGCATAATTTTAACAAAGACGTCGCCGCGCCGGCCTATGCTTCGCCAGTGTGAGATGAGAAGTCGATGACTTGTCCTGGCGACATGTCGTTGTTGGTGGATTCCACACCCCCTGCTGAAGTCGATAGCGTCCTCGTCCTCGTCCTCGTTACTCATAGTAGTGGATGCGCCAGAGCTCGCGTTGGTAGTCCACCGCTGATTCCTCGACTAACAGATTCTTCTCTACCTTGACCTCGGCCACGCACAACTCCTCCTCACAGGGCTCCTAGATCTACGCTGCCTCCTGCATTTCCAGCTCTCGCTTGGCGATCTCATGAGGAAGTAGGTGCTCGATGGCCACCGCCGCCTTTTCGGACGTGGGTTGCATGCTGGATTCTGAGGTGGTGGAACCAGAGGGGTTGGGGATGGAGCACTTAACCTGTGACATGGCCCGCGTGAGGCCGTCACTGTCGACGAGCTTGATGTCGTAGCCAGCTTTCTCGAGATACAGTGATACGCTATCCCACTGACATGAAGCCTTTGGCATGGCGACGTAGTCAACGTCTTTGCCGGCTTCCATAGCGGCGTGTTGCTCCAGGATCGACAGGTCGGGGCGCAACGGCAGCTACTTCGCCAACGTCCACCGGAGAGGCCATGATAAACCTCTTCTTAGTCGAACGCTCGTCAGGCTCCCCGGGATACCTGGTCGAGCTTAGGTTGCGACATTCTGGAGCAGGGGATGTGGATCTGGCGGGGAGGGACACCACACCCTCATCTAAAAACTTAGGGGAGTGGGGCGACGGTATGGGAATCGCTGGGTAACTTGAACTTTATTATCTAAGCTAGGAGGAACGGGCAGACTGGCAGGGGTTGCCGGCGGCTGCGAACTAGGGTTCAAGGGGGGAGGGGGTGGGGGATTGTGGAGGGGGTGGTGGTGTTTGAGGATACGCCACGGCTACTAAAACTTTTAGTAATGGTAGGTGGAGATAGTGGTGGACGAGGGAGCGCAACGGTTCAAATGCCTCGGCTACTGCAATTTTACTACAAGGTCGGTGATGGAGGAGTGTGGGCGACGATTGAAGTACGGTTGCATATCTCTCAAACTTGTAGGTGTTGATTTCACACCGCACTTGCATAGTATACAAATTAGCAAAAAAAAGATCCCAAGTTTTATATAATCACCATGACACGGTCATTATAGAGATAAATGAAACTAAAGAGATATGCAACTTCCCACCTGGTCACCCATCCTCGGAATACTCCAGCCCGAGCATGCTAAACTTCTGCGTTCTATTCGACTAGGCTAGCTGATGGGAAGCAGTCCCTTGCTGATAGGAATTGCATCCTTGCCTTTAAGGCATTTCACGTTGGTCACCCTATGGGACCTACTCCCTCTTATCATGCACATATGTGCTTTTAGAAACTATGTGCCATATTTACATGGTCGGTGTATCACCGCCTAGCCTTCAATGAGCACTGACACTAGTAGCGGGAAAACGAAGGGAGAAGAAGCGGAAACCGATGAGTGGTGTGGCAGGAAATGGTAGCCTGTTTAGAAAATGTAGTAGAGAAGGAAGTGTGAGCTAGCACGACGCATGTGCATAGTGCTTACCCATGTACTGCATGTGCTATCGAAATGGCTGAGGGTTGCCATTCGATCTGGGAGCATCCAACGGTGCATACGTATGATCCGTGGGGTCTGGGTTCTGGCCAATCAGAATGCACGACTCACATTGCGTGTGCAGCAGGGGGTAAGGCATAGGCCATAGTTTGGTAGGCACACGACTTACGTGAGTGAACGATGTGCTATTTGAAAACATTTCGTGAGAAGAATCTCGGTTTTTAAATCCCAGGAAATATCATGAAACTTGGCATGGTGTCACGACATGGCACATATATGTCGAGGAATTTTTTTTCCATTTTGGCGCAAGTTTTATTACAAACCTCTTACAAACCGGAGCTTCTCTCAAAGAAGCGGCATGGTTTCGATAGGGAAACGTGTCCCCGTTCTTGGCAATACGTAATCACTGCCTCTTTTCGCCTTGTATTTTCTTCTACGGGATACATGGAACGACATGGTATCCGTGCTGAAATTTAAACTTATTCAGGGTTCGTTTCGCCTTTTTATACACTAATTGAGTTTCCTAGGCATTTAATGTCCATAATTAAAATCTGAACTTCAAATACATGCTCCAGTTCACCAAAATGGCTAGAAAAATTATGCATGTGTCCTTGGGTCCATGTTTAGGTCCCATGCCAGGAATGGGAACGGATTACAACCGTACCGGCGTCCTGGCTCGTCTTGAAACATTTGGAATCTCGGTTTTTAAATCCCCGTAAATCCTAAACTCACTAGAAAGTCATCAAAGGTGGCATGGTGTCACATCATGGCACATATGTCTTGGTAAAATCATTGTCCAATTTGGGCCAAGTTTTATTATATGCCTCTTAAAACCGGAACTTCTCTCAAAGAAGCCGCATGGTTCCGATAGGGAAATGTGTTCCCCTTGCGGGCGAAACGTAATCACTGCCTCTTTTCGCCTTGTATTTTATTCTACGGGCAACATGGAACGACAAGATATCTGTGTTGAAATTTCAACGTATTCAGGGTTCATTTGGCATTTTTATCATTTTTATACACTAATTGAGTTTCCTAGGCATTTAATGTCCATTATTCAAATCTAAACTTCAAATACATGCTCTAGTTCACAAAAATGGCTAGAAAAATTATACATGTGTCCTTGTGTGCATGATTAGGTCTCATGCCAGGAATGGGAACGAATTACAACCATACCGTCGTCCTGGCTCGTCCTCAAACATTTGGAATCTTTGTTTTTAAATCCCCGTAAATCCTAAACCCACTAGAAAGTCATCAAAGGTGGCATGGTGTCACGTCATGGCACATATATGTCGTGGTAAAAACATTGTCCAATTTGGGCCAAGGTTTATTACAAGCATCTTACAAACCGAAGGTTCTCTCAAAGAAGCCTCATGGTTCCGATAGTGAAACGTGTTCCCCTTGTGGGTGAAATGTAATCACTGCCTCTTTTCGCCTTGTATTTTCTTCTACGGGCAACATGGAATGACAGGATATCCGTGCTGAAATTAAAACTTATTCAGGGTTCGTTTGGCCTTTTTATACACTAATTGAGTTTCCTAGGCATTTAATGTCCAAAATTCAAATATGAACTTCAAATACATGCTCCAGTTCACCTAAATAGCTAGAAAAATTATACATGTGTCCTTGGGTGCATGTTTAGGTCCCATGCCAGGAATGGGAACGAATTACAACCGCACCGGCATCCTGGCTCGTCCTCAAACATTTGGAATCTCGGATTTTAAATCCCCGTAAATCCTAAACTCACCAGAAAGTCCTCAAAGGTGGCATGGTGTCACGTCATGGAACATATCTGTCGTGGTAAAAACATTGTCCAATTTGGGCCAAGCTTTATTACAAACCTCTTACAAACTAGAGCTTCTCTCAAAGAAGCCTCGTGCTTCCGATAGGGAAACTGTCCCCTTGTGGGCCAACCAATAATCACTCCCTCGTCTAGCCTCTTAATTTTCTTCTACACGCAACACACAACAATGGGAGATTCGCGCTGAACTTTAAACTTATTCAGGGTTTGTTTGGCCTTTTTATACATTAATTGAGCTTTTTAGGCATTAATGTCCATAATTCAAATTTGAACTAGAAATACATGCTCCAGTTCACCAAAATGGTTAGAAAAATTATACATGTGTCCTTGGGTCCATGCTTAATTAGGTCCCATGCCAGGAAATGGAATTGATTACAACCGTACCGACGTCCTGGCTCGTCCTCAAACATTTGAATCTCGGTATTTAAATCCCCATAAGTCCAAAACTCGCCCGAAAGTAATCAAAGGTGGCATGGTGTCATGTCATGGCACATATATGTCGTGGTAAAAACATTCCAATTTGGGCCAAGCTTTATTACAAACCTCTTACAAACCGGAGCCTGTCGCAAGAACCCTCGTGATTTCGATAGGGAAACGTGTCCCCTTGTGGGCCAAACAATAATCGCTCCCTCTTCTGGCCTCTTATTTTGTTTTACACGCAACACAGAACAACGAGAGATTCGCGCTGAACTTTGAAATTATTCAGGATTCGTTTGACCTTTTTTATTCGTTAATTGAGTTTCTAGGCATTTAATGTCCATAATTCAAATCCGAACTACAAATACATGCTCCACTGCACCAAAATGGCTAGAAAAAACATACATATGTCCTTGGGGTGCATTTTTAGGTCCCATGTAACAAATGGGAATGAATACAACCGTATCGCCGTCCTGGTTTGGCCAGAAACAATGCAAATATCGGTTTTTAAATCTTTGTTAATCCAAAACTCACCAGGAAATCATGAAACTTGGCATGGTGTCACTCCATGGTACATATAATTGTCCAATTTGGGTGAAGCTATATTACAAGCCTCTTACAAACCGAAGTTTCTCGCAACCCTCATGGTTCTGGTAGGGAAACATGCCCCTCTTGTGGGTGAAACGATAATCGCTGCCTCTTCTCCCCTTGAACTTTGTTTTCTACAGGCAACATAGAATAACAGGAGTGTCGTGCTGAAATTTGAAACTTTTCAGGGTTCGTTTTGCCATTGTATATATTAATTAAATTTTATAGACATTTAATGTAGCCCATAATTCAAATTTGAACTACAAGCACATGCTCCAGTGAAGCAAAATGGGTGGGAAATCGTACATGTGTCATTGGGTGCGTGTTTAGGTCTGATTTAAGGAATGTGAATGAATTACAAACTTCTCGTCGTCCTAAAACATTGAGAATCTCGGTTTTTAAATCCTAGTAAATCAAAAACTCACCCAAAAAATATGAAACTTGGCGTGGTTTCATGACATGGCACATATATGCCGTGATAAAAAAAGTTGTCTAGTTTGAGACAAGGCGCACACATTAATAGCCAATGAAGTCATTTTTGAAACAAATAGCTGACACGTTAATATCGCAAACGGTTGTATTATATGAATCGTGGAAAAATTTAACCATACTCGGTGGCATGCGTGCAACTGTTTGATTAGACGGGACGAGCACGACAAGTCCGCCGTGCAGGCTCGATAGGACGCGTGCGAGCAGTCCGTCGCGTAGGCTCGACGGGACGCATGCATCCTGTCCACCTCGCAGGCTCGAGGGGACACATGCGAGCAGCAAGGCCGCCCATGCTCACCGGGAAGCGAGCTCTTTGACCTCCATGCACCAGTCGCCGCCCGCCTCGCTCACAACTTCTCCATTAATGGGTTAATTAAAGCACCTGACAGAGGGTGTTTGCTTGTGATCCCATGGCAGCATTTGCTTTGTTTATGTTTTCAACTCGTATTCCGGGCTAATTTAAATTTTCCACATAGGGCAACGGATAATAGGATAAAAATAAAATGGCAACGGATAATACGATGAAAAATTTACAATGGCGCAGATAATAATTGTCTTACATATTCTGGATAATTTAAAATGCCACATGCGGCAATGCCCGGAAGACACAGGGGCAAGAGAAGAAAGAAACCGCAGACAACGATCTAGGTCGCTACTGTCTCTACTCGTCGATGGATTGTCGGTCGACGACATCCTCCAGCTCCTTCTTCAATTCCTCATGACTTTGCTTGAAAGCAGCCATGGATTCCTCCAACTCATGCTCGCGCTCGATCCAAAGCTTCCTCAAGTCACCCATCAGTTCCTCGACGACCGCTGTCAGCGTCATCCCCGAGGCACTACTCTGCTCATGCATCAAGATGGCAACGGGGACGAAACCCATCGGGTTTTGCCTTCCCAAACCCATCCCCACGAGAAAATCGTAAACCCGTCCCCGTCCCCATCACCATGCGCGGGGCTAGTTTTCACCCGTCCCCTAAACCCATCAGATTTCGAGGAACCCACGGGGAACCCACGATAAAATCAAAATATTTAAACAAACATAGTGACAACAAAGAATAACATTTCAACATCAAAACAAGCACATTTTAGAAGCATAACTTGAGCAAATTTCAACAAAAACAATAGTAGATGGTTCAACACCTATAAAGAGTGTATTTCAGCAACATGATACCACATTTTAGCAAACAAAGATGATCACATTTCGGAAACAAAGATGAACACATCAAGGCTTCTAAGATTTCGGGGGTATGACGACTATGGTGGTCACTTAGAACTCTACCACTTGTGTTGAATGTGTATTTAGACGGGTTTTGCCGGGTTTCGGGTTCGGGGACTATTGAAACGGGTGTAAACCCACGAAATGTGTCGGGTTGTATAATGTGCCCAATAACAGCCCCGCGGGGATGAAAAGGTGCCCATTCCCGTCCCCTAATAGGGTAAAAACCCGCGGGGACGCGGGTTTCGGGGCCCCGTTGCCATCTTGACTCATGCAGCACCTTCCAGTCGGCGGCCTCTTCCTCCTTCTTGGCGAGCACCTTGAAGAGCTTCACATTGTCACCCATGAGTTGCTCGACGAGGCCGGTCGCCTTGTCAACCGAGGATCGCTGATCTTGAGCAGCTTCAGCAAGCCGTCGATCAACGCCTGCTTCTTAATGAGGCCAGCGACAATTTCATCATCGCCGACCAAGGGCTTCAGCAATGCCAGCTCGTCGCGATCGCCGACATGGCGAGTGCACATGTGTGAGCTCTCGTGTGCCCATGAGAGCTCGTTCGAAGGCTCCGCGGCGCGCCGGGACATCTCTGTTGCGGGCTGCCGCTTTGCGGTGGGACTTCTCTAGTACTTTCACGGCCTTAGTCTTTGCTGCGTGGTTATATGTCCACCTGAAACTCCTCCTACCGGTCATGGCAGAATGACTTGATAGGAAAGACCGGTTTTTGTGGGTAATGAGGAGAGGAACTGTGAAGTAATTTTCGAGTGGGTAGTTTTTATAGCCCGATGCTAAGTGTGAACACATATTAGTTTGATAGGTGTGAATAGATTTGCAATTACTTATTGCATTGTAATCTGCAGACATATTAGTTTGATAGGAAACGAATGTGTAACTTACTAATCATCGCACACGAGTACTCGTAGATGCATCGTGTGTGATACTCCTAGCCACCGCAAGCTACCAATTTGCATTTTGAAAGTTTTTTGTACGAACAGAATCGCACATGAACTAACTATAGTAACCATCTGTGTTATAATTTCTCATCCCAAACAGTTCATCCGAGTGGGCTGTTTGCGGTGTATCACACACATCTTGTTTACACGAATCGTTTGTGTTATTTTGGCTCATCGCAAACAGTTCATCTATGTGAACAGTATGCCACATATCACACACATCTTGTTAAGTTGATCCATTTCTATTCTCTTCCCTAATCGAAAACAGTTCGCCCGAGTGAACCGTATGTCATATATCACACACACCTTGATCTGGCTGACCGGTTATATTGCATTCCCTAATAGCACACAGTTCATCTGAGCGAACTGTATGACGTATATTGCACACACATTGATATGGCTACCCGTTTATGTTGTTCTGACTCATCGCAAACAGTTCTTATGGGTCAACCATATGCCCCGCATCGCACACGTAACTAAAATATGAACCATGTTTGATGTCTCCGCCATCGCAAACGTTTTACATCTTTTTTGACGGGTTTTTTACATCCCCGTTTGTGATTAATGCATCGCACACAGTTTTGTCAAAGGGTCTCTAATCGTAGGGTCGCATTAGCAGCATCCTACAGTAGTGAGACGTACAGTGGTCACAACAACTAGAACTGGTCTACCAAATCCTTGTCTTCGTCAAGCAACTGGTTCTATCACTCTCTCTCTCTCTCTACTTAATAATTAGCTTCATGAATCCATTGCTTGTCCACTATGATTGACTTCTTATTTGAAGACATTCACCATGTTTGCATATTTGGCTTCACACCTTCTTCCAATTCTGATTTGTTAAACCTAGCTGCTATTTGTCTTCGTGCTTAATATATTATGTCTCCTTGACTATGGTTATGCTAGTGTAGTTTATCTTTTGCTACATATTGTGTTGGTGTTATTTCATTGTCTCTCTTCGAAGACATTTCCTGTCTTGAAGACATCCATAAAAAAACGCCTATTCCCCCTCTAGTCGATAACTAGCACTTTCAATTGGTATCAGAGCAAGGTGCTCCCTTGATCGTGTGATTCAGTTTAACCACCTGGAGCTTTAGCTATGTCGACTCCAGGGATAATCAAGGTCCCCTCTGCATGCCCCGTCTTCGATGGCACTGATTACCCCTACTGGAAGAATAAAATGTGCATGTGCGACTTCTTGAGCTTGCGCTGATTTTTCCCTAGAAGAGGAAAGGGTGATGTAGAAAAGTAGAGATAAGTATTTCCCTCAGTTTGAGAACTAAGGTATCAATCCAGTAGTAGATGAACGCACAAATCACCAATAACTGCACAAGCAATCAAACAACTTGCACCCAACGCGATAAAAGGGGTTGTTAATCCGTTCATGGTTACTTGCAAATGTGAGATCTGATAGAGATAGATAATCAAAGATAAAATATTTTTGGGTTTTTGGTTTATATATTGGAAAGTAACATATTGCAAAATAGTAGATCGGAAGCTAATATGATAGAAAATAGACCCCGGGGCCATAGGTTTCACTAGAGGCTTCTCTCTTGAAGGCAAATATATGTTGAAATTGGTCCAGATCTGAACAAACCTTAAGTTAAAGTTGTTAAACAGAAAGTTAACATGCACCATGATGATCTACACGAAATTCTAGTCAAGTTTCATATAAAGTTTGTTTAATTCGGAGCTACGGTCTAGAAGATATGAGCAAAACAATACAAACATAGCAATGGTGCAAGATGCACCCAAATATCAAGCAAACACACTCCAAACATGTTAACAACATGATATTATGATTCTACATGAAGAATCACACAAGTTTCATATAGGACACGCTCAAAACGGACCAACGGTTCAACACATACACTCGAAACAAGATTCAATGCAAAGCTGAAAATAACAGCCACATAGCAACTTTGGAAGCAAGAAATATATACTCTAAAGCACCCAAACATGATGACAATAAGCATGGACATGAAGTAGACATATCCTACAGCAAACAACTCCATTGGAGCAACTTCATAGGAGGCATGGATCAATAGCAACAAGCTACAACATTTTGATCATGGCGTTAAAAACCTGACAGTTATAATTTATAGCAACTTGAGAGCAATAAATAAATAAGCTACAGCAACCCATATGAGCAAGTGAGGGCATGGATAGATAGACAATAACATGTACAACAAGGAATGATCAATGGCCACTCCAAAACTAGTATGGATTTTCCAAGGGCATCAAGCAAACATAGCATCAGGATATGACAGATTCCAGACTTAGTAGAATTTTCACTAAGTATAAAACAGTTATGTTGGCATGGCATGTTTACAAGCATGTTTAAGTCACCTCAAGGCATATCATGGAAAATGGTTTGCACCACAGCAAAGACCACATGATGGAGATTCTAAAACATATTGGCATGTGATAAGGGGACAAACACATCAATAGCAACGGGCACTTCAAATCAGCATCTCATAACATGTTTCATAACTTAACAGCCACATGCACTTTTGCAACAGAGATTAACATGGCGATATGAACCCTAACATGCATGCTACAGCAACCATCATGTAGAGCATCTCATAATGATCATTTTGACATATCATTTGCTTCATTTGGATAAACATGCACCAAGTTATCACATCTCAAACATGGCGTGAAAATAACAAGTATCAGCGGTTTATATCAAGTAGCACTCTTGTCACGAAGATTAAGACCTCTAGATGGACTCAAACAACCATGCCACAATGGAACAAAACGTAGAGCACATCACCACGATCATTTTGATATATCATATGCACAATTTGGACAAGCACAATAAAAGATACATCCATCACAATATGCAACAAAATAAGCAAAAACCATAGGACTTGGAGAAAAAAACATATAACAACCTCGTGGATTGGGTTGGAGAAGCGGATCGCGTCGGGTCGGACCCGACCCGTTAGGGTTCGGCCCGGATGGCGATTGGATCGGGCAAGCGGGAGGCCCTCGGCTCCGGCGAGGAGCTCGGCCTCCGGCAGGGAGCTCGTCCGGCGGCGGTGGTGCGGGCACCAGCCGGCGGCGGGGAGATCTGAGGTCCGGTGGCGGAGGAAGCACGGTGGAGGCGGCGGCAGTCGCGGGGTGCTCTGGCGGCGGGGAAGCTCGGGGCCGGCAGCGGCGGATCCGGCGCTCGGCTCGCCGGCGGCGAAGGGAGCCGGGCGCGGGACAAAGGCGCGTGCAGCGGGGACGAACGGGACGCGGGGGCCGGGGATGGGCCTGCGGGCCGGCGCGGCGGCGGCGGGACGGATCTGCCACATGGCGGCTGCTGGTTGGTCGGGCGCGTCCGGGCGGACGTGTTCGGTCCGGTCCGGACGTGTCCGGCGGGGAGAGGAGGGAGAAGCTAGGGTTTGGACGAAAAAAAGGACATGGGGGCTAATTTATAGGCACAAGGAGCTAGGAGACTCCAAATGGGGAGCGGTTTTCGGCCACGCGATCACAATTCGATGACCGAGATGATGGGAAGGGTTGTGCTGGGTTAGTGGGCTGTTGTGGAGGGGGTCTTGGGCCTCAAAGAAGAGGTTCTTTTAGCCCACTAGGTTAATCGTTGGAGTACCAAATGAACTCCAAACGCGACGAAACTTGACAGGAGGCCTACACGTACCAAAACAACATCGCACGACAAGTCTCACCTCATTCCGGAAACGTTACACGGCCACACACGAAAGAAGGACTCGGGGGTGCCACGGGCACGTGTGTGAGCGTCGGAACTCGAAACGGACAACGAGAAGAGACGAGTGGGACCGGGTGCAAGTGACAACACAAACGCAATGCAATGCACATGACAACATGACATGGAAGAAATGCACACACGCACACGAGAAAACGAAAAACCCGAAATGAAAGAAGAGCCCAGAATGGGATTGACGGAGTCAAAGTTTCAAATATTGCCATATTTGGAAAGTGTTACATCTGGGGCATTACAAACTCTCCTCTACTACGAAAAGATCTCGTCCCGAGATCTAGGACTGGAAGAAGGAAGGATACTCGGAACGAAGGTGATCTTCTCGTTCCCACGTAGCTTCTCGGTCGGTATGGTGTGACCACTTAACTTTGAAGAACTTGATTGACTTGTTGCGGGTCTTGCGCTCAGTTTCTTCAAGAATAGCAACGGGGTGCTCACGGTAAGACAAGTCTTGTTGAAGATCAATCTCCTCGAACGGAATGGTGTGTCTAGGTGTCTTGAAGCACTTGCGGAGTTGAGACACGTGAAACACATCATGAACATTTGCAAAGTTGGATGGAAGCTCGAGTTGGTAGGCTAGATCGCCTCTTTTGCCAAGAATCTTGAAAGGGCCCACGTATCTAGGAGCAAGCTTGCCTTTGATACCGAATCTTTGGGTTCCTTTCATAGGAGAAACACGGAGATAGACATGATCTCCAATGTCGAAAGCCAAATCACGATGCTTGCCGTCATAGTAGCTCTTTTGACGCGACTGAGCGGCCTTGAGATTCTCACGTATGACTTTGCACATTTCTTCGGCTTCTGAGATCAAGTCATTGCCAAGAAGTTGACGTTCACCAGTCTCGGACCAGTTGAGAGGGGTACGGCACTTTCTGCCATAGAGGATTTCAAACGGAGCTTTGCCGGCACTTGCTTGGAAACTATTGTTGTAAGAGAACTCGGCAAACGGAAGGCAATCTTCCCACTTCATGCCAAAAGAGATGACACAAGCTCTGAGCATGTCTTCGAGGATCTGGTTCACTCTTTCGACTTGACCACTAGTCTGAGGGTGAAACGCAGTGCTGAAACGGATCTTAGTGCCCATGGCTGACTGAAAGGAGTCCCAGAACTTGGATGTGAACAAACTTCCACGGTCTAAGGAGATAACTTTAGGAATGCCATGTAACGACACAATTCTGGAAGTGTACAACTCTGCCAGCTGAGCTGCATTGATGGATTCTTTGACTGGAAGAAATTGAGCTACTTTGGTTAGCTTGTCAATCACCACAAAGATAGCATCATTCCCCTTCTTGGACTTGGGAAACCCAGTGACGAAATCCATTTCAATGTGGCCGAACTTCCACTTGGGAATAGGAAGAGGTTGGAGGAGACCGGCTGGACGTTGATGCTCTGCCTTCACTCTTCTGCAGACATCATATTCATTCACGAATTGGGCAATCTCCCTTTTCATGCGAGTCCACCAGTAAGATTTCTTCAGGTCTTGATACATCTTGGAACTTCAGGATGAATCGAGAGGAGGGAGTCATGTGCTTCGTTCATTATGAGCTTCCTGAGATCACCCTTGGGAACCACAAGTCTGTCCTCAAAGAACAAGGTGTCCTTCTCATCAACGTGATAGCACTTGTATTTGGGAGTACCCTATGCAATACCATGTTTCACTTTCTGCACCATAGCATCACCGAGTTGGGCCTCACGGATCTGATCTTCCAAGGTAGGAGCAACTTGAAGATTTGCAAGAAAGCCTTGCGGAACAACTTGGAGGTTGAGCTTCCTGGGTGCTTCACAAAGCTCAGGCTGAAACGGCTTGATAAGGAGACTGTTGCAATATGCCTTTCTGCTCAAGGCATCTGCAATGACATTGGCCTTGCCAGGTGTGTATTCGATGCTTGGATCATACTCTTGGATCATATCAACCCAACGAGTCTGGCAAAGGTTCAGGTTCGGCTGTGTGAAGATGTACTTCAAGCTCTTGTGATCGGTGAAGATGTCCACTTTTATGCCCAACAGAAGGTGTCTCCACGTGATCAAGGCATGTACCACTGCTACTAGCTTGAGATCATGTGTGCGGTAGTTCTTCTCATTTGGCTTCAATTGACGAGAAGTGTATGCCACAACTTTCTTGTCTTGCATTGGCACACCACCAAGTCCTTGAAGAGAAGCATCACAGAATACTTCGTAGGGCTTGGACTCATCTGGAGGAGTAAGAACCAGAGCAGAGATGAGCTTTTCTTTGAGAGTTTTGAATGCCACATCACAATCCGGAGACCAGTTGTACTTGACATTCTTTTGCAGCAAGTTGGAGAGAGGCTTGGCAATCTTGGAGAAGTTCTCAACGAACCTTCTGCAATAGCTACCAAGACCAAGGAAACTTCGGAGTTGCTTGACGTTCTGAGGGGGTTCCCAGTTGACTATCGCTTCAACTTTCTCGGGGTTGACAGCAATCCCGTCAGCAGAGATGATATGGCCAAGATAAAAGACCTTATCGAGCCAGAATTCGCATTTAGATAACTTGGCATAGAACTTATGTTCACGGAGTCTGTCGAGAACCAAACAGAGGTGCTTGGCATGATCCTCTTCATTCTTGGAGAATACCAAGATGTCATCCAGATAGACAAGCACAAATTCGTTGGTGTAGGGGTTGAATATGTAGTGCATCATTCTCGAGAAGGTGTGTGGAGCATTTGCGAGGCCAAAAGACATGACTGTGTATTCATAGGAGCCGTAGCTTGTTCTGAATGCAGTCTTGTGAATATCTTCTTCACGGATACGGATCTGGTGATAACCCATCAGGAGATCGAGCTTTGAGAACACTTTTTCTCCTTTGAGCTGCTCGAACAATTCATTGATGTTGGGCGGATACTTGTTCTTTATTGTCTTCCTGTTCAATGGCCGGTAGTCAACGCAAAGATGCTCCGTGCCATCCTTCTTCTTGACAAAAAGAACACCACAGCCCCAAGGAGAAGTGCTAGGCCTGATTAGACCCATACGCTCTTGCTCATCGAGTTGTTTCTTCAGCTCCTTCAACTCATCAGGGGAAAGCTTGTACGGACGCCGGCATGCTGGCTCGGTACCGGGCTCGAGTTCAATGACGAATTCCACTTGACGATGCGGAGGCATGCCTGGAAGCTCTTCAGGGAAAACATCTTCATATTCATTGACCACCGGAATTTGAGAGATGGCATTAATCTCGCCCTTGTCATTGAGAGAGAATAGCCTGATTGTGTTATGTCGACAGGCGAAGATAATCACGTCTTCGTCAAGATGAGTAAGCTTGACTTCTTTATTTGCACAATCAATGTGAGCATCATGCTTGGAGAGCAAATCCATCCCAAGAATAAGATCAATGTCGGAAGTGCCGAGAATAACCGGAGAAACCAGAAAATGGTAATCACCCATATAAATAGATACATCTGGAGCAAAGTTGTTGGAGTTCATTAGCAAACCCGGAGAAAGCACAGACATTGGACTAGGCAAAGCTTGCAATGGCATATCATGTGACAATGCAAAAGGTCCTGACATGAAAGAATGTGATGCACCTGAATCAAACAAGAATTTTGCAGGAATAGAGTTAACTGGAAGGTTACCAAGTATCACATCTAAAGAATTATCTGCTTGAGCTGCATTCATCACATTCACTCTTGCTGACTTGGGGTTGTGCTTGACAATAGCAGTGCTGACAGGTGGAGGAGGCGGAAGGCGCCTTGGGTTGGGGCACTTGTTAGCATAATGACCCTTCTGAGAGCACTTATTGCAAACCACTTCTGAGAGAGGACGGTGGTAAGGAGCACTTGACTTCGAAGCTTGAAAATGATTCTTTGACTGATTGCTTGGGTTGGGTGGGTGGGAGAAACCACGGCCACCAGAATGCTTGTTGTCGTTGTTGGGAGGTCGGATCACTGGAGGAGGTGGAAGCCAAAACTTTTGTTGCTTTGCGACCACTTGGGAGGAAGAGGAGGAGTGAACAGCGTCTCTGATTATCTTTTTGGAAGCTTCCGTCTTGAGCTGGGCTGACTCTTGCTTAAATGCCATGTTATAGAATTGATCAAATTCATCAGGCTCGAACAAGGTGATAGCTAGTTGGAGTTCATCCTTCAGAACACCACGGAACTGATAAATCTTGCTCTTGGCATGTGGGATGTCTTTCTTGGCATAGCGGGCAAGGTTCTGGAACTTGACATTGTATTGATCACTGTTCAAGATATCTTCCGATATGCCGATAAATCGGCCGATTTATCGCTTACCGTTGTCTGACCGATAAGATAAATCGGTCGATAAATCAGCCGGTATGACGATAAATCAGCCGATATGCCGATAAACTGGCCGATTTACCCCTTATCATGGGTCGACCGATAAGTTACCGATAAGCGATATCCCCAACATTGGTATTGATAGACAGTCATTGAGCCTTGCTTCAGGTTGCGGAATTGCTCACGCATACCTTCGATGACACTTGTTGGAATGTGGTGGGAGCGAAAAACCTTGCAGAAGTCAGCCCACAAGATTTCACGCCCTTCACTAGAATCTGTGTACTACTGCCACCAATCAGCGGCTTGGTCCTTGAGTTGGAAGGCGGCAAACTTCACATAGTCCTCAGGTCTCACGTTACTGCACTCGAAATGCTTCTTGATATCTGTTATCCAGTCTTCAGCATCTAGAGGGTCCACACAGTAACTGAATGCCTTTGGTTGGTTTGCCAGGAACTGGTTGAGTGTAGCTGAGTGAGGTTGGTTGAACAAATTACCTTGGCCTTGGTTCCCATGAGCACCTTGATTTGCTTGAATGTTCTGCATCATTTGCATACACATCTGGGTGTTCTGGTTCGTCGCTTGCATAATTGCTCTCCAGGCCTCAGACGGAGGAGGAGGGGAAGGAGGACGATCAGGAACTTTTTCACCCTCTGGGTTAGCGTTGGGAACCCTTTTAGGAGCCATCCTGAATGAGATGACAACTATTAGCCATTGATTGAGAAAATATATAAGCTGAATCAACGGCTAGAAATTGTAACATAAGCCTTCACAAGAACATTCGAACAAGATGAACGAATATAATCCACAGTTTACTGATACAACAATCTTCACGAGAAGCCACTTGGGAGAACAAAAGGTAAATAAAAACAACAAGGAGCAGGTAGAACAAATACAAGATAGAAGCTTCGTTCGACATATTCGTGCTGAAAGCTTATGGAACGTGTTACAAAAGGGTTTTGCAATCCCCGTATCAGCATAGCCAAGGAGCCTTTAAGATGCAACTCCCGATCGGAACAACGCCCATAAAACTACTTCACTCAATGTAGAACCCCGAACTCCATATCATGCATTCGTTGGAAGAATGCCTACGAATTACTAGATGAACCCACCTGTTAATTTCCGACAGTTTCCAATTATGCAATCAGGTGTTGGGGATACAGGGGAAGCATCGCGCACTCAACTCTAATCCTACATCCAGTTGTATCCATCCTTCATCACATAACCAGATATTTCCGGAAACCGTTTACCTCGAACCTTCGAAATGCATCTACTATACAAGCTATGGAAATACTCCCGAACTACCTCCCCAGTACTGGGTGATGTCGGGGTTATCTTGCCACTAACCGCATAGGAGAGTTTTCGATGTCGGCCATCTTAAGTATTCTAGAACTGCTGCGATATATTTGTGACAACAACACCTCGAAGCTCAACTCCCCGGGACACTGCCACAACCCCTAAATGATAGGAGGCATCGAGAACAATGTTCTCGTCACAAAGACATCGGGACAATCCAAACAATACTCGCGTGATCCTAAAAAAAAATTTGGTGAATTTTGACAGTAGAAGAGACAAGAGTAATCGTCAGGAATCCTCACCAGAGTGAAAAGATATGAGGAGCAAAATAAATCCTACTCTCCGCTATATATAGGACTCAAAACATTTTTAAGTGTGTGCCTAGACTCAACCGTCAACGATTCGATCAATCAGTGGGGGCTTCTAGGTCGGAGAAGGCTCTGAATACCAACTTGTAATGCCCAGTATGGGATTATACATCCTACGTGTCGAGGCACGACTTAAAGGTATAAGCCCATACTAGAATGAGCTCAAGTGTGGTATCTTTGCACGACTCATGTAAAAATAGGGGTGACATTGCAAAAGGATAGTTGGCTTACACTCGCCACGTCACACAATACATTACATAAGCAAAACATCATCCAAATAACATCATAGTCCGACTACGGACGAAGATCCAAATGAAAGATACCAAAACATAAAGCCACAAGGTTTGAATCGCCCCTAGTAGAAACCACTACTGATCATCGGGATAGTGCACATAGTATCGACTACGTTCTTCATCGAACTCCCAATACAGCTCCGTGCCGTCACCTGAGTAGTTCACCATGGTACCTGCATCTGGTGTTGTGTAGAATCTGTGAGCCACGAAGGACTCGGCAATCCCGTTCCCGGGTAGCAAAACTATCTAAGCCTTGGGTGTGGAACAAGGCTGAATAAATAAAAGCTTGCGGCTGCACTAGCACTAGCTTACGTGTCTAGAGTGAGAAGAGAAGTGCCACGAGCGTCAAAGTGATCACGAAGTGATCCTATCTAAGCACGTCAAACATAACCCCACCGTGTTCACTTCCCGGACCCCTTTCGGGAAATGACCGTCACGGTTACTCACGCTGGTAGTGTGTTCTGAACATGGTGTCAAGTTTTCTACAACCTGATATTAACAAATTCCCATCGGCCACATAACCGCGGGCACGGCTTTCGAAAGTTCAACCCCTGCAGTGGTGTCCCAACTTAGCCCATTACAAGCTCATGATCTGCGGAGTCGCAACTCCAAGGTGGGAAGGCCCGAGTATTCTCGGAATCCCGTGCTCAAGATATTCCGACATAGGTAAAACTAATCCAGCAAGACCTCCCGGCGTGCCGACACCCTGACAGTAGCCGCGCGTATCTAGTCTCAGGCCACGACCGGATGAGCACAGCGTAGAGTGACCAAAACCCAAATTGCCAAGGGGGGTACCGCACACGACTCTAGTTTGGACCAACACTCAAATCGAGCACTGGCCCAGGGGGTTGATTAATTAATCCTCGGGTTAATTACTCCCTCGGCAAGTTTTTAGTTGTTAGGCAAATGTAGAACCAATGTCGGGCCTCGCTGGAAAAGTTTAGCGCTAAGCGGGTTATCGAGGGGGTCCCATAACCCCAACCGTGTTAGGAACGCATAATGAAGGAACATAACACCGGTTTATACGGTTCCTAGGGTGGCATGAGTGGAACAAATCACCAAGCGAGAGGCTTAGCCTTCCACCCATTACCAACATATAGATGATTTAGTTTAAGAGTTTATATAGTGTGATATCCCAACAATAACTTCAACATGAAGCAAGAATCTTCAAATATTCTCCTGCAACTAGCAATGCTATAAGAGGGGCCGAGCGAAGCTTACGTAGCGAAACAAAGGTTTGCTAGGTTGGGTGGTTAGACAGATTCATGGTTACAATAGGAGGCTGACAAACAAACATGGGCATCGAGGCAATAAGCTAAAGATCGAGACATCTAGCAATAGGCAAAGATAGTAATGATATCTGGGTCAGGTCATCTTGCCTGTCGAGTCGTCGATGGGATCGTAAGACGGCTCCTCGTACTCAACCTCGGTAGTAACCTCGTTCTCGTGCTCGGTCTCGGCTTCCGGCTCTACTCAACACAAGAACACAACGAGGCACGAAATCAAACAAGGTGCAATGCACATTCAATATGATGCACGTATGATGCATGTATGATGCAATACATGTCAAGGGATGAAGCACAGAAGAACAACACAAGACAACAAGTTTAAATGAGGCCGGAATCCACATAAAGCGAATCCGGTAAGTCCTCATATGCATATGTTGAAATTGGTCCAGATCTGAACAAACCTTAAGTTAAAGTTGTTAAATAGCAAGTTAACATGCACCATGATGATCTACATGAAATTCTAGTCAAGTTTCATATAAAGTTTGTTTAATTCGGAGCTACGGTCTAGAAGATATGAGCAAAACAATACAAACATGGCAACAGTGCAAGATGCACCCAAACATCAAGCAAACACACTCCAAACATGTTAACAACATGATATTATGATTCTACATGAAAAATCACACAAGTTTCATATATGACACACTCAAAACGGAGCAACGGTTCAACACATACACTCGAAACAAGATTCAATGCAAAGCTGAAAATAACAACCACATAGCAACTTGGAAGCAAGAAATATATACTCTATGGCACCCAAACATGATGACAATAAGCTTGGAAATGAAGTAGACATATCCTACAGCAAACAACTCCATTGGAGCAACTTCATAGGAGGCATGGATCAATAGCAACAAGCTACAACATTTTGATCATGACGTTAAAAACCTGACAGTTATATTTTATGGCAACTTGAGAGCAATAAATAAATAAGCTATAGCAACCCATATGAGCAAGTGAGGGCATGGATGGATAGACAATAACATGTACAACAAGGAATGATCAATGGCCACTCCAAAACTAGTATGGATTTGCCTAGGGCATCAAGCAAACATAGCATCAGGATATGACAGATTCCGGACTTAGTAGAATTTTCACTAAGTATAAAACAGTTATGTTGGCATGGCATGTTTACAAGCATGTTTAAGTCACCTCAAAGCATATCATGGAAAATGGTTTGCACCACAGCAAAGACCACATGATGGAGATTCTAAAACATATTGGCATGTGACAAGGGGACAAACACATCAATAGCAACGAGCACTTCAAATCAGCATCTCATAACATGTTTCATAACTTAACAGCCACATGCACTTTTGCAACAGAGATTAACATGGCAATATGAACCCTAACATGCATGCTACAGCAACCATCATGTAGAGCATCTCATAATGATCATTTTGACATATCATTTGCTTCATTTGGATAAACATGCACCAAGTTATCACATCTCAAACATGGCATGAAAATAACAAGTAGCAGCAGTTTATATCAAGTAGCACTCTTGTCACGAAGATTAAGACCTCTAGATGGACTCAAACAACCATGCCACAATGGAACAAAACGTAGAGCACATCACCACGATCATTTTGATATATCATATGCACAATTTGGACAAGCACAATAAAAGATACAGCCATCACAATATGCAACAAAATAAGAAAAAACCATAGGACTTAGAGAAAAAAACAGATATCAACCTCGCGGATTGGGTTGGACAAGCGGATCGGGTCGGGTCGGAGACCCATTAGGGTTTGGCCCGGCTGGCGATTGGATCGGGCGAGCGGGAGGCCCTCGGCTCCGGCGAGGAGCTCGGCCTCCGGCGGGGAGATCGAATGGGCGCGGCGGCGGGGAGCTCGTCCGGTGGCAGTGGTGCGGGCACCGACCGGCGGCGGGGAGCTCGTCCGGCGGCAGTGATGCGGGCACCGGCCGGCGGCGGGGAGATCTGAGGTCCGGCGGTGGAGGAAGCGCGGCGGAGGCGGCGGCGGTCGCGGGGTGCTCCGGCGGCGGGGAAGCTCGGGGCCGGCGGCGACGGATCCGACGCTCGGCTCGCCGGCGGCGAAGGGAGCCGGGCGCGGGACGAAGGCGCGGGCGGCAGGGACGAACGGGCCGCGGGGGCCGGGGACGGGCCTGCGGGCTGGCGCGGCGGCGATGGGACGAATCTGCCATGTGGCGGCTGCTGGTTGGCCGGGCGCGTCCGGGCGGACGTGTCCGGTCCGGTCCGGACGTGTCCGGCGGCGAGAATTGGGAGAAGCTAGGGTTTGGACGAAAAAAAAGAACATGGGGGCTAATTTATAGGCACAAGGAGCTAGGAGACTCCAAATGGTGAGCGGTTTTCGGCCACGCGATCACAATTCGACGACCGGGATGATGGGAAGGGTTGTGCTGGGTTAGTGGGCTGTTGTGGAGGGGGTCTTGGGCCTCAAAGAAGAGGTTCTTTTAGCCCACTAGGTTAACCGTTGGAGTACCAAACGAACTCCAAACGCGACGAAACTTGACAGGCGGCCTACAAGTACCAAAACAACATCGCACGACAAGTCTCACCTCATTCTGGAAACGTTACATGGCCACACACGAAAGAAGGACTCGGGATGCCACGGGCACGTGTGTGAGCGTCGGAACTCGAAACGGACAACGGGAAGAGACGAGTGGGGCCGGGTGCAAGTGACAACACAAATGCAATGCAATGCACATGACAACATGACATGGAAGAAATGCACACACGCACACGACAAAACAAAAAACCCGAAATGAAAGAAGAGCCCAGAATGGAATTGACGGAGTCAAAGTTTTATATATTGCCATATTTGGAAAGTGTTACATCTGGGGCATTACACTTCGGGACCACGGGTACCTCATGAGACGGTGGAGCTCACGAGGTTACCGCTCACGGGGTCACGGCCGTTCCGCCTAATGATCAAGCTCCAGAGGTTCCCTTACCTCAGGAGGCCCAAGACCCAACCAGCGTCTCCTCCCTCGTTGAGCACCCCGTGTACTTCGTCAGCACAGTGTTGCATGACGAGCGGGCACACTACCCCATGCCGCAGAAGCTCATGCCCGCACTCCTCGTCGCCTCCAGGAAGCTACGTCACTACCTCCAAGGCCACCCCATGAAGATCGTCTCGGCCTATCCCTTGGAGAGGGTGCTCAGGAGCCCCAACGCCACAGGAAGGGTCGCCGAGTGGAACATCAAGCTGCAGGCGTTCCAGCTGGAGTTCAGCACCACCAGGGTCATCAAGGGCGCGACCCTCGCTCACTTTGTGGCAGAATGGGCTGACGCCCCTGGTCGTGAAGTAAGCGAGGATCGTTCCCTCGTGCCCGGAGAAGAGGCACCGGACGATTGGGTCATGTACTTTGATGGCGCGTTTGTGCGCCAGGGCGCGGGGGCCGGAGCCGTGCTCATCTCGCCCACCAGGACAAGGTCTACTATGCAATGCAACTCTTCTTCCAGAATGGGGAGAAGGTATCCAACAACGTCACTTAGTACGAGGGCCTGATCGCCGGCCTCAAAGCTGCGGCAGCTCTGGGGGTTAGGCGCCTCACAATCAAGGGAGACTCCCAGCTCCTCGTCAACTTCTCCAACAAGGCGTATAAGCCAAAGGATGAGCACATGGAGGCATACCTTGAAGAGTTATGCGAAATTGAAAACCGGTTCTTAGATTTGGAGATGAAGCACGTGTCGCGTGGTACGAACAAGGAAGCAGACGACATCGCCAAGAGGGCATCCTGGTGACAGCCTCAGGAGCGCAGCGTCTTCGTGGAGCGGCTTCTGAAGCCATCGAAAACTCCCACCACCGTGTGATCGGCACCGCCTCGGGAGGAGCTGCCCCCGGCACCCTCCTCTGGTGCCCTAGCCTACGACCCGACATCGGGAGCCCGCCTACTCCTCGCGCTTGAGCCCCATGAGGGGTGTTGGACCGAGGAGTACAAGGCGTACTTGGTCCAGGGTGCCTTGCCGCAGAAGGAGGAAAGACGGTGAGATTTATCGAAAGCGTCCGAACAACGTCTCTCTATGATGCATCTCCAGGGAGCAGGGGTGCGAGTTGCTGGCCGACATACATGGTGGGGACTGCGGGCATCACTCCTCATCTCGCACCCTCGTGGGAAAAGTATTCCGCAGTGGAATCTACTGGCCCACGGCGCTCAACAACGCCACTGAATTGGTAAGAACTTGTGAGGCTTGTCAATTCCATGCTAAGAAGATCCACCAGCCAGCTCAAGGCCTCCAGACCATCCCACTCTCGTGGCCGTTTGTGGTCTAGGGGTTGGATATCTTGGGCTCGTTCCCTCGGGCGCCTCGGGGCTACCACTACCTCTACGTCGCCATCGACAAGTTCACCAAGTGGGTGGAGGTGGAGGCCATCTGCACCATACCAGCTGGCTCAGCCATCAAGTTGATCAAGGGCCTCGTGAGCCACTTTGGGTCCCCAACCGCATCATCACTGACAATGGCTCTTAGTTCACGAGCAACCTTTTCACAACATATTGTGCTGACCTTGGAACGCATATAATGGACAGGCCGAGCAGGCCAACGCGGAGGTCCTGAGGGGCCTCAAGGCGAGGAGCTTCAAGAAGAAACTCCAGGCCTGCGGCAGGGGCTGGCTCGATGAGCTCCAGGCTGTGACGTGGTCCATGCACACCACTGCCACCAAGCCCACCGGCGAGACTCCATTCTTCCTCGTCTACAGAGCTGAAGTGGTCCTTCCTCACGATGTCAAGCATCTCTCCCCACGGGTCTTGGCATTTGACGAGGCATGCCGGGACGCCTCGCAAGGGATGGACCTCGTGCTGGGGGAGCAGCACCGCCGCCCGGCCTCGCTCCAAGCACTGAGGTACCAGCAGGCGTTGCAACAGTATCACTATCGCTGCGTCCTCTCCAGGACCCTCGAGGTGGGTGACCTCGTCCTGAGGTGGGTGCTCTCTAGGGAGGGGCTTCACAAGCTCTCGCCCATGTGGGAGTGCCCATTCAGGATCGCCTGTGTGTCCAGGCCTGGCATCGTGCGCCTGGAGACGCGGGACAGGGTCCCCATCCAGAATGCCTGGAACATCCAGCATCTCTGGCAGTTCTACCCATGACCAAGGCCTTGCACCCATGAAGATCTCCGCTCGTGACACTCTCACGTAATAATGAGTTGGGGATGTACATGCCCCGGAGTCTCCTGAGTGCCGCCCCTGGGCCTCACGGGGCTCCCACCCATGTCCTACTGGAGGCCCCATGATCCGTGCTAGTGGAAAGACAAGATGACTAGTGTAGGTGCGGGACGCGACTGTTCTTTTGCTTGCTTTCTGTAGCTGGTTTGCGATTTTTCGAATGAAATTTGAAGTTTCTTGCGTTTTGTTTGAGCGTTGGGAAATTTCTTCTTCTCGCACTATTCTCTCTTTCTGATTGTGCCTCGAGAGGAGTGGCGGTGGCCCATCGCTCTTCCTCGCGCGTCCCGCACAGGGGCTGGGAAGGTGTGTGCACTCGGGCCCGCCCATGAACACACCTCTCCAAAGTACCTTGGCCCTTTGGCACCTCTTTCGTCCTCACGTGACGCTCTCAAATGAGCTCACGGGCATGACACCTCCGAAGGATTCCTAACCCTACAGCTGCAGGGTGCCTCTTGATGAGGCTCAGCGACTCCTGAGTCTCCTTGCAGCAAGGCACGCTCTCGCAGCAGGGGACTACACACAATAATGCCAAGCTAAGTCACTCTAACCATAATCAACGGTGATGTGGGAATCCCAATACGACATGGAAACGATAACATAATGGCATAAAAGGCATGGTTCATTACATGCCCCAACACGGTCTTTTGCCTTTTCTCAGTGCACGGGGAGGAATGATACAAAAGTAAGCCATGCGACCACAGCGGCTCTCGGGGACCAGCTCCGATGGTGCTCGGGCTCAATCGGAGTCTTCCTCTTGCTACATCAGGGCGTGGCGGCGACGCGGCTCGCCCTTCTCCCCAATCTGATCCCGGCGGCGTGGCGGATCGTCATAACCGCCGTCGCTGGTGCTCTCCCCGGAGGAGGAGTCACAGCTGCTGGAGGCGACACGGCCGTCGCCAATGGCAAGCTCACGACCAACCATGGCGCCAGCCCTCTGGTTGTCGTCGTCGTCGCCATCATCGTTGTCGCCGTCGCTCTCGGGGCAGCACCCCGTGCATCGGTCGTCTTCCCCGAACACCCTCACATAGAGGGTCGCGACGCCACCGTACCTGAAGTGGAGGGTGCACTTCCCATGCAGGCCCCGCGCACGGGTGAACAACTGCCACCCACGAGTCAGGGACACGTTACCCGTGGCGGTGACTTCGACCTCCACCCACGAGGCCTTGCTGCAACAGCCATCGACCTACAGCCAAAGGCTGTGAGGCCCCTCGGCTAGCAGCGCACCCATGAAGAAACGCGGGAGCTGGAACTAGATGCATGTGGGCCTCTCCGACCACACGACGAACTCCGGGGCACGTCAGGAGTTTGGGAACCCGGCCGCCGTGGCCGGATGGCTACCCACGCCTTCCCCCGTCACCAGAGCCGCCCCATCCATGGCAGACTCCACCGCAGGAGGAAGCACCGCCACGACCGTGTGAGGTGACACCGGCCTTCGAAGGGGTGTACCCGTGCTCCATAAGGGCCACCACCGGAGTTGCGGCATGCTTGCGGGGGCGTCCACGCCCCTCTTGGCGGCGGTGAATCTGGCCCCTCCTTGGGGGCCTTTCCCTTCTCAGCGGTGGAGAACCTCCTCCTCGGCGCCATGGACACTGCGGCAAGACGGTCGGGTGAGGAAGAAGAAGGTAGAGCAAGCAGCAAGAAGATGGAGATGAGCTGGGGGCTCCGGCCCCCCATTTATACCCAGAGGGAGGCCAACCGCTGGCCTCCCTCGGTTCCAAGTAATGATGGTTTTTTTTGCATGCATCAGGCAGTTGTCAAGTCAAACGGTTGTTGAGGCTACGTGCGGAAGTCAAGACGCCCACATCCCATCAAGCACCACGCGTCGTCTTGGTCCACGGGTGATTGGGGCCCGCGGTGCTTCGCCCTTGCCTCTTGGCTTCGTCTCGAAGCCAAGTCCAAGCGTGCCTTGGGCCTAGGGCTATTGTCGGCGTTATGAGAACCAGGGTACCCAGACTTGCCTGCCTACGGCTAACCGCGTGGCTCCACCAATGGCTTGGTACGTCCATCTTCAGCATCGACGAGACAAGACCCTCGCGAGGGGCCAAGCCTCGTGAGGCGTACGACGCCAAGACTTTCGAAGGAAGCGGCCTCCTTAGGCAGCCTCTTGAGGAGCGGAGTTTCCTATGCGAGCACCCACCTCCTGAGGAGCAAGTGACGCAAGCCATGACGACCAAGGCCAGGCGGGCGCCAGCGGGCGCAGAGTGGAAAGTTTCCTCTTTGGTGCTAGGAAGGCAAACGCAGTCGCAGAGTCCCGAGGAATCAGACAAAGGTTTCCATTCTTGTGCAACGAGACAGAGACTGCCAGGACGGTAGGACGGATGTCATCGCCGAGCCCACATCGGCATCATGACCAGAAGCTTTGCAGGCGAAGACCACCTTTCATCAGGATAAGATGTACTTCTTGTCCCCTTTCAAATTGGCCGTAGTGGAATCCCTTCCCGCCTTCGTTTTCGGGGAAGAGGACCAAGGCCACTATAAATACAGCATAGCCACCACCGTAGGAGGGGATCCGGGATCAAAGCCCAGAACCCTCACTAGCTCACACTAACCCAAGAACATGCCTCTTGAGGTTCTTCTTCCCCTTGTACTAGTTCATCCACAACCTCCGAGAGGCTAATCCACGCCAAAGCAGGAGTAGGGTCTTACACCACAAGGTGGCCCGAACCTGGGTAAACTATTGTGTCCCTATCTTTCTTGTTCATCGAGCTAGGCCATGAGATCGACGACTTCGTAGGCAAGAGAGGTTGAGTTCTTTGCACATGCCCCATAGTTCGAACCTTCTTGGGTATGCGGAGCCCTGAATCCGACAGTCGGGACTCCACCATATATGAGAGAAGAAGAATGCCGACTGTTGTCGTGGGGTCGTTCTTCCTCTTCCTTCTGTGATAGACCTTTTGGGAATGCTCGGGAAGGAAGAGAAGAACAACCATCACCGTTGGTCGCAAATGTCAAAGATGAAGAATCCCGACGGTTGTCATGGGGGTAGCTTCTCCTTCGCTCCCATGTGCTAGACAATTTGGTGTAATGCACTCGGGAACGGAGGGAGGAGCTACCATCACCGACGGTCGAATATATACACCACATGAGCTGAGAATTTTCAAGAAAATACTTGACAGACCGACAGTCAACCCATGATGAATAATAATGATCTAATTTAGTTTTTGTAGTACAATATTTAATTTTAGAAGTTTAATCTTTGAATTATGAACATAGGAAATGTCGTCGACGGTGATAGGCTCCCGGAGTGTGACTGGTGCGGCGGTGACCGGGGTCTGTGCGACAGGCCTCACCTGGTAGAAGGTTGGTGCTTCAGTATTAAGCTCCATGAGACCTTTCATGTTGAAATGGTACGCAACGGCGACAAGTGTTTTTTTCGTAATTAAGCATGACTTCTGCATCTTTAGTGTTTAATTTATGTCTTTTACAATTCGGCTAGCTTATCCCATGCCATGCAAGACGCTATGTCTTGGAGAGGCTGGATTTTGAAGATCATGAAAACATGGAGACAAAGATAATTCATCTATGGACCCATCATGGTTATCATTTTGCTGTAAATCTATACAATTCTGAGAGCGTATCCCATTTTGGTTGCCTGAATTGGGAAGCACTTTGCAAGACGTATGATTTCCATGAGGGTATGCTTGTCACCTTGGATCTTGGTGACCCTGACATCGACGAAGAGAATATGGACATTTTGGTCCTTGTTGATACGCTTCCAATTCTACCGCTATGTGAATTTCTCAAACATATTATTTATTAAGTAATTTATATTGTTTATTTCAAAATAGTTGACAGCTTATTTTCATTCTTCAAAAAATGTACGGGGGATGGTAGACAGAACCTACTACACTGATGGCACAGAATTAACTTATCAAGAGAAATATCATCTTATCTCATTTATTAATGATCTTGAGAATTAGAATATCTATTATCAAACGCCTGCACATTATGGTCAATAAGTGCCACTAGTGCACGTGTTGAACTACGGTAACATCCATGGAGATTGCATGCTGAGATTTTTTTTACTATTATGACATATGTGCATCTTTTGCATAAATTCTTCTAAAACTATACTACATTGCTAATTACGAAGTTATTACTGTGTTTTTCAATAGAAAATTCCGAAGGATTGTGTGCATCATCTTATGTTTCCAAAAGGTCACCTTGATGTTATGAGCTTACGGCCAGGTCATCCTACGCATCATTGTTGTTCATACCGGATTTCTAAAACCGATGAAGACATGACAATCAAAGATTGGAAACAAATGTATGGTCAACCATAGGGAGCTACTTGGAAGCAAAATTGTGTGAACCGTGAGAACTGGAGACATGATGATCTCCATTCTCCATAATGGAGAGTCAAGGCCTATCTTGTTTTATGTTATTTTACCTTACAGAGGGTATTAGCTCCTATGAGAGAGGAGTAGGTCCTAGGTACAATGTGTTATTACGTGCTACAATGTGTTGGAGTTGATGATGATGAGGAGGAGGAGTTTTGATTATGACTAGTGACCAACTTGTTATATGATTTCTCATTGATGAAAATGATGATCATGAGGAGTTTTTATATGAAAATGATGTATTATAATGATAAGTTGTTAATGATATTATGATGATGATGATGAGTTATTATATCATTGGATGAAAAAACCGTGGATTAGTTTCAAGTTGATAGATCCTAAGTGACCAAGTCATGGATTATCACGTTAATCCATGACTTGGTCACTTAGGATCCATCCACTTGAAACTAATCCAAGGTTCTTTCACCCAGTGATGTAATAACTCATTATGATGTAAAAACAATCTCTAAGTTGCTACTGTATGAAAACTTGTATAATTGTGTATGAATATGACATAAAATAAAAAAGAAATAGAATATGCAATAATAGTAGTAGTGCGGGCATAGAGGTGCGCTGCTAGTAATTACCAGTAGCGCTTTCTACAAAATGCGCTACTGCTAAGTACCTATAGTAGTAGCGTGTGTAGAACAATACTACTTCTAACATTTAGTTGTAGCATCATATCAGTAGCGCTGCTCCCCGCGCTACTACTAGGCCAAAAACCAATGCTACTGCTAGGATTTTCCCTAGTAGTGGATAGCTATAAGAGAAAAAATATCTGTATTAAAGGGGATTCAAAATTTTAAATTAGAGATCAGGCCATCAATAATATCACAATGAAAACTGGGCTATCAAAGAGGCATATTCATTTGAATTTGGGGACATATGTAATGTTATTTTGTTTATCAATATAAGTGATCCATAGATCTTTTCAATTAGAGACAATGCATGGCTTTATGCAATTCATGTCTAAATGGGACTACACTACATGTTGCATGTGTCAAACACGTTATACATGTATACATGTTTGAGAAGAAGAAGAAACCCTCCATGAAAAACACATTAATTGGAGCTAGTTAGCGAGGAATGCATACACTGGATTTTAACATAAAATGGTTTTCAAATATTTCACTTCAATTTAAGATGGATTTAGCCTTAAGAATATGAGATCATGGCATCTGTAAACCATATTTATGTATAAAGGGTGCTGTCCTTTTGAAAATATATAAAAGTGATGTATATAGATTTGTATTCAAATACAAAATGTATCCTGCCCGAAAAAACAAAAGAAAATGGATTCGAAGTGAGTTGGCACGGTAAACATGCACTCTTTTTCTACAAAAAATTGAACAAAGCGGGCAAACTCACAGTAATAGCCCGAAACCAAAATATGCGAGATGGAAATTACTGCCTATCCCTGACACGCAAAGCCAATCGGCTCGATTTCTATAGGTTTTGATAGGGGTAGGCTTGTAATTTCACTCAAACATGACATAACCGCCTCTACCTCTCACCTCCCTGGATTCATACATGGTGGGCGCTTGTCCTTGGCCGAAATCGCCTCTCACCTCCCCAATTCATACACGGTGGGCGCCAAAACAAACTCTCCTCAGCCAAAATCTCCGGCGGCAAATATTTGGTGTATGCGAGATTGACGTCCTATCCCAAGCAACCCAATATTCCTGTGATGTATGAAATTTTAAATGGGGAATAAGTTGGTAAATTTCCCTACATTTGAGACAAGCGCATCCCAAAGACATAGTTCCCCCTACCTCTCTCCCTCCATTTCCCAATTCGTACTCCGCGGGCGCCAAAACACCCTCTCCACCCCAGCCTCCTCCGTGTGCCACCCCATCCACCAACGTCCTCCTCCACCATGTCGGGGCTGATACCCTGACGCCATCGTCCATTACAAGAGTTTGACCTATCTCATCCACGGCTTCGGACCAGCTGGATCCTTGCATCCCATCCTCTCACTTCACCCCGCCGTCGTCCACCTTGCCGGCGCCGCTCCTACGACTGTCGCGCCGGTATATTCCCACGCCACCACTGTTTTCCCTCCTACATCTGCTTCCCCGCCACTGGCAGCCATCGCTACCGCACCACCGTCAAATTCATAGCAGACGGATACATGGCGCCGCACCAGAGGCGGTACTCTTTCGTATCTTCTCAACTTATTTATCGCAACAAGAAAATAGATAGCCACTGCTTTACTGTGATTTCTTGTCCACCACTTAGGATCTTACTTGTTAGTTGCTTGGTTGTGAAGTTGCCTTTGTCCGATTTGCACCTTCAGATCTGCCATGGCACGCTCAACACTATACTCGCAATGATTATGGTTTTCCCCTTTTATATTCCACACTAGCTAAATGACAGTAGACTAAATTTAAAAATTGGGTCAGTTGATTTTTGAGAGCTCGCCAGAGTTCGCTGGAGGGAAGGAAGGTTCTCAGGTGGGAGCGGTGGTTGTGGGGGCGGTGGTGGGGCCTTGCCGGAGGAAAAAACTCGACGCAGGTGGGTGCGGGGGTGGGGGCAGAGGAACATCGGTGGTGGGGGCGGTTGAGCGGAGAGCGGGGGATCGGGGCCGGTGGTTCGGCCGGCGGCCCGTGCGGTGTTCCGTAGGGGGGGAATTAGAGGGGAGGAAGAAGAAGGGTTAGGAGACATAGGATCTTCATCCAACCGCATGAACTAGTCCGCTGACCCAAATGACGAAAGTCACATGACTTGCATGCACACATTCCTTTATATTCAGTACCATCATCGTAGCTGCTAAGCACTGCTCATCAATCCATCAAGCTAAACAACGTGCCACTCATAATTCCGGACTTGTTGCTCAAATTCGAATCTGATATGATGCTGATATTACTAAATAGATAACGTTTAATTGGTCAGCTAATGTTCCTACTTTACTTTCGAAAAGCATGTGCGCCACATATAGAGAGACAACAGGGAGTTGCATTCTTAATGTGCTCTGGTTCATCATGTGTGGGCACTTCATAACAAACATTTTATTATCCTAAATATGCTTGCTCTTCTTTAGCATGTTCCTCTTTTGTTCTTCTTTAATAAGTACTCTCTTCGTTCCTTAATACAAGTCTTTGTATAGATTCTACCATGGACTACATATGGATCAAAATGAGTGAATCTACACTCTAAAATGTATATGTATACATCTGTATGTGATCCATTGTGGAGTCTCTACAGAGACTTATATTTTGGAATGGAGGGAGTATAATAGTACTCCCTCCATTCCCTTATACAAGGCCACTATGAAAAATACATGTTGCATCTATAGAAGGCCACCAACAGTAATCGAGGCAAAAATTAATGATGTTTTCTTGTACTAGCAACTTGTTTAACACTTGCATGCATATAGTCATAATGACATTGTGCTACTTCCTTTGCATTCCTTCATTAAATGCATGCAAGCGTATTAATGATTCATGTTAACGAAAAGAAAAATTGAATTGCAAAGTAGTCATTAAATTTTACCTTGGTACTTGTAATCTAAGTTTGTAGCCTTGTATAAGGGAATGGAGGGAGTAGTACAATATGTTCCTTGTAGTGAAGAGGAGCAGGGATATTTGCAGTGTACAGATCTATTCGGTCGGTTGTGATGGATACTTTAAAATCTTTGGGCCTCTTTGATTCGTAGGATTTTGTAAACATAGGATTAGGAATTGTAGTGGCATGCCCACTTGAATCCTATAAGATTAGCAAGGAAATGCGGGGAGTTGTGTCGCCTTTGAGAGTTACATTGATATTAAAAGTATTGCACCTTCAGTTGAAGAGAGTTGTTATCCGAAGCCTTTCTAGACGTACCGGCAATAGTAGCCCATATTTTCCAGCAAGTTCCACTTTCCTAATTTTACTTGTGATGCTTAAGGTTTTCTCGTTATATCCACACTATGATATGTGTTGGTGCTTTGTGTCGCACTAGAAGCAGTCCACTCTTGAAGCTAAACAACACACCAATCATAAGTACAAAGCTTACTTCTTCAAATATGAATTGTGACATGATACTGCTATTAGTTAACAGACACACATTTAATTGGCCAGGTAATGCTCCCACTTGATTTTCCAAATGCATGTGGCCACATATAGGGAGACAGCATGGAATTGCATTTCTTTGGGCGCTGTGATTCATCATGAGTGGGCAACCAACATTGTATAAAAAGAAGCATAATCTCAATAATATGCATCCTCTTCTGTTCTTTCACATGTTCCTCTTTTGTTATTCTTTATTTAGTAAGTATAGTATGTTCCTTGTGAGTAAGGGAAGGAGGGACATCTGCAGTCAACAGCTGATAGAGCTGGCATGTAGGTGATCGATAGGCTTTCAATTAGTAGCGGCAATACAACACCATACTTTCCATACAGTTCCACTTTCCCGATTTATTTATGCTAGGTATGGTGTAGCCCTTTTATCTACACTATGATCTGCCTAGTTGATGTGTGCTCTTGTTATCATGGTTTGGCAATAAACTTTCTATACAATATATTATGAACCTATCATCTACCGACTATCCTTACTACTGGAGCTCCCAACAGGGAGCCTACTTTTTTTGTGTAGTTGTGCAAGATTATATTCATGCACGCACCATATTACAGCACACATGGGCTCTCCCATCAAAATCCAGTGATAGCACAGAAGGGTTTATAGGGAGCCCCTATTATATTAGAATATCATTCGCATTACAAAGATAATCTCACTACTAATTATGTTTTCATGCTACTCAGATATTGTACATAATCACAATGAATATGAGAATGCGTACATCAGAATAATATTATGGAACAGTGCAATGACTAACAAACTTGGCACCAAGGCATTGAGTTCCATTCTGGATGCAATGAAACACATACACTCCCCACCTGCAGATTCTTGTTCAGAATATGATCCTAATGACTATTCCAACCTCGAGGAGTCGAAGGTAGATGGCCTATCATGTTCACCCATCAAGGTGCATGTTCTAATTTGGCAAGGTTTTATTGATTGCACATATCATGCATAAAGTGTCTTGCGTTTCTTCTACTTCGTTGCACCATCATTTGCTTAGTTTACTCATCGTATATGTCAAGATGTCATGCCCATCCATTATCAATACATATTCCATCTGTCATCATACCATGTTTTCCCACTCAAATGTTGTTCTTGTGCATCAGTATCAAAAAGGAAGAGGGTGATTGCCGAACCTGAAGGAGCACCAGCAAAGTCCTTGAAAACGTGGTGGTGCCAGAGAAATTAGATAGCACCCCACTTATATTGGCTCTACAACCAGTGACACAAAATGTAGGACCGACTCTAGCTGACTGTACCCATACTTCACTGGCCATGATACGTCTCCAACATATCTATAATTTTTTATTGTTCCATGCTATTATATATTCTGTTTTGGATGTTTAATGGGCTTTATTATACACTTTTATATTATTTTTGGGACTAACCTACTAACCCAAGGCCCAGTGCAAATTGCTGCTTTTTGCCTATTTCAGTGTTTCACAGAAAAGGAATATCAAACGGAGTCCAAACGGAATGAAACATTCGGGAGAGTTATTTTTGGAACCGTATCTACCCAGAAGACTTGGAGTACATGCGAGGGAACGCGGGAGGTGGCCACGAGGGTCTAGGGCGCGCCCCCCACCCTCGTGGGCCCCCTCTGGCTCCCCCGATGCCCTCCGTCCTCCTATGCATATCCACGTACCCTGAAAACATCGAGGCAACAAAGAAAATCACGGAGTGCTTCTACATCAATATCCTAGCCTCACCAATGAGTTGTGAGTCGTTTACCACAGACCTTCGGGTCCATAGTTATTAGCTAGATGGCTTCTTCTCTCATTTTGGATCTCAATACAAAGTTCTCCACAATCTTCGAGGAGATTGATACGTCCATTTTGCATCATGCTTTTATGTTGATATTTATTGCATTATGGGCTATTATTACACATTATGTCACAATACTTATGCCTTTTCTCTCTTATTTTACAAGGTTTGCACGAAGAGGGAGAATGCCGGCAGCTGGAATTCTGGGCTGGAAAAGTAGTAAACTCTGGAAACCTATTCTGCACAACTCAAAAAGCTCTAAAACTCCACAGGACACCGTTTCAGAAAATATAAAAATTATCTGGCGAAAGAAGATCACCAGGGGGCCACCACCTGTCCACGAGGGTGGGGGCGCCCCCCCCCCCCCCCC
>LR738714.1:472079726-472233252 GCA_902687465.1 Secale cereale | reverse complement strand
CCCCCCACCCCTCTCTGGGTGCGCCCCCCTGCCTCGTGGGCCCCCCGATGGCCCCCCGATGCCATCTTCTCCTATATGAGGTGTGTTGACCTGGAAAAAATCATAAGGAGGCTTTCGGGACCAGACGCCACCGTCTCGAGGCGGAACCTTGGTGGAAACATATAGGGCTCCGGCAGAGCTGTTCTGCTGGGGATACTTCCCTTCGGGAGGGGGAAATCGTCACCGCCGTCATCACCAACAACTTTCCCATCTTGGGGAGGGCTATCTTCATCAACATATTCACGAGTACCATCTCCTCTCAAACCCTAGTTCATCTCTTGTATCCAATCTTTGTACCTAAACCTCAGATTTGTACATGTGGGTTGCTAGTAGTGTTGATTACTCCTTGTAGTTGATGCTAGTTGGTTATTTGGTGGAAGATCATATGTTCAGATCCATTATGCATATTAATACCCCACTGATCATGAACAATATTATGTGTTGTGAGTAGTTACTTTTGTTCTTGAGGACATGGGAGAAGTCTTGCTATTAGTAGTCGTGTGAATTTGGTATTCGTTCGATATTTTGATGAGATGTATGTTATCTCTCCTCTAGTGGTGTCATGTGAACGTTGACTACATGACACTTCACCATTATTTGGGCCTAGAGGAAGGCATTGGGAAGTAATAAGTAGATGATGGGTTGCTAGAGTGATAGAAGCTTAAACCCTAGTTTATGCGTTGCTTCGTAAGGGGCTGATTTGGATCCAGTTTCATGCTATGGTTAGGTTTACCTTAATACTTCTTTTGTAGTTGCGGATGCTTGCATTACAGGTTAATCATAAGTGGGAGGCTTGTCCAAGTAAGGACAGCACCCAAGCACCGGTCCACCCACATACCAAATTATCAAAGTACCGAACGCGAATTAGATGATCGTGATGAAAACTAGCTTGACGATAATTCCCATGTGTCCTCGGGAGCGCTTTCCTTCATATAAGAGTTTGTCCAGGCTTGTCCTTTGCTACAAAAAGGATTGGGCCATCTTTCTGCACCTTATTTACTTTTACCTTTTGTCACTTGCTACCAATTACCTTATCACAAAACTATCTGTTACTTATAATTTCAGTGCTTGCAGAAAATACCTTACTGAAAACTGCCTATCATTTCCTTCTGCTCCTCGTTGGGTTCGACACTCTTACTTATCGAAAGGACTACAATAGATCCCCTACACTTGTGGGTCATCAAGACTCTTTTCTGGCGCCATTGCCGGGGAGTGAAGCGCTGTTGGTAAGTGGAATTTGGTAAGGAAAAAATTATATAGTGTGCTGAAATTTATTGTCACTTGTTACTATGGCTCATCATCCTTTGAAGGGCTTGTTCGGGGTATCTTCACCCTGACCAAAAGAGCAAAGAGTTGCTCCTCAACCTACTGCACTGACTAAAACTGTTTTCTTTGAAATTCCTTCGGGTATGATAGAGAAACTGCTAGATAATCCTTTTACAGGAGACGGAACACTGCATCCCGATTTACACCTAATCTATGTGGATGAAGTTTGTGGATTATTTAAGCTTGCAGGTATGCCCGAGGATGTTATCAAGAAGAAGGTCTTCCCTTTATCTTTGAAGGGAGATGCATTCACATGGTTTAGGCTATGTGATGATATTGGATCATGGAACTATAATAGTCTGACGTTGGAATTTCATCAGAAGTTCTACCCTATGCACCAGGTTCATCGTGATCGTAATTATATTTATAATTTTTGGCCTCGCCAAGGAGAAAGCATCGCTCAAGCTTGGGGGAGGCTTAAGCCAATGTTATATTCATGCCCCAATCATGAGCTCTCAAGAGAAATGATCATTCAAAATTTTTATGCTCGGCTTTCTCTCAATAATCGCTCCATGCTCGATACTTCTTGTTCTGGTTCTTTTATGATGAAGAGTGTTGAATTCAAATGGGATTTATTGGAAAGAATTAAACGCAACTCTGAAGATTGGGATCTCGACGACGTTAAGGAGTCGGGTATGACCCCTAAGTTTGATTGTGTTAAAGCTTTTATGGATACCGATGTTTTTCGTGAGTTTAGCACTAAATATGGACTTGACTCTGAGATAGTAGCTTCTTTCTGTGAATCATTTTCTACTCATGTTGATATTCCCAAGGAGAAGTGGTTTAAATACCATCCTCCCATTGAAGTAAAAGTAGTTGAACATGTTAAAGTTGAAGAAAAGACTATCACTTATAATGTTGATCCTATTGTTCCTACTGCTTATATTGAGAAACCACCTTTCCCTGTTAGAATAAAGGATCATGCTAAAGCTTCAACTGTGGTTTGTAAGAGTAGTACTAGAACACCTACACCCTCGGAGCAAATTAAAGTTGAACCTAGTGTTGATATGGTTAAAGATCTCTTGGTTGAAAATTTAGATGGACATGTTATTTACCTCCAAGAGGAAGCTGCTAGAATAGCCAAACCTGATGCTAGGAGTAAACATAGACCTGCTGTAGGCTTGCCTGTTATCTCTGTTAAAATAGGAGATCATTGCTATCATGGTTTATGTGATGTAGATGCTAGTGCGAGTATAATCCTTCATTCCTTATATCAAGAAATTATGCATGACATTGCACCTGTTGAGTTAGAAGGGATTGATGTTACTATTAAGCTTGCTAATAGAGACACTATTTCACCAGTTGGGATTGTTAGAGATGTTGAAGTTTTGTGTGGGAAAGTTAAATACCCTGCTGATTTTCTTATTCTTAGTTCCCCACAAGATGACTTTTGTCCCATTATATGTGGTAGACCGTTCTTGAAGGAAATACTAAAGCTTCTAGAGGCACGTATTATCTATCCAGTTGTTGATAGCCAGTGGGTAAGTCATGTCCATTGTGTCCCTAAGAAGGGAGGTATGACTGTTGTTCCTAATGATAAAGATGAATTGATCCCACAAAGAATTGTTGCACGTTATAGGATGGTAATTGATTTCCGCAAATTAAATAAAGCTACTAAGAAAGATCATTACCCTTTGCCTTTTATTGATCAAATGCTAGAAAGGTTATCCAAACATACTCATTTTTTCTTTCTAGATGGTTATTCTGGTTTCTCTCAAATACCTGTGTCAAAAGGGGATCAAGAAAAGACTACTTTTACTTGTATTTTCGGTACCTTTGCTTATAGACGTATGCCTTTTGGTTTATGTAATGCACCTGCTACCTTTCAAAGATGCATGATGGCTATATTCTCTGATTTTTCTGAAAAGATTGTAGAGGTTTTCATGGATTATTTCTCCATTTACGAAACTTCTTTTGATGATTGCTTAAGCAACCTTGATCGAGTTTTGCAGAGATGTGAAGACACTAATCTTGTCTTGAATTGGCAGAAGTGCCACTTTATGGTTAATGAAGGCATTGTCTTGGGACATAAAATTTTTGAAAGGGGTATTGAAGTTGACAAGGCTAAAGTTGATGCTATTGAAAAGATGTCGTGCCCAAAGGACATCAAAGGTATACGAAGTTTCCATGGTCATGCCGGGTTTTATAGGAGGTTCATTAAGGACTTCTCCAAAATCTCCAGGCCGCTGACTAATCACTTACAAAAAGATATTCCTTTTGTCTTTGATGATGATTGTCTAGAAGCATTTGAAATACTTAAGAAAGCATTGATCTCTGCACCTATTGTCCAGCCTCCTGACTGGGATTTACCCTATGAGATTATGTGTGATGCTAGTGATTATGTTGTATGTGTTGTTCTAGGACAAAGAGTTGATAAGAAATTGAATGTTATCCAATATGCTAGTAAAACCCTAGATAGTGCCCACAGAAATTATGCTACTACTGAGAAGGAATTTCTAGCTGTTGTATTTGCTTGTGATAAGTTTAGGCCTTATATTATTGATTCTAAAGTAACTATTCACACTGATCATGCTGCTATCAAATACCTTATGGAAAAGAAAGATGCTAAACCTAGACTTATTAGATGGGTTCTCTTGCTGCAAGAATTTGACTTGCATATTATTGATAGAAAGGGAGCTGAGAACCCCGTAGCAGATAACGTGTCTAGGCTAGAGAATATACTTGATGACCCACAACCTATTGATGATAGCTTTCCTGATGAACAATTAGCTGTCATAAATACTTCTCGTACTGCTCCATGGTTTGCTGAATGCTAATTACATTGTTGCTAAGTTTATACCACCTAGTTTCACATACCATCAAAATAAAAAGTTCTTCTATGATTTGAGACATTACTTCTGGGATGACCCACATCTTTATAAAGAAGGAGTAGATGGTGTTATTAGAGGTTGTGTACCTGAGCATGAACAGGAACAGATCTTACGCAAGTGCCACTCCGAAGCTTATGGAGGACATCATGCTGGAGATAGAACTGCATATAAGGTATTGCAATCTGGTTTTTATTGGCCTACTCTCTTCAAGGATGCCCGTAAGTTTGTCTTATCATGTGATGAATGTCAAAGAATTGGTAATATTAGTAGACGTCAAGAAATGCCTATGAATTATTCACTTGTTATTGAACCATTTGATGTTTGGGGCTTTGATTATATGGGACTGTTTCCTTCCTCTAATGGGTATACACAGATTTTAGTTGTCGTTGATTACGTCACTAAATGGGTAGAAGCTATTCCAACTAGTAGTGCTGATCACAACATCTCTATTAAGATGCTTAAAGAAGTTATTTTCCCGAGGTTTGGAGTCCCTAGATACTTAATGACTGATGGTGGTTCACACTTTATTCATGGTGCTTTCCGTAAAATGCTTGGAAAGTATGATGTTAACCATAGAATTGCATCCCCTTATCACCCTCAGACTAGTGGTCAAGTAGAATTAAGTAATAGAGAGCTGAAATTAATTTTGTAAAAGATAGTTAATAGGTCTAGAAAGAATTGGTCCAAGAAACTTGATGATGCATTATGGGCCTATAGAACTGCATACAAAAATCCTATGGGTATGTATCCATATAAGATGGTTTATGGAAAAGCATGTCACTTACCTCTTGAGCTAGAACATAAGGCATATTGGGCTATCAAAGAGCTCAATTATGATTTCAAACTTGCCGATGAGAAGAGGTTATTTGACATTAGCTCTCCTGATGAATGGGGAACCCAGGCCTATGAGAATGCCAAGCTGTTTGAAGAAAAAGTTAAAAGATGGCATGACAAAAGGATACAAAAGCGCGAGTTTAAGGTAGGTGATTATGTCTTGCTATACAACTCTCGTTTAAGATTTTTTGCAGGAAAACTTCTCTCTAAGTGGGAAGGCCCATACGTTATCGAGGAGGTCTATCGTTCCGGTGCCATAAAAATCAACAACTACGAAGGCACAAATCCGAAGGTGGTCAACGGCCAAAGAATCAAACATTATATCTCACGTAATCCTATAAATGTTGAAACCAATGTTATTAAAACCGTAACCCCAGGGGAATACATAAGGGACACTTTCCAGAACGATTCAGACCCCGAAAAGGAAGAGGTATGTGGTACGGTAAGTAAACCGACTCCAAAACAGTTCTAAAGGCAATTTTTCACCGTTTTGGAATATTTAGAAAAATAGAAAAATAAGTGGCAGTCCGAAAGAGACACGAGGCGTCCACGAGGGTGGAGGGTGCGCCCCCTTCCCCTGGGCGCACCCCCTGCCTCGTGGGCAGCTCGTGTGCCTCCCGGACTCCGATTTCTTGTATGTTACTCCTTTTGGTCGGTAAAAATTCATTATATATACCCCCGAAGGTTTTGACCACTGTATCACGCGGAAATCCTCTGTTCTTGTTTTGAGTTGTTGTTCTGCTAGGGTTGACAAGGCCAGGCATCATGTCGTCCTCCTCCTCCAACAATGACGGCAACAATGCTTGGCTAATGAAGATAGATCTGAAGAGGGAAGGACCCGAGGAGATCAACAAGGATAAAAGGATCAAGAAGGTGGTGGAATATCAGGCTCTGGCAACATGAGGAGAAGACATCCATCAACCCCTTCCCAACCTCTTTACTTCAACTGAGATTACACTTTCAAGATGATTGAGTTAGCTCAAATTCAAAACAAGTATCTCACAAGTAAAAATATTTTGTTGAAGGAGCATATAGCTGCACTCAAAGGTATTATCCGTAAGTTGGAGGATCTCCTACGCTCGATGTATGATGATCCGGTGTCACTACTTTCAACTCCATCATCACCAACCCCAAAAAAGGAGACATAATCATATGGGTATGGGCACAACCCTTGGCAACTACCAACCTTGGGGGAGGTGCCCTGGTATCGTATCACCATCACACTCATATCTTTACCGCTTTTCTTAGTTTGATCTTTTTAGTAGTATCTTGATCTAGTAGAATAAAGTTAGCATGATCTAGTTGTGAGTTTTTGCTTTATGATCTTTACCCTTTGTAATCAAGTCCGTGAGATTTATAATAAAAATTAGTGTTGGGTCAAGGGCTTGATTTCCTCACTTTGGTCATGATAGAAAAAAAAAGAAAACATAAAGAGTATCAAAGAGATCATATTGATCTTATGGGAAGTAATGACTTCACATATAAAGAGTATGATGAATAAAAGTTGTTGAGAGTTGACAAACATAGTTTTGGTCATCGTTGTAATTAATAGGAAGTAATAGAGAAAGAGAGGTTTCACATACAAATATACTATCTTGGACACCTTTTATGATTGTGAGCACTCATTAAAATATGACATGCTAAAGAGTTGATGTTGGACAAGGAAGACAGCATAATGGGTTATGTTTTCTTATATCTGAAATAAAGTATATTGTCATGGATCATCCAACATGTTGAGCTTGCCTTTCCCCCTCATGCTAGCCAAAACTCCTCGCACCAAGTAGAGATACTACTTGTGCTTCCATATATCCTTAAAACCAGTTTTGCCATGAGAGTCCACCATACCTACCTATGGATTGAGTAAGATCCTTCATGTAAGTTGTCATGTTACAAACTCACTAAAATATGTATGATTTATTAGTGTGGAGGAAATAATCTTTATACGATCTTGTGATATGGAAGTAATAAAAGCGATGACTGCATAATAAAGGTCTTTATCACAAGTGGCAATACAAAGTGACGTTCCTTTGCGCTAAGACTTTGTGCATCCAACCATAAAAGCACATGACAACCTCTGCTTCCCTCTGCGAAGGGCCTATCTATTATTCTTCCTTGAGAGTCAAGGTGAAAATCACCTTTCCTTTTTACATTTTATCCTTTGGCAAGCACATTGTGTTGGAAAGATCCTGACATATATACCCACTTGGATGTAAGTTATCATGGTCTATTACTGTTGACATTACCCTTGAGGTAAGAGGTTGGGAGGCAACATCATAAGCCCCTATCTTTTTTGTGTCTGGTTAAAACTCCATAACAATAAGTATTGCGTGAGTATGAGCAATTGTGAAAGACTATATGATAGTAGAGTATGTAGGCTTGCCGAAAAGCTCTTATGTTGACTCTTTCCGATGTTACGATAAATTGCAATTGCTTCAATGACCAAGATCATAGTTTGTTGGTTTTCAATGAAGTTTCTGATTCATACTTGACATTGTGAATGAATTGTTACTTTAGCATAAGAATCATATGACAATATATACATGTTGCTGCTATGAGAATGATCATGATGCCCTCATGTCCGTATTTTATTTTTATCGACATCTCTATATCTAAACATGTGGACATATTTTTTGATATCGGCTTTCGCTTGAGGACAAGCGAGGTCTAAGCTTGGGGGAGTTGATACGTCCATTTTGCATCATGCTTTTATGTTGATATTTATTGCATTATGGGCTATTGTTACACGTTATGTCACAATACTTATGCCTTTTCCCTCTTATTTTACAAGGTTTACATGAAGAGGGAGAATGCCGACAGCTGGAATTCTGGGCTGGAAAAGAAGTAAACTCTGGAAACCTATTCTGCACAACTCAAAAAGCTCTGAAACTCCACAGGACACCGTTTCAGAAAATTTAAAAAATATCTAGTGAAAGAAGATCACCAAGGGGGCCACCACCTGTCCACGAGGGTGGGGGCGCCCTCCCCCCCCCCCTCTCTGGGTGTGCCCCCTGCCTCGTGGGCCCCCTGATGCCCATCTTCTCCTATATGAGGTGTTTTGACCTAGAAAAAATCATAAGGAGGCTTTCGGGACCAGACGCCACCGTCTTGAGGCAGAACCTTGGCGGAAACCAATCTAGGGCTCCGGTAGAGCTGTTCTGCCGGGGATACTTCCCTCCGGGAGGGGGAAATCGTCACCGCCGTCATCACCAACAACTCTCCCATCTTGGGGAGGGATATCTTCATCAACATCTTCACCAGCACCATCTCCTCTCAAACCCTAGTTCATCTCTTGTATCCAATCTTTCTACCTAAACCTCAGATTGGTACCTGTGGGTTGCTAGTAGTGTTGATTACTCCTTGTAGTTGATGCTAGTTGGTTATTTGGTGGAAGATCGTATGTTCAGATCCATTATGCATATTAATACCCCTCTGATCATGAACAATATTATGTCTTGTGAGTAGTTACTTTTGTTCCTGAGGACATGGGAGAAGTCTTGCTACTAGTAGTCATGTGAATTTGGTATTCATTCGATATTTTGATGAGATGTATGTTGTCTCTCCTCTAGTGGTGTCATGTGAACATCGACTACATGACACTTCACCATTATTTGTGCCTAGAGGAAGGCATTGGGTTGTAATAAGTAGATGATGGGTTGCTAGAGTGACAAAAGCTTAAACCCTAGTTTATGTGTTGCTTCGTAAGGGACTGATTTTGATCCACTTGTTTCATGCTATGGTTAGGTTTACCTTAATACTTCTTTTGTAGTTGCGGATGCTCGCATTAGAGATTAATCATAAGTGGGAGGCTTGTCCAAGTAAGGACAGCACCCAAGCACCGGTCCACCCACATACCTAATTATCAAAGTACCGAACGCGAATCAAATGGTCGTGATGAAAACTAGCTTGACGATAATTCCCATGTGTCATCGGGAGCGCTTTCCTTCATATAAGAGTTTGTCCAGGCTTTTCCTTTGCTACAAAAAGGATTGGGCCATCTTGCTGCACCTTATTTACTTTTACCTTTTGTCACTTGCTACCAATTACCTTATCGCAAAACTATATGTTCTTTATAATTTCAGTGCTTGCAGAAAATACCTTACTGAAAACTGCATATCATTTCCTTCTGCTCCTCGTTGGGTTCGACACACTTACTTATCGAAAGGACTACGACATATCCCCTACACTTGTGGGTCATCAGAGATCTATTCGATGTAATCTTTATGCGGTGTGTTTGTCGAGATCCGATGAATTGTGGGTTTATGATCAAGATTATCTATGAATAATATTTGATTCTTTTTTGAAATCTTTTATGTTTGATTATAATATCCTTGCAAGTCTCTTCGAATTATTGGTTTGGTTTGGCCTACTAGATCTATAGTTCTTGCAATGGGAGAAGTGCTTGCCTTTGGGTTCAATCTTGTGGTGTCCTTTCCCAGTGACAGCAGGGGCAGCAAGGCACGTATTGTATTGTTGCCATCGAGGATAAAAAGATGGGGTTTATATCATATTGCTTGAGTTTATCCCTCTACATCATGTCATCTTGCTTAAAGCATTACTCTGTTCTTATGAAGTTAATACTCTAGATGCATGCTGGATAGCGGTCGATGTGTGGAGTAATAGTAGTAGATGCAGAATCGTTTCGGTCTACTTGTCACGGACATGATGCCTATATATAATGATCATGCCTAGATATTCTCATAACTATGCGCTTTTCTATTAATTGCTCGACAGTAATTTGTTCACCCACCGTAGAATTCTGCTATCATGAGAGAAGCCACTAGTGAAACCTATGGCCCCCGGGTCTATTCTCAACATATCAATCTTCCATCTACTTTACTTTGCTTTATTTACTTTCTGTTCTTATACCAAAAATACCAAAAATATTATACTATACTATCTATCAGATCTCACTTTCGTAAGTGACCGTGAAGGGATTGACAACCCCTTATCGCGTTGGCTGCGAAGTTCTTATTTGTTTGTGCAGGTGCGAGGGACTCGCTCGTGGTCTCCTACTAGATTGATACCTTGGTTCTCAAAAATTGAGGGAAATACTTACGCTACTGTGCTGCATCACCCTTTCCTCTTCGAGGGAATACAACGCAAGCTCGAGAAGTAGCAGGCCACACCACTAGCCCCACCACACAGGACCTGCACTGCAGCAAAAGGTATGCCGATTTCAGTTGCCATAGCACCAGCCGTACCACAGAAAAATCCCACACCAGCAAAAAGTACAGCAAGTCCACCGGCCAAAGACCTATCCGAACTGCAGAGACGGCCAATTCATGTAGATTGGAACCCCATTCCAATTATTCCCAGTTTAAAAGACAATGATGTCAATGTTGGTAGGAACTATGTGCATATATTCCCATCATGGGAAGATTATAATGAAGACAAACACCATTTTCACATCTTCATGTCCCACTTACGTGTAAGTGCTATTATTCATGGTGATTATTTTCCTGTTTTCTGCCGATTTAACACGTCAATGATTTACATTACATTGCATTGTTCTTCTAAGTACCAATGCCAATGAAAATGTTTAGCTCTGCATTGTTCTTCTAAGTACATGCTGTCCTTTATCAGTGTACTTATATAGACAGCTAGTTGTTCATGTACCATCACTCTGCAGCTTATTTTTTTCCCTCCATTTGCTACACATCAAATCTATATCTACTCTTACCATAAGGTTGGATAAAACCAATGGTACTGAAGAAGTTTAGCTCTAAATTGCTCTTGGCGGTAATTTTTGCTTGTATCGTTGTACTTACATTTATAGCTAGTTGGTTATGTAGCATCACTCTTCATCTTATCTTAAATATTCTCAATTTTTTCTTATATTGTCACATCTATATTTACTCTTAACAAAATGTAGAATAAAGGCAACGCTTATGAAGAAGATTTTGTGGTAAACTTCTTGAATCCCCCCCCCCCATCAGGATGGACAAGGGCTTTATAGAGCCGGTCTTCACCACTAATGTAAGCTTTTCCTTCTCAGGCCTTCAAACTTTGTTGTGTATATTTGGATAGGCATGACTGCAACTGCTGTTTATTTTTGGTTTTTGCATCAAATTGCATGCTTAAAGTCTATTATGAAGTTCATAAACATAAGTTTGTCCTTCTCAATTTAAGTTTTAAGTTGTATAACCAAGTTCCTTATTCATACCATGTAAATTAAACTATACAGAGCAAGTGATCTTATTTTGCACTGCATGTATGCTTCTATTCTTGATCTGTAATCCAGTGGTGTGGTAAAACTACCCACTATAGCACAATGTCTTAACTATGAAAAATGTCATATTATTCTACTATTATTTAAACCATCTCTTTATTTGCCAATCTGAAATGGGTAAATTGACAGCACACTAACCATTGATGATTATGTGTTCTTTAGCACCACATGTATACCTGAGTTCTTGATCTGTAATCCAGTGGTGTCGTGAAGCTGCCAACTCCTTCACAATGTCATTTCCTGCCATGTCTTAACCTGAACAGTACCATATTGTGTTAGTGCTATTTTAAATTGTGTCTCTTTATTCGCTAATAAGAAATGTGATGAATTGTCGGCACTGATACGTATATGTGCAAAACCTCTCATCTGTCTGCTTGTTTCTCTTTCAGAGTGATACCTCTGGCCCCTTGAAGAACTCCCACAATGATAGTGAGACAATCCTATTGCATGTCCCTCTAACATATATTGCAGGTAAGAAGGCAACACATCTTGGAGATAGCAATACAACTCCAAAGTCATGTCTTGATGTAGCGTTGAAGTTACTCGCTAATACTAGTGACACAAGCTCGATGAAGTCGCCACCTGAATCTGTAAAACTTCTTAAGTCTCAACTTCAAGAAGTAAGACATGGTTCAGTTGAACCCATGCTTGAACTCCAATCTCTATGGAAGATCAACGAGAAGTCCAGTGCGTCCATTGACGATATGCAGCAAGAGTTGGAGGATATAAGCGTCAAACAAGCGCAATCTCATCAGCTTGCTCAGCTTCTTGCGCTGCAGCTCCCGAGCAGTGCTAACCTTTCTTGGACTCTATTGAAGTGTTGTCGGTTTTGTATATTATTTTATCGGCATGTTTATTTGCACTGTTGGCGGTCTTTGATGCCCAGTGTATGTAATTTGTTGTCTACTTGTACTTTATTATCACTGGTGGCAAACTTTGATGCCCAGTGGATGTAATATGCCATAATTTCTTTATTGTATAGTCTAGGTTTTTTCTTATTCACGTTGCTACAGTTATTTTATTGTATATATATATCATGTCTTCGCTCTATGAAAAGTAAACGAGCGAAAACATAAAATTCCGGTACATAATCGGGCTGGCATGCAAATCACTATATATGGGCCGCATCATGGGCAAAATCATCTCGGTCCGTTAAGAGGCTTAAATGTAAACTGGCCCACTAGTAGTTTCGGGCCATAATAGGCCGAGTAAACCACTGGCCCTAAGAAAATTCAATGGGCTTTTAGTAGGCTGAAAAGTAGGTTGTGCCTGAAATGTGTCGAACAACTCACGGGCCGATAGTGGGCCAAAATAGACCCCGGCCCATGATTGTGCCAATCACATCACGGGCCATTAACAGGCCAATTTGTTTCTCAGTCCTTGTTTGGCCCAATCAGATTATAGGTTGTGAGCAGGCTGGATGCAAAGCGGGCCATAATTAGGCCCAACTATATGATGGGCTTTTAATAGGCCGAAATAAATAGAGGGCCAAAACTTTAAACGGGCCTTTAACAGGCCGATACTAATATCAGGGTGTACTATTAAATGAGCCTTTAGCAAATAGAAATCCTAACCGAGCCTCAACTGGGCACAAAAGCATAGCGACAAGTTGACGGGTCGTATCTTATATGGGCTATAATATAGCCCAAAGAATGAAAGGCTCTTAAAGGGTTGGATCTGATATGGGCCGTCATTTGTCCCAAAACTTGACAAGGTTCTAGCGGGCTGGATGTGATATGGGCCGTAATATGGCCCAGAACATGGTAGGATATTAACTGGTCGGATCTCATATGGGCCCTTATTAGGCTCAGAACGTGGCAGGTTGTTAATGAACTCGATCACATATGGGCCAGCATTTGGCCCAAAACACGACAGCATGTTAACGGGCCGGCCCACTAGTGTCCACAAAATCTTGTGGGCCTTCAGCTGGGCCAGCCCATTCTGGTCTGCAAAATCTAGTGGGCATGTAGTTGGGCCGTCCCATTTAATCTTTATGGGCCACTTTTGGGCCGGTCGACGTGTTGACGTATCATAGGCACCGCTCGCCCATTGGATGAGTGACATATATGCCAACGCAGAGCTGACACATGTTTCCACCGGCCAATGAGAATTTTACATGTGGAAATCGCCATTAGTTGTGGCTGTTAGTGGGTTATCGGATCCAAAACCGGACCTCATAGTTTAACGGTGACCTGTTACGGTGGATGCCACGTGTCGGTTACCCTTGACGAAAGCACTTACATGACGTGGTATTTATCGTCATGGAAGTAGACACTTCCATGATGATAATTTTGATATTGTCATGGAACACTTCTACGACACCACATGTATGACTATCTTGATACTGTCATAAAATCGTCATGGATGTACATGCATGAAACAAAACGTGACCTACTCTGAGAAACATGTATTATCATGGAAGTAGTTTTTTTGTAGTGCTTGTGGGTGAATGTCGATGTGTTTGCATGGCAACCATCTAACATCCCCGACATTCCTAGGGAGCTAATTGAGCACCACCTTGTTGTCTTCCCTCATGCGCTACCCGTCAAGTAGAAGGTCTCGAAGCAAGCTTTGGAATAGCAAGAATTCATTGCTAAAGAAATCAAGAAGTTGGAAATGGCAAGCTTGGTCAGAGGAGTTCTCCATCCGACATGGTTGGCCAATCTAGTTGTAGTGCGCAAGGCGAATGGAAAATGGAGGCTTTGTATTGACTATACTAATATCAATAAAGCATGTCCAAAATATCTTTTCCCTTGCCGCGCATCGACCAGATTGTGATCCTTTTCCCTTGCAGTCGTTTCTTGATGCCTACTCAGGGTATCACCAGATCTTCATGTCAAAAGAAGATGAAGAGAAAACCGCATTTATCACTCCATGTGCCATGTATTGCTTTATACGTATGCCTTTCAGATTGAAAAGTCTTGGTTCAACATTTGCAAGAGCAGTCCAAATTGGTTTTGAGCCCCATCTGCACAGAAATGTGGAAGCATGTATGGATGATATAGTGGTCAAGACCAAGGACAAAGCAACACTTATACAAGACGTACAAGAGACATTTGCAAATCTGTGCAAGATCAATCTGAAGCTCAATCCTGAGAAGTGTGTGTTTGGTGTTCCATTCGGCAAGCTTCTCAAGGTCTTTGTGTCCCAACGTGGAATCGAAGCAAATCCCGACAAGATCATGGCAATTGAGCAGATTGAAGCACCGAAGCGCGCCAATGATGTGCGCCGCCTTGTCGGCTGTGTTGCTGCATTGAGCAGGTTCATCTCCAAATTTGTTGAGCGTGCCTTGTCGTTTTTCAAAATCATGAAAAAGGCAGGTCCAATGAAGTGGACTCCGGAAGTGGAGGCCGCGCTGCAGGACTTGAAGAAGTACCTCTCCTCTGCGCCAACTTTAGTTGCGCCAAAGCCACAAGAGCCATTGTTGTTATACTTGGCGGCAACAAATCAAGTGGTCAGTGTTGCAGTAATGGTCTAGAGGGAAACTGAAGGCGAATAAGCAGTAGATGCAAGCCCGTCAAGAGATAAACCAAAATATTCTCCGGCAAGTCCAGGTGCCGACAAATCAAGCATAGAACAAGCAGATGCAACATACCAGCAAATAGTGCAGAAGAACAAGTAAAGCTTACATTTTCCAAGCCCAAAAATGACTCTTTTTGTGAAGTGCCTCAAATAATTTTGAAATTCTTCCATTTCATTTTTCATCAAAATTAGGCCACATTGGATGGCTTGTGAGCAAACCACTCCAATCAGCCTTGGATGGCTTGAACACAGTGTCCAGGACACTAGACGGAGGCTGCTCGCCCACCACCACCACGGTTCAAGCATGCGGGAAGAGGGTGGGAGGGAACATGCAGGAAGATAAGGGAACTCCATGGATTCATGTTTGAGAAGAACATGGACGCCGCCTTTGATCCATATCAGAGAAGTGGTAGCCTCAGAGAAGACTAGGGGCGGGCGGGGAGAGGAAGGAGAATAGGGTGGTGATGGCCGAAGAGGAAGACCGGTTGTGCGGGCGCGCATGACGGCGGCGGCGGTGCCGTACTCGTACACATCTAGGAGAGCCCCTCCTCTTGTGTTTTTTTTCTTTTACACAAATCTGCTCGCCCATGTGTTTTCTGCTCGGCCGTGCATCCAACCCAATAGAAAATAAGGCCCAAGCCTAGAAACGAAACATTTTTTCTGTTGATCACTTTGGACGCATTTGGTTGCCTTGAGTGAATAGTGCCTGCATTTCAGCCACATCTCACCGGAGCCTGGTTCAGCAAAAAGAGGCAACAAACCAACATCTACATGTTGTTTGGTTGCCTGCATTGCATCAATGGCCACTTTAGGGGCGGTTGTTTGGTTGCACGCATTTGTGCTTAAGGGGTGAGAAGAACACAAACGTGTATGATGTGGTTTCCATCTGCTCACTCCATTCAAATGTAGTGGCCTTACCACCACATTAGGCACAACGGTAGGCAGAGCACTAACGGCACATAGACTAGCAGGTAAACAACAGCTAACAACGAATAAACAAGCAACTAAATAGGCATACTAAAAGCTTCAGAGCAAACATGCATAAGTCTAAAGAAAGCATGGGCATTCCATGCCCCCTGCTTCACCACAGGGTGCTGAACCCTGGATAAAATATTAACAGGACCACAGTCGCACCCTTACTTTCCTGCCCTTGATGGTCCATTGAGAGGACTGGACACCAAGGGCCACTGGAGGTGACGTGCATGGGAGCTGGCCCAGGAGACAGAGCTCGGTCGCTTGGGTTTATCGATGCTGCAGGACAGACCCGAGCACAGACGACGTGTTGAGTCTCGGTCATGGCACGATCAAGAGCGAAGGTCGCAAAGGCGTGGCGGTTCAAATGGTGGCGAAGAACCGAACACGCGGCTCAAGCCAGCAAAACAACTACATCAAAGAATAACCAGGTCCAATACAAGACCAAAACGATGTGGTTGCCGGGGTGGACCCTGACCAACCTGAGGTTAATGCGGCCCGAGAGGTGCCCTCAATTGAACAAACCAAAAAGTCACCTAGCAATCATGCTGCCGCGGGAATGTTGGGGTGGTCGGGGAAGCATGTCGCGAAGGTTGGCTCCTCAGGGGTCGGCTGGCTCCTGAGGCCCTGAGGGCTCGCAAGGAGCCGGGACCTCGTGAGATACCAGCACCGCGTGCCAGGCCTCATGAGATGCCAGCGCGAGCCACGCGAACTGCTGGTACGTGGCGCCCGTGTCCAGCAGGCCGAAAGGCATGCAGATGTAGTTGTAGGGGAAACCCCCACTCTGGCCGACGTGTGATGGCCAGAAGAGGTCCTGAGAGTTGGCCCTATCGAGGCCCGTGATGTCAACGCACACACGCAGCCCGCTGCTAGCGTCGGGGGCTACAGCCGACACAAGGCGTGCGGGGCGGCGCTCGCTGCGCATGGCCCATGTTTCCTATAGCTTGTGGATATCCTGGGTGATGAACTCTCGCGCTCGTGGTGCCTGACACCGTGCTCCTTGCTCGCGGGGGCGTGCATCGAAGCACGCCTCCAAGTGGTGCCCAAGACCCTCCTTGTCGTGTGGGCCAGGTCAGGCGCTTTCCAGATGGAAGCCCCTGAGCCCGCCATGAGGCAGGTGTCGGGTGTGCCTTCCTATGCAGGAGGGAGGCAAGCCCCAGCGACAGGCGTGGCGCTTGAAGAGTCATCGACTGATGCCTTCTTTGCCTCGGGGTGGTTCTTGGGGAGGAGTTGCTTCTTCTTCGCGGGGGCGGCCTCAGGAGGCGCAGAGCTACCCTCGCCGTTGGAGTTCTCAGCAGCTACTGCCTGGTATGCATGCTCGAGGGAGCAAACCGCATCTTTCTCATCATAGGCAACGGCGATGAAGCCACTGCACCCTGGCATCTTGAGGATGTTGTAGCTGGGGTGGGTTTCCGCCATCAACTTGGCGAGCGTGGGCTATCCCAATATGGCATTGTACGGTGATACGTCTCCAACGTATCTACTTTTCCAAACACTTTTGCCCTTGTTTTGGACTCTAACTTGCATGATTTGAATGGAACTAACCCGGACTGACGTTGTTTTCAGCAGAATTGCCATGATGTTATTTTTGTGTAGAAATAAAAGTTCTCGAAATGACCTGAAATTCATCGGAGAATTATTTTGGAATATATAAAAAATATCTACGAAAAGAACCAAGCCAGGGGGCCCACACCCTGTCCACGAGGGTGGGGGCGCACCCCCCTCCCCCAGGGCGCGCCCCCTGCCTCGTGGGCCCCCTGTTGCTCCACAGACGTATCCCCCGACTCCATATATTCACTTTCGGGGAGAAAAAATCAGAGAGGAAGAATTATCGCATTTTACGATACGGAGCCGCCGCCAAGCCCTAATCTCTTTCGGGAGGGCTGATCTGGAGTCCGTTCGGGGCTCCGGAGAGTGGAGATCGCCGCCATCATCATCATCAACCTTCCTCCATCACCAATTCCATGATGCTCAGCACCGTGCATGAGTAATCCCATCGTAGGCTTGCTGGACGGTGATGGGTTGGATGAGATTTACCATGTAATCGAGTTAGTTTTGTTACGGTTTGATCCCTAGTATCCACTATGTTCTAAGATTGATGTTGCTATGACTTTGCCATGCTTAATGCTTGTCACTAGGGCCCGAGTGCCATGATTTTAGATCTGAACCTATTATGTTTTCATGAATATATGTGTGTTCTTGATCCTATCTTGCAAGTCAATAGTCACCTACTATGTGTTATGATCTGGCAACCCCGAAGTGACAACAATCGGGACCACTCTCGGTGATGACCGTAGTTTGAGGAGTTCATGTATTCACTATGTTTTAATGCTTTGGTCCAGTACTCTATTAAAAGGAGGCCTTAATATCCCTTAGTTTCCACTAGGACCCTGCTGCCACGGGAGGGTAGGACAAAAGATGTCATGCAAGTTATTTTCCATAGGCACGTATGACTATATTCGGAATACATGCCTACAATACATTGATGAACTGGAGCTAGTTAAGTGTCACCCTAGGTTATAACTATTACATGAGGAATTGCATCCGACATAATTCTCCATCACTGATCCAATGCCTACGAGCTTTTCACATATTTCTTGTTGCTTATTTACTTTTCCGCTGCTACTATTACAAAAACTACAAAAACACTACCGTTACTTTTATTGTTGCTATCGTTACTTCCATATTACTTCGCTACTAAATTACCTTGCAGCAGATACTAAGTTTCCAGGTGTGGTTGAATTGACAACTCAGCTGCTAGTACTTAAGAGTATTCTTTGGCTCCCCTTGTGTCGAATCAATAAATTTGGGTTGAATACTTTACCCTCGAAAACTGTTGCGATCCCCTACACTTGTGGGTTATCAAGAATATTTCCTGGCGCCGTTGCCGGGGAGCATAGCTATATTCTTTAAGTCACTTGGGATTTGTATCTGTTGATCACTATGAAGAACTTGAAGGACTCAAAAACCAAGATCTTTCCCTCAATTACGAGGGGAGGTCAGGAACTGTCATCTAGCTCTACACTTGATTCGCCCTCTGTTATGAGTAAACTTGTGACACCTACTCCTCCTATTGAATCTGATATGTCGCATGTTCTTGGTGATGCCACTCCTGCTATGTATGATGAAACTACTTCTATGCTTGATAATACTGTGCCACTAGTTGAATTTCTAAATGAACAAATTGCTAAGGTTAGGGAGAATGCAAATATTGAAAATAATAATATTTATGAAAGTGATGATGAAGATTCTCCCCCTAAATATGAATTGCATGTTATTCCTGAGGGTTATGTTATGGATGAAGAAACTGCTAGAGACTTTCTTGCTTGCAATGATAGATATGATCTTAAGAAATTATTAGCTAAGCTGGAAGAAAAGTCTTTGAATGCTAGAATGAAATATGACCCTACTTTTGCTACTTCACCTATCTTTGTTACTGATAAGGATTATGATTTCTCTATTGATCCTGAGTTAATTACTTTGGTTGAATCTGATCCTTTCCATGGCTATGAATCTGAAACTGTTGTGGCACATCTTACTAAGTTGAATGATATAGCCACCATGTTCACCAATGAGGAAAAGATTCGTTATTACTATATCCTTAAGTTATTTCTGTTCTCGTTAAAAGGTGATGCTAAGACATGGTTTATTTCTCTTGATCCTGGTTGTGTGCGTAGTCCCCAGGATATTATTTGTTACTTCTCTGCTAAATATTTTCCCACAAATAAGAAACAAGCTACCTTACGAGAAATATTTAACTTTATGCAAATTGAAGAAGAGAGTCTCCCACAAGCTTGGGGGAGGCTTCTCCAATTACTTAATGATTTGCCTGATCATCCTCTTCGGAGGAATGAAATACTTGATGTCTTTTATAATGGACTAACCGATGCTTCCAGAGACCACCTGGATAGCTGTGCTGGTTGTGTTTTCAGGGAAAGAACAGTTGATCAAGCTGAATTACTATTGAATAATATGTTGGCCAATGAAAATAATTGGACACTTCCTGAACCAGCCCCTAAACCAACTCTGAAGAAAAGGGGTGTTCTATTTCTCAGTCTTGAAGATATGCAAGAGCCAAAGAAATCTATGAAAGAAAAAGGTATTAAAGTTGAAGATGTTAAGAATTTACCGCCTATTGAAGAAATACATGGTCTTGATAACCCGACATAGGTAGTAAAGGTAAATTCTCTTTATAGATTTGATGAAGGTGATATTCCTCATTATAAGTCTGCTAGCCAATGCTTAGATGAGTTTGACAATTTTATTGTGAAGCAAGAAAACTTCAATGCTTATGTTGGTAGACAATTGCAACGTAATGCTTATATGATTGAACGCTTGAGTGATTATATGTCTAGAGTTAAAGGTGAATTGAAACTCATTAGTAAACATGCTTCTATGGTTACCACTCAAGTAGAACAAGTACTTAAGGCTCAGAATGATTTGCTCAATGAATTAAATAGTAACAACAATGACTATGTTGTTAGAGTTGCAACTAGAGGGGGTAAAGTGAATCAGGAACCTTTGTATCCTGAGGGACACCCTAAGAGAATTGAGCAAGATTCTCAGAGAACTAATTTAGATGCACCTAGTTCTTCTAAGAAGAAGAAAAAGAAAAATGATAGGACTTTGCATGCTTCTAGTGAACCTGTAGCTGACACACCTGAGAATCCCAATGATATCTCTGTTTCTGATGCTGAGACACAATCCGGTAATGAACATGAACCTAGTAATAATGTTAATGATGATGTTCATGATGATGTTCAACCTAGCAATGATAATGATGTAGAGATTGAACCTGTTGTTGATCTTGATAAGCCACAATCCAAGAATCAACGTTATGATAAGAGAGACTTTGTTGCTAGGAAGCGCGGTAAGGAAAGAGAACCATGGGTTCAGAAACCCATGCCTTTTCCTCCTAAACCATCCAAGAAAAAGGATGATGAGGATTTTGAGTGCTTTGCTGAAATGAATAGACCTATGTTTTTGCGTATGTGTTTGACTGATATGCTTAAAACAAATCCTTATGCTAAGTATATGAAAGACATTATTAAAAAACAAAAGAAAGATAACTGAAGTTGAAATTTCCACCATGCTTGCTAATTACACTTTTAAGGGTGGAATACCTAAGAAACTAGGAGATCCAGGAGTGCCTACTATACCTTGCTCCATTAAAAGAAACTATGTTAAAACTGCTTTATGTGATCTCGGAGCCGGTGTTAGTGTTATGCCTCTCTCTTTATATCGTAGACTTGACTTGAGTAAGTTGACACCTACTGAAATATCTTTGCAAATGGCCGATAAATCAACTGCTATACCTGTCGGTATTTGTGAGGATGTGCATGTTGTGGTTTCAAATGTTACTATTTTAACGGACTTTGTTATACTTGATATTCCCGATGACGATAGTATGTTTATTATCCTTGGTAGACCCTTTTTGAATACTGCAGGGGCTGTTATTGATTGCAAGAAAGGCAATGTCACTTTTAATGTCAATGGTAATGAGCATACGGTACACTTTCCGAGGAAACAACCTCAGGTCCACAGTATCAATTCCATTGGAAAAATTTCAACTATCACTATTGGAGGTTTTGAATTTCCTCTTCCCACTGTCAAGAAGACATATGATATTCTTGTTGTTGGGGACATACATATCCCCATTGAGGTAACCTAGTGTTATTCGAAAATTCTCCGGTTTCATGTTATTGGGAAAGATTTTTATTAACAGGCCTTGATCAACCTTGTTAATGGATTCCTTTTGATGAGCATGAGATGGGTGAATCTAGATAGCACAACCTTCTGTACCCTCCTTTTACTTTCTGTTAATTAGATTAAATAAAGCAAAAATAGTATGTTCTGTCTATTTCAAGACTTATCCATGCAATAAAAAATACCATAAAAATAAAAGTTCTCAAAATGCCCTGAAAATGAAATATGATTTTTTTTTTTTATATTTGGCACAGAGAACACAGCAGGGGGCGCCAGCACCTGGCCACGAGGGTCTAGGGCGCGCCCACCCTCACTGGGCGCGCCCCCCTGCCTCGTGGGCCCCACGTGGCCCCCCTCTACTTATTCCTGCACCCACACACTCCTTCCTCCCAAAAAATTCACTATCCAGCTCAAGCACGAGTTCTAGCTCATCTTGCTGCCATTTTCGATCTCCTTGCTCAAAGCTCCATTCACAAAACTGTTTGGGGAGATTGTTCCTTGGTATGTGACTCCTCCATTGGTCCAATTAGTTTTTGTTCTAGTGCTTTATTTATTGCAAATTTTTGCTGCTTTGGTGACCTTGTTCTTGAGGTTGCATGTTAAATTTCTTTGGTCCCAAGTAGTTCTAATGCATGATATAGTCTCTAGGCACTTGTAGGAGTTGTTGCTATCAATCTTGGTGAGTTTGGTTCACTTTTATTTTGAGTTACTACAAATTTCAGAAAATTTTAGAAAAATGCATAGGAAAATCTTCCAAGGTGGTTCCTCAAGGAAGCAAGGACCAAGGCTCGCGATGCGTGAGCCGGACGATGAATTACCTAGGGAAGCTCAAGTGTGGCCTTGTGAATGGCCGTCAGAGGAGTTTATGGTTCGGGCAGGCATTAAGGAGGAGTTTGACGCATATGTGTGTAATGCTGACCTCGAGGGCTTCATGCTAGATAAGTGCCCTCAGTACCATTACTTAACTGATACCTTTGTTAGAAGGTCTAAATTTACATCTTCACGAAACTCTCACACTGTCATGTTTGATCTATACGATAAATCTTACACCATGGACCTAGAAGATTTTAATGATGCTTGCAAGCTCCCGCGGTGGGGCAATATTAGTGAACGTCGCAAATCTGAATATAAAGACTTCCTTGCTAGTATCATTGTGGGGGAATCTAGAGAGATCACACAAGCTACCATAGGGAGCATTCATTTTCTTGCAATACATTATTTTGCTCTCTTTATTGGTAGATGCATCAACGGTAAAGATGAGGCTTGCCATATGTGCGTCCTGAATCTTAGTGTTCTCAATAGTGCTGCATTAGGTGATAGACAATATAATTTGGGGGCCATTGTTGCATGTAGGTTACATCATAATGGTCTAAATGGAGATTTATTTGGTGGGATTTATGCCACTCGCATAGCCAATCGTCTTGGTGTGCCTATACATGAAAATGATGCACTATTACCACCTGCTTATTTAGATTATAACTCTATGGTTAGCCATCGGTTTGTAGAGAGGGACGAACAATCCCTCCAGTATCGACTAATCTTTGACATGCGTCATACTGTCCATATTGCTCTCCCTGCTCCTACCTTCTTTGACTTTCAGGCAAAAGGGAGATATACTATAACCAAGGAGGAGGCAAATGAATATAAGGAGATAATGAGAGCAGCTTGTCTCCAGGATGCAGCTCGCCACGCAATAGCCGCTGCATCTCAGTACAACCCCAACTACGACTTTGGATATCCGTCAGGCCAATACTGGCCATAGACCAACTTAGGCCAAAAGCCTAAGCTTGGGGGAGTACGTATATCTCACCGACATTACATTCATGTTCACACACTTATTCCAGTAGTCGGTGCTCACACTCTTTCATTGTACTATCCATGCTAGTTTCAATTCTTTTCTTATTCTTTTTCTTGTGTGTTAGAAAAACCTTAAGAAAAACAAAAAAAAATTAGTTGTAGCTTTTAGCTAGCTTACTTTCCATGCTTGTAGTAGTAGTAATTAAAAGAAAACCCAAAAAGATTTCTCGTTCTTCTTTTACTTGTTGGGAGCTTTCCCGTGTAAATAGTTTCTTTTCTTTCTTTGGGGGTCAAGAAGAGAAGACCATGATGAAAATGTTTAGTTGCTCTCATATGCTTTATTGTTAATTTAACCTGGAGCCATATTACCTTGCCTTCTCTCTTGTATTAAATGCTTGCAGATTCCAGCTTAGTCCAATGCATGTGCACTATTATTATTATCCACACCATCCGGTCGTGTGAGTGGAAGGCAATAATGACGATATATGATGAATTGATTGATATGAGAAAAGCTGGTATGAACTCGGCCTCTCTTGTTTTTGTAAATATGATAGTTCATCGTTCCTGATTCAGCTTGTTATGAATGAAACATGCTTGCAATGACAATTAGAGATCATAGCTGCTTATGCCATGCTTAACTAGCTAGGAGTTTATAATGTTCTATCTTGCGTGCCAACATGATATTAAAATGGTTATGATGTGGTATGATAGGGTGGTATTCTCCTTTGAACGATTCAAGTGGTCTGACTTGGCACTTGTTCACGCATGTAGTTGAAACAAAATCAACATAGCCTCCACGACATTTATGTTCATGGTGATTTATATCCTACTCATGCTTGCACTCATTGTTGATTAATTTTAATGCATGTTCATGACTGTTGTCGCTCTCTACCTGGTCGCTTCCAGTCTCTTTCTAGCCTTCACCTGTACTAAGCGGGAATACTGCTTGTGCATCCACTTCCATAAACCCCAAAGTTATTCCATATGAGTCCACTATACCTTCCTATATGCGGTATCTACCTGCTGTTCCAAGTAAATTTGTATGTGCCAAACTCTAAACCTTCAAATGAAATTCTATTTTGTATACTCGAACAGCTCATTTATCAACTAGGGTTGTCTATATCTTCCATGCTAAGTGGGTTATTCTCAAGATGAGTGGACTACGCTCATCATTCTTGAGAAAATGGCTGGTAACCGGGATGCCCAGTCCCATGCTCAAATCATAATAATTAAACAAAACTCCCCCAGGGTTGTTGCTGGTTTGGACGGTACCTGTCGTGGAATTAGCACGGCAGATGTCCGGTTTAGAGGACTTAGGTGTGGGGCCATCGCGCGAGTTAGCTTGAAGAGGTTAAAAGCACACAAAGGACACAGAGGGTTTATACTAGTCCGGCCCCTTCGATGAAGGTAAAAGCCTACGTCTAGTTTGGTTTGGTATTGCTTGAGTGTCGATGAACGGGGAGCGGATTGCTTGCCTGTGTCTCGACGGGTTGTTGCGTGTCCTTGAATCGTCGCCGGGTCGTCCCTTTATATAGGAGGCGACGCCCGGTCCGGTTTACAGAGTCCCGAGGCCGGTTCATAATCGTGTCCGCCTTGGTCTCTACTCTTTCTATCCTACACCTCAAGTTACATGATATGACGGTTTACAAACCGTAAGCTTTACACATGGGCCCTAAACCTCTATGGGCTGTAACCTCTGGTTCGTATTCTACTGGGCTTATGATAATACAACTATGTTAGCATAATCCGGATCTTCCTGGCCGGTTTATACCTGCTAGTAATATCCCTGACATTAGGCCCCAGATTGATTTGAACTTGTTCATGTCAGTCTTCTAAGTCTTTGCATAAATTTCTTCTCTGTAGCTCCTCTGCTTCGTAAACCGGCCATGACGTCATCTCCGGGAATCATCTTAATCTGTCGTGACATCACCTCCGCATTTATTGCTCACCTCTGTTTGTTACCTTTGTTAAATGCCATCCCGAAGATCGAGGCGACAGCGTAATCTTTATCCAATCTCTGACCTCCTCGATTCCCGCGCTTGCCGTTTCACCTCTTCAGCTTAAAAATACCGCTGGGGTCTGTCTCTTTTCTCCCTTCTGCCTTCGTCTTCCTCCGTCGCTCGAAGCTCCGCCGCCACTCTTCGAGCCCATCGCCGTCAACGAGCCAGGCCGCTGCGTCACCCTGAACCGTGTCCAGAGCAACTCACCGCCATCTGCTTCTTCATCAGGTATTCTTTCTTCCTCACTGTAGATCCCAATCTAGGGTTCCTTCCATAGCTTCCGCCATGAAACTTTGAAGCTTCGTTGTTCATCCTTGTGGGTTAACTTTGCGGTAGATTCAAACCTTTACTTAGATTCGTTTTAAGTGCGCTCCTGCTCCGCGCTCACGCCTTTAATTCCTCCAGCTTAACCGCTTAGATTTGATTTGTAGAGAACCTCAGCGGTTCTTCTTGTATACGACCTGTATTTATTCCATCTTTTTTTCATGCCTCAGATCCATTTTTACTTTCAGTCTTCTGTGAAAGCTGTTTCTTTGTATTGTAGATCTGTAGCTCACTCACCGGTTTAATCAATCATATGCTCTTCTTTTAAAGAATTAGACGTAAGCCCGACAGTTTAGCCTCCTCTTTTCCTGTTATCATAAACCGGTAGCTATTCGCTTCACATATGCTTCCGGGTTGTCAATGCCATTAGTCCCTTGTCTAAACCGTCGATTAAAATCCATAATTTGATGTTATGTTCCGGTTTTATGCTTCAGCAATTGGTAATCCAGAGTTTGTACTGTGTCTTTCAGCGTTTCCTTAGTCAAGATGACTGCCAAGCAGTTTGTTGCTTGTAACTGGGCTCCTTCCCGCATTACTGAAGAGGACCTAACGAATGCTGCTTCAATCGGTATTCTGGGCCCTAAAGAGGTTCTGCACTGGCGGGCCCCAGAAAATGAATGTCCACCTACTCCTAAGGAAGGAGAGGTCATTGTTTTCTTTGATCACCTGGCCCGGGGTTTTAGCCCTCCCGGTTCAAAATTCTTCCGGGATGTGCTAGCCGCTTTTCAGCTCCATCCTCAAGATATAGGTCCGAACTCTATATCAAATGTCTGCAATTTTCAAGTCTTCTCGGAAGCATATCTTCAAGAAGAACCATTAGTGGATCTGTTCCGAGACTTTTTCCATTTAAACCGGCGGACAGAGTTTACTGACGGGCCGCATCAAGAGTTAGGCGGCGTCAGCATTCAAAAGAGAAAAGATGCGAGCTTCCCTCACGCTGCTCTCCATACACACCCCAAGGAATGGGACCAATCATGGTTCTATTGTAAAGATACCTCGCCTGAAGGAGAAAACCCACTGCCGGGTTACCGTGCGCATCGCATACCTGAGGATCATCCCCTGCCGCAGCGCCTCAGTGCTCCAGATCGAGCCCGGTTTGCCCCTCAGCTTTCTAAGCTTAGGGCCTTTATGGCCAATGGTTTAACCAGAGTAGACTTTGTTCGTTGTTGGCTTGCCTGGAGCATCCTTCCACTGAGCCGGCGCTCCGGCCTGATGTGCGAGTATACCGGAAAACCGGATGACCCTCAGCGCCACATTGACATAATACTTCCTGAGAAAGAAGTCGCTGAATCCGCAAAGAAAATGCTCAACATCTCTCTGGAAGAGTGCAGCTGGACCGGATTAGCTCCATTCTGTGAAAACAATAAACCGCCAGTAGTAAGTTCCTTCTGACCTTTTCTGCTTGTTCTGATCCGTCCATATCAATTGTCTTCTATTTATTTTTCATCTTCTGCACAGGCCAACGACCCCTTCTGGAAGAGGAAACCTCAAGATAAATTGGCCAAACAGCCACACCGGAAGACGTATGCTGTCAAGAAGAAGAAGGCGGCTGCTGCCTCCGGTTCACATCCTGAGGAAGATGATCCGGATTCCGAGGTATGAATTGATCCTGATATGTTTTAATCTCCCTTTATCCAAATTTATGTTAACAGTGTCTTTCCGCAGGATCTGGTTGAAGGAAGTAAAGCGGCGGAAGTTGAGGTAATCTCTCTCTCTCTCTTCAGACTCAGAACCACCGGCACCCAAAATCCGTCGGGCGTCCCGGAAATACCCTTTTTCTCATCCTTACGCTCAATTGGACCCCAAATTTCTTTTGAAGAAGCAGCAGCATGAAGCACGCCGGACCACGCGCCACAGTGGTCACGTGGTGGAATCATCCGGAATACCCCTTACTCCGGCTCGTAGGCGTCGTTCTGAGGTTTTACTTTCTCCAACTCTTCTTCATCCAAAAGCCGCCTCATACGTAAACCGCTTAAACCGTCTGATCCTAACTATCAGGAGGCTCCTTTTTCCTCTTCCGGCGAGTCGACTGCCACACAGGTCCCTGTGCTGAAGACCGTGCCTGGGTAAGTCCTTTTCAAAATCCAGTTTATCTTTGTATTTGTACCCTTATGATTCTCATTGTTCTTTTGATTTTGTCCAGCAAGCCGAAGCCTAGCAAGAGGGCGAAAGCAACAAAAGCGGCTGCCGAAACTGCTACCGTTGAACCGGCCGCTAATCCAGAAGAAGTTATCCCTCCAGAAGATAATCCTGCAGCTCAGCTTGACGACCCTATTCCCATGGATCGTGATGATATTGCCGCTCCGGAAGAAGTTAATATTGAAAATGTAGTCGAACCGGCGAGCCCTATCCGGGTTAGCTCTCCTCAGGCTAGCCCGGCTCCTACTGGTCCGACGCCTACTGCTGCTCCTATCCAGCCAACTGTTGCTTCATCCGCGGATTGTGAGATTACTGGATTAGGTTTTACCGCTCCTGCTGAGCCTGTCATTTTGGCCAAGCACACTGCCAAAGAGGAGAGGCTTCAACAAGAAAAAGGCAAGTGGAGCACGGACTTATCTAGCTATGCCCAATTGAGTGCCCAGGAACTTCATTCCGGGTATTTGAACCGGCTCTTTACCAACCGCGATTATGAATCCGGGTTGGTTAACATGATGAAGGATAAGTACGAGGTACCTTCCTTCACTTGTCTCTGTTTTGTGTTTTTTGCCATCCTGTCCTTAAGCCATAGTTGCCCCCAAGTGTCGGTTTAGCTTTATTGTAGGTGAACCGGGACTTCCAATGTATCTGCAAATGAACTTACATTAGCCCCCAAGTGCCAGGGGTATAACTTGTTTTTATGCGCTTGGGACTTGTCTAAAATTCTCTTTTGGTACTTCAACTGCACATTAGCCCCCAAGTGTCAAGTAGATAACTTGTTTATATGCTTGAGACTTGTCTGAATTTCTCTTCTAATCCATTTGATTTCCTTGTAGGCTGACTTGACCTGGAGGGCTGCAGAAGTAACTGAACTCCGAAATAGATTAGCTGCTACTGAAACTGCTTCTGCCAAAGCCAAAGAGGAGCTTGTGCTGAACTTAACCAACGTAGAGAAATTGAAAAAGGACTTTGAAGCGGAGCGGTCTGCCTGGGAGGTGCAGAGGAATGCTCTTGAGAAAAGAGCAAAGGATGCTGAGGCTGCCCTTAGTCCGGTTACGCAGGAGTTAACCGGCTTAAGGCAGCAAATAGAACTTATGACCTCTGATATCTTTGGTGAGCACTCAATTCTATATGTTTTCATCTCTGCAATCTTTGATCCGCTCCGGTTTAACTTTAACAATCATATTTAGGGCGACGCATAACTCATCTTGGAGATGACGTCCGAAAGAAGCTCAAGGCCTCTTATACCCTGGTGGAGCAGTTGTATTCCGGCGCTCAAAGGGTTATAAGTGCAATGTCCCATCAGAAAGCGGCCCCAACTACTATCCAAGTTACTTTGGAGAAGCTATCTGTCCTGCATGTGCGCTTGGTGGAAGTGAAGAAATCTGCTGCACGGGCCGGTTCGCTTATAGCACTAACCCGGGCCAAGGCATGGGTTCCGGATTTTGATCCGGAAGAAGCTATGAACGGATATCCCAGTAACAAGGAAGATGGATCCATCTTATCTGCCGGGGACCTCCGTGCCCTAACCAAAGAGATGCGCCCACTCGCCAGCAAACTTGCTGATGAAGCGGATCTTACCAGGTATCATTCGGCATATGACTTAGAAAATGAACGGGTGGAGCGGCCGGTTTATGACACCGAGAATCTGATCCCGCCAGTGCGTGGCCATACTTTCGCTCCAGATATTGATCTGTCCGACCTTATTACTGAGGAGATGTACTTCCGTGCACTCTCCAAGATTGACTGGCGCGTTCCTGATTTCCAGCCACTTCCTGAAGATGAAGAAGATGCGGAACAAGCCGACCCTCAACCTTCGCAGCGTGAAGAGGAATCATAAACCATCCGGTTTAATTCATAGCTGCCGAACACTTTTGAAAAAACTTTAATCCGTTCGGGCTTGCAAGTGCCTTGTAATAGGATAGCTCGAAACATTGCCTTTGTCTCAATTCGAATGTCACAACTTGACTTGGCGTCTGCCAATTTTAATCCCTTGTCTGCTATGGTTGATCCGTTTATGTTATCTGCCTCTGCATAAACAATGCTAAAAAGATGTCCTGGCGGTTTACCACCGGACCTATTATATTGCTCTCATAGACATATATTGAAAGAGTATCTTGTTTTATAAACCAAAAATACTTCATACCTTTGATTAAGTGTGCCTGACATCCTTTAATCTGATATGCATAATTGAACGTGTAGATTCTGATGAGGCTCTTGGCCCTCTTGGCGTTTGCCTGATGACTGTTCCGGGTTATGATAAACGCCGGTTTAAATCATGCTGGTGTTTTATGACCCAGACTTTGAACTTATGCTGGTATTCATGACCCAGACTTTTTATTTTGCAGATATGTGGTCAACTTTGAAGTTGCCCAATTCCGGATTAACAAACCTGGTTAATCACAAAACCTTGAAAAACCACAAAAGCAAAGCATTTTTGGCAAATAAGACCATGTAGTTGAGGCTTTTTGCGAGCTGCCAGGCTCCAAATCGAGGCTTTTTGTGAGCTGCCAGGCTCGGAATCGAGGTTTCTGATTCGAATGCGATCAGTAAACTGGACCAAAGGGGTTGAGCTAGGATTCGAATGCGACCATGTAGCTCCCAGTGGCCTTGAGAATTTTGCCGATCAGTGGATTCGTATGCGATCCAAGGCGGACCCTAAACGGGGTTTAAGCTATGATTCGAATGCGATCATATATATTGGACCAAAGGGGTTAAGCTAGGATTCGAATGCGGCCACGTAGCGCCCAGTGGTTTTGAGAACTTTCCGATGAGTGGATTCGAATGCGATCCAAGGCGGACCCGAAATGGGGTTTTAAGCTATGATTCGAATGCGATCATATAAACCGGACCAAAAGGGGTTAAGCTAGGATTTGAATGCGATCACGTAGCCCCCTAGTGACCGTGGAGGCAGGGTACCTGTAAGAGAGTTGCGCTTGTATGGCAAGTCCTGTTTGGTCCCTTATGGAATTGTCCTGCATATCAAAATAGACTGATCAAAGCATCTTGTTTTCTTGATGAAAATGATATATATCAAGAGAAATAAACTTTAGATGGATATCACCTGAGTGAATCATAAGATACTTATATTTGAAGAAAATGGCTGATCCCCGGGTTTACCAGGGGTGCCGGTTTATTTATTAATCATAATATATACAGGATACATGAAGCGGAGCCCATGGCTCAAGTGTAGTAAGGCCGCAGAAGAGCAATGTTCCACGGCCTCTTCGTATCTTCCTCTGCTGTCCGTGAGTCTTTACGTTCTCGAACGTCTACCAGGTAGTATGAACCGTTGTGTAGGTTTTTGCTGACCACAAAGGGCCCTTCCCAAGGTGGGGATAACTTGTGCATATCTGTCTGGTCTTGGATGAGCCGGAGCACCAGGTCCCCCTCCTGGAACGTCCTGGTCTTAACCCGGCGGCTATGATATCTGCGCAGGTCTTGCTGGTAAATTGCGGATCGTGTCGCTGCTATGTCACGCTCCTCATCCAGTCGGTCTAAGCTCTCCTGCCTTGCTTGCTCATTGGCCGCTTCAACATAAGCTGCCACCCGTGGTGAGTCGTGCCGGATATCACTAGGGAGAACCGCTTCAGCACCATATACCATAAAGAAGGGCGTATAGCCTGTAGACCTGTTAGGCGTAGTGTTGATGCTCCAGAGGACAGAAGGTAACTCCTCAACCCAGCACCCTGGTGTTCTTTGCAAGGGAGTCATAAGCCGGGCTTGATGCCTCGCAAGATCTCTTGGTTGGCCCTGTCAGCTTGGCCATTGGATTGAGGGTGAGCTACTGCAGATACATCCAGGCGTAAATGCTCCCTTTGGCAAAACTCTTCCATCTCTCCTTTAGATAGATTGGTGCCATTATCAGTGATAATGCTGTGTGGAAAGCCAAACCGGAAAATTACCTTTTTGATGAATTTAACCGCCATTGCCGCATCACACTTACTGACAGGCTCTGCCTCAATCCACTTTGTAAACTTGTCCACTGCCACCAACAGGTGGGTTTTCTGATCTTGGGATCGTTTGAAAGGTCCAACCATATCAAGCCCCCAAGTCGCAAATGGCCAAGTAATTGGAATCATCCGCAGCTCCTGTGCCGGAACAAGAGCACGCCGTGAAAATTTCTGACAAGCGTCGCATCTCCGGACTAGATCCTCCGCATCAGCATGAGTTGTTAACCAGTAAAACCCGTGACGAAAGGCCTTGGCTACCAGTGATTTTGAACCGGCGTGATGACCACAATCTCCTTCATGTATCTCTCGAAGAATATCACTGCCTTCTTCTGATGATACACAGCGCTGAAACACCCCAGAAACGCTGCGGTGATGAAGTTCTCCGTTAACGATGGTCATAGATTTGGATCACCGGATTATCTGCCTAGCTTCAACCTCATCATCTGGAAACTCTCCTCGGCTCAGATACGCCAAGTAAGGTAGTGTCCAATCTGGAATAACATGAAGCGCTGCCACCAGCTGCGCCTCCGGATCAGGAACAGCCAAATCCTCCTCCGATGGTACCTGAACTGATGGACTGTGTAACTCATCCAAGAAAGTATTTGGTGGCATCGGTTTACGTTGAGAGCCCAGCCGGCTTAGAGCATCGGCCGCTTCATTTTTCCGCCGGTCTATGTGACCCACCTGGTATCCTTTGAAACATCCTGCAACCGCTTCAACTTCCCGCCTATAGGCTGCCATGAGCGGATCTTTAGAGTCCCACTTGCCAGACACTTGTTGCGCCACTAGATCTGAATCACCAAAGCACTTGACTCGGCTCAAGTTCATCTCCTTAGCCATCCGTAGCCCGTGAAGGAGAGCTTCATACTCAGCAGCATTGTTGGTGCAAGGGAACATTAGTCGGAGGACATAACAAAACTTGTCACCTCGTGGGGAAGTTAACTCCAGCCCCCGAGCCTTCTAATTGCCTTGAACCGTCGAAGTGAATAGTCCAGTATGTATGATCCGGCTTCTCCTCTGGTGCTTGTAATTCTGTCCAATCACTGATGAAATCTACCAATGCTTGGGATTTAATAGCAGTACGAGGTACATACTTCAATCCGTGTGGGCTAAGCTCAATGGCCCACTTTGCTACTCTGCCGGTGGCCTCTCTGTTCTGGATTATATCCCCCAACGGAGCTGAGCTAACAACAGTGATTGGGTGGCCCTGGAAGTAGTGCTTCAGCTTCCGGTTCGCCATGAACACGCCATACACCAGCTTCTGCCAGTGTGGATACCTTTTCTTTGACTCAATTAGAACCTCACTGACGTAATAAACCGGGAGCTGAACCGGATATTCCTTGCCTACTTCCTTGCGTTCCACCACAATTGCCACACTAACCGCACGGGCATTGGCGGCCACGTATAATAGCAGTGGCTCATTGTCAGCAGGGGCAGCAAGAACCGGCGGCTCTGCTAATTGCCGCTTCAAGTCCTCGAACGCAGCGTTTGCAGCATCGCTCCATATAAACCGATCTGTCTTTTTCAGCATCTAATAAAGTGGAATTGCCTTCTCTCCCAAACGGCTGATGAATCAACTTAACGCTGTAATCCTGCCTGCTATGCGCTGAACATCATTGATACAAGCCGGTTTAGCCAAGGATGTGATCGCCTTGATCTTCTCCGGATTGGCCTCTATTCCTCTGTTTGATACTAAGAAACTGAGGAGCTTGCCTGCCGGAACACCGAAAATGCACTTCTCCGGATTAAGCATCATCTTATAAACTCGGAGGTTGTCGAAGGTTTCCTTTAGGTCTTCTATCAGCGTCTCCTCCTTCCTTGACTTTACCACAATGTCATCCACATAGGCATGGACATTTTTTCCGATCTGTCCCTTAAGACAGTTCTGTACGCAACGCTGGTAAGTTGCTTGGGCACTCTTGAGCCCAAAGGGCATAGATACATAGCAGAAGGCTCCAAAGGGAGTTATAAATGATGTCTTTTCCTGGTCCTTAACTGCCATCTTGATCTGGTGATATCCTGAATATGCATCCAAAAAACTTAGCCGCTCACATCCTGCCGTAGCATCAATAATCTGATCAATACGGGGGAGAGCAAAAGGGTCAGTTGGACACGCCTTGTTTAGGTCTGTGTAATCTACACACATCCTCCATGTTCCATTTTTCTTTAACACCAAAACCGGATTAGCCAACCACTCCGGATGGAACACCTCAACTATGAACCCTGCGGCCAAAAGCCTGGCCACTTCCTCACCTATAGCCTTGCGCCTCTCTTCATTGAAGCGGCGCAGGTACTGCTTGACCGGTTTGAACTTCGGATCAATATTAAGATTGTGCTCAGTGAGTTCCCTCGGTATACCTGGCATGTCAGAAGGTTTCCATGCAAAGATATCCCGATTCTCACGGATGAACTCGATGAGCGTGCTTTCCTATTTGGGGTCTAGGTTAGCGCTGATAGTGAACTGCTTGGATGAATCGCCTGGCACAAAGTCAACTTACTTGGTTTCCTCTGCCGATTTATACTTCAATGCATGATCATGCTCTGCAGTTGGCTTTTTTAATGGGGACATATCTGCCGGATCAACGTTGTCTTTGTAGAATTTCAACTCCTCTGTAGCACACACTGCCTCTGCATAGGCTGCATCTCCTTCTTCGCATTCCAATGCGATCTTGCGACTTCCGTGAATCGTGATGGTTCCCTTGTGACCCGGCATCTTGAGCTGTAGATAAACATAGCACGGTCTAGCCATGAACTTGGCGTAAACCGGTCTCCCAAACAGAGCATGATATGGGCTCCGGATCTTTACGACCTCAAAGGTCACTGTCTCTGACCTAGAATCCTGCTCATCCCCAAAGGTGACCTCCAAATCAATTTTCCCAACTGGGTAAGCCGATTTACCTGGTACCACTCCATGGAACACCGTGTTGGATTGTCTCAACTTCTTGTCTGTCAATCCCATACGACGGAAGGTCTCGTAATACAAGATGTTGATACTGCTGCCGCCATCCATGAGTACCTTTGTGAATATGTAGCCACCCACCTGTGGTGCTACCACTAGGGCCAATTGGCCCGGATTGTCAACCCGTGGCGGGTGATCCTCTCTGCTCCACACAATAGGTTGTTCCGACCAACGTAGAAAACGTGGCGTTGCCGGTTCAACTGCGTGTACTGCCCGCTTCAGAATCTTTTGGTCTCGTTTGCACAAACCTGTAGTAAAGACATGGTACTGTCCACTACTTAGCTCCTTCGGATTACTATGATATCCGGATTGCTGCTGCTGTTGACGCTGCTGATTGCCTTGGTTATTGTAACCGCCCTGCCCGTGCTGCTGGTTGCCTTGGTTGCTGTAACCACCCTGACCATGCTGCTGGTTGCCTTGGTTGTAATTATTGTTACCGCCATGATATCCTGATCCGGAACCATTACCCTGGTGACCGGACCTTGAAAACCGGAACTCGAGCCACCGCCCGGGGGTCCGTGGTTATTTTTGGCTTGTTTCATGGCCTCTATCATGATCCGGCATTCCCTCCATGTATGTTTAGATGGGAATCCTTCTTTGTTGTGTTTAGGGCAAGGCTCATCTAACTGTTGTTCTAGACTGAGGAATTGCCCTTCCCCACGAGGAGGCGGTCTACCCTTGCGGCGCTGCCTGTTTCCCTGAACGTTGGTATTAGCCACAAAATCAGAACCACCCTCTGCCTTTCGCTTGCCATTGTAACTCGTTCCTGCAGGATTAACTTGCGCCGGTTTACCGGCCTTGTTTGCTTTTCCGGACTTGTCTCCATCTACCTCTGGGTACTTAGTGTTATCAGAATCCCCATATTTCACCAGGGCGCTCATGAGCGTCCCCATGTCATTACAATCTCGCTTGAGCCGTCCCAACTTCAGCTTCAGAGACTCAAACCGACAATTGTTTTCCAAAGTCACTATCGCCGTACTGGGGTTGATACTGTTGGAAGAGTGCAGGATTTCTGATACTTGCCGCACCTAGCTGCTAGCGGGCTCCTGCTCTCCTTGAACACATGCCGCTAAATCTACCACTGACATTGGCTGCTTGCACGTGTCTTTGAATTTTTTGATAAACTGGCGACGTAGCTCAACCCATGATCCGATGGAGTTAGGTGGTAAGCCCTTTAACCATGTCCGGGCTATGCCTTCCAGCATCATGGTGAAGTATTTGGCGCATGCCGCTTCATCCACATCTAGCATCTCCATAGCCATCTCATAGCTCTCGACCCACACCTTTGGAGCCAGTTCTGTCGTGTAGTTGGGCACCTTGCGCGGACCTTTGAAGTCCTTGGGTAATTTTACGCTTCGTAAAGCGGGGACAAGACACTGTACTCCAAAGGAACTCGCCGTGACTCCCGTTTCTGCTATGGTTGGGTGAACCGGCGTCATTTGACGGGTATCCTCGCGGGCGGTATGTCTGGCCCGGTCTGCCGCCTCCTGGGCGTGTGCTTCTGCTCCTGCCGGATTATCCTGCCTGTGGCGGTGACGTCTCCGCTCGCTGCTAGACACGGCCGGTTCATCCCAGTGCCTAGTGTAACTCCGACTCTGGCGGGGGGTTGAATGAATCCTCTCCCTGCTGTAAGAGTACGTCTGCTGCTGTGTCAACGCCGTGTCCGGCAATTCCTTAACCCGGCGCGCTTCCATCGCCACCGGGGATGTCCCCTCAATGGGTAAAGCGGCCAGTCGTGAAGCGGCGGCGACAATGTTGTCCAACGGGTTAGAATAATGGTCGGGAGGGGTGGCGATGTGCGGTGTGGGCACAACTTGGCGATTTTGCTCCGTGGCCGGTGGCTGAACCGACGCGCCAGTCCCTAGAGCTCCTCCCCGGTTTACCTCTGGGCGGTTACTGGTTACCGCCCCTGGTGTGCCAAAGAGATTCCTCGCCTGGTAAACCGGCGGTAAACGAGTTTGTTGCCTTCTGTTCATTACTTCCTGTGCAGAAGTCTGATCCACCCTGAGCCGGAAAGCTTGGGAATCTAGCTCTGCTTGCCTCGTAGCTATCATGGCTTTCTCTGCGTCCAGATCCCATTTAGCCTGCTCAATCCGGCCCTTCAGCTGAAGGATCTCCACATCATGTTGCGCCTTGTTGGCAAGAGCTACTTCTGCTATTGCGCGTGCTGTCAACTCCTCGACCAAGGTGGATAGAACGTCCGAGGGTGAGGGGGCTTGGTTGCTCGCCCCCGCACCAGCTACCTCTGCTGTGAACGCCCCGGTCACCGTGGGCTGCTGCATAGACTGTGATCCGGCCATGAAGACAGCCACCCGGTTTGGCAGATCAAAGGGGTCCGGAATACTGTCACCATTGGATATACCCTCGGATCGGCCGTCCTGCAACAGATACAAAGATTCGGTCTCCTCGGATGAAGATTCATCGTCAGAATAGACAACTGTCTCGCCACCAGAATCCGATCCGTCCTCGGCTTGGACTCCATGTACTGCTCCAACGAAGACACGCTTCACGGCGGGCTGAATCCGGGCCGATCTCGCACGCTGAGCTGGCTCGATGATGTTGGGAAGATGACCGGCTCAGGTCCCGGTTCACCAATCTTGCCAATGAAGACGTGGATGCCGCTGAAGGGGACCCGGTACCCGTATTCGATTGAATCGGCCTCGGGGCCCTAGCCTGCGTCGTCGATGTAGATCCGACCGCGGCCACTCTTGGTCATCCGGCCCACCATGTAACCCTTGAGTCCTTCAAAGCTGCCCTTCAAGAACTCGAAACCATCGTGCGATAGCCCCACGGTGGGCACCAACTGTCGTGGAATTAGCACGGCAGATGTCCGGTTTAGAGGACTTAGGTGTGGGGCCATCGCGCGGGTTAGCTTGAAGAGGTTAAAAGCACACAGAGGGTTTATACTAGTTCGGCCCCTTCGATGAAGGTAAAAGCCTACATCTAGTTTGGTTTGGTATTGCTTGAGTGTCGATGAACAGGGAGCGTATTGCTTGCCTGTGTCTCGACGGGTTGTTGCCTGTCCTTGAACCATCGCCGGGTCGTCCTTTTATATAGGAGGCGACGCCCGGTCCGGTTTACAGAGTCCCGAGGCCGGTTCATAATCGTGTCTGCCTCGGTCTCTACTCTTTCTATCCTACACCTCAAGTTACATGATATGACGGTTTACAAACCGTAAGCTTTACACATGGGCCCTAAACCTCTATGGGTCGTAACCTCTGGTTCATATTCTACTGGTCTTATGATAATACAACTATGTTAGCATAATCCGGATCTTCCTGGACGGTTTATACCTGCTAGTAATATCCCTGACAGTACCCGTTGTTTCGGGCTAGCCGTGGAGTGTGCTTATTGGTGGTTGGGGGAGTATAAACTTTACCATTCTGTTTGGGAACCATCTATAATGTGTGTAGCATGGAAGATATCGAGATTCTTGGTTGTTATGTTGACAATGAGAGTATACCGCTCAAACTATTATTCATCTCTATTTAAAAATTGAGCTCTGGCACCTCTACAAATCCCTGCTTCCCTCTGCGAAGGGCCTATCTATTTACTTTTTATGTTGAGTCATCATCCTCTTATAAAAGAGCACCAGTTGGAGAGCACCTCTGTCATTTGCATGTATTGCTATTAATTTGCATTGAGTATGATTATGACTGGATCTCTTTTACCATGAATTACAATGTCTAGTCAGTCGTTGATCTTTAAAGGTGCTCTGCATTTATGTTTTGCGGTCTCAGAAAGGGCTAGCGAGATACCATCTTGTTATATCATATTATGATTGTTTTGAGAAAGTGTTGTCATCCGATGTTTATTATTATTGCTCGCTAGTTGATTATGCCATTCATATGAGTAGACATGAGACCTGAAAGTTATTGTGAATATGGTTAGTTCATGATCTTTGCTGAAAACTTGAATGTTGGCTTTACATATTTACAACAACAAGAGCAAATAGAGTTTGTCAAAGTTTTTTTTATCACTTTCAGTTTATCAACTGAATTGATTGAGGACAAGCAAAGGTTTAAGCTTGGGGGAGTTGATACGTCTCCGACGTATCTACTTTTCCAAACACCTTTGCCCTTGTTTTGGACTCTAACTTGCATGATTTGAATGGAACTAACCCGGACTGACGTTGTTTTCAGCAGAATTTCCATGGTGTTATTTTTGTGCAAAAATAAAAGTTCTCGGAATGACCTGAAATTCAACGGAGAATTATTTTGGAATATATATAAAATATATGTGGAAAGAACCAAGCCAGGGGGCCCACACCCTGTCCACGAGGGTGGGAGGTGCGCCCCCTCCCCCTGGGCGCGCCCCACTGCCTCGTGAGCCCCCTGTTGCTCCACCGACGTATCCCCTGACTCCATATATTCACTTTCGGGGAGAAAAAATCAGAGAGGAAGAATTATCGCATTTTACGATACGGAGCCGCCGACAAGCCCTAATCTCTCTCGGGAGGGCTGATCTGGAGTCCGTTCGGGGCTCCGGAGAGTGGAGATCGTCGCCATCGTCCTCATCAACCTTCCTCCATCACCAATTCCATGATGCTCACCGTCATGCGTGAGTAATCCCATCGAAGGCTTGCTGGACGGTGATGGGTTGGATGAGATTTACCATGTAATCGAGTTAGTTTTGTTACGGTTTGATCCCTAGTATCCACTATGTTCTAAGATTGATGTTGCTATGACTTTGCCATGCTTAATGCTTGTTACTAGGGCCCGAGTGCCATGATTTCAGATCTGAACCTATTATGTTTTCATGAATATATGTGTGTTCTTGATCCTATCTTGCAAGTCAATAGTCACCTACTATGTGTTATGATCCGGCAACTCCGAAGTGACAACAATCGGGACCACTCCCGGTGATGACCGTAGTTTGAGGAGTTCATGTATTCACTATGTGTTAATGCTTTGGTCCGGTACTCTATTAAAAGGAGGCCTTAATATCCCTTAGTTTCCATTAGGACGCCGCTGCCACGGGAGGGTAGGACAAAAGATGCCATGCAAGTTCTTTTCCATAAGCATGTATGACTAATTCGGAATACATGCCTACATTACATTGATGAACTGGAGCTAGTTCAGTGTCACCCTAGGTTATAACTATTACATGGAATCGCATCCGACATAATTCTCCATCACTGATCCAATGCCTACGAGCTTTTCACATATTGATTGTTGCTTATTTACTTCTCCACTGTTGTTATTACAAAAACTACAAAAACACTACCGTTACTTTTATTGCTGCTACCGTTACTTCCATATTACTTTGCTACTAAATTACCTTGCTGCAGATACTAAGTTTCCAGGTGTGGTTGAATTGACAACTCAGCTGCTAATACTTAAGAGTATTCTTTGGCTCCCCTTGTGTCGAATCAATAAATTTGGGTTGAATACTTTACCCTCGAAAACTGTTGCGATCCCCTACACTTGTGGGTTATCATACGGGAGGCCGATGTGGGCCACGTCGAAGTCGATGAGCTGGATGCGGTAGTTGTCCCGGGTGCCAAAGGTGACAGGGAGGCGCACCTGCCCGATGAGCGTAGTTGAACCCTTTGTCACCCCTGAGAAGGCCTTGGTGGGCATCAGCTGGTCATAAGGCACTTCAAGCGTCTCGAAGGTCGTTGAGGCCAGCCCCACCGTCGATGGGGTTATTGGTGACTGCGATGTTGCTAATGGTGGGGGTGCACAGCACGGGGAGCGCACTAGTAGTGGCCACATATCTGAGGTGGTCCTTGGAGTCGAAGACGATGGCGTACTGCGACCACTTGAGGGGCCGCACAGTCTCAGGTCTCAGGAGGGCAACGTTCACCTCGCGAGAGAACTGCCTAAAGAGACGGTTAGATGCGGGAGCCAAAGCCCCGCCGAGGATGCAGGCTCCCGCGTGAGGCTCCTGGTATCCCCCAGCCCCATCGTCTTGGTGGTTGTTGTCGTTCCTCCTAGGGGCGGTGGCAATGGAGGAAGGGCTGCATTGTCCTGAGGTCGAGCCTCGCGAGGTGGGTTAAGCCAGGCGCCATCGCGAGGGTGGTCACGCCAGGCACCATTTATGACCCACAAGTGTAGGGGGTCTATCGTAGTCCTTTCGATAAGTAAGAGTGCCGAACCCAACGAGGAGCAGAAGGAAATGATAGGCAGTTTTCAGTAAGGTATTTTCTGCAATCACTGAAATTATAGGTAACAGATAGTTTTGTGATAAGGTAATTGGTAGCAAGTGACAAACGGTAAAGTAAATAAGGTGAAGCAAGGTGGCCCAATCCTTTTTGTAGCAAAGGACAAGCCTGGACAAACTCTTATATAAAGTAAAGCACTCCCGAGGACACATGGGAATTATCGTCAAGCTAGTTTTCACACGATCATCTGATTCGCGTTCGGTACTTTGATAATTTGGTATGTGGGTGGACCGGTGCTTGGGTGCTGCCCTTACTTGGACAAGCCTCCCACTTATGTTTAACCTCTAATGCAAGCATTCGCAACTACAAAAGAAGTATTAAGGTAAACCTAACCATAGCCTGAAACATATGGATCCAAATCCGCCCCTTACGAAGCAACGCATAACCAAGGGTTTAAGCTTCTGTCACTCTGGCAACCCATCATCTACTTATTACTTCCCAATGTCTTCCTCTAGGCCCAAATAATGGTGAAGTGTCATGTAGTCGACGTTCACATGACACCACTAGAGGAGAGACAACATACATCTCATCAAAATATCGAACGAAGACCAAATTCACATGACTACTAATAGCAAGATTTCTCCCATGTCCTCAGGAAAGAAAGTAACTACTCACAAGACATAATATTGTTCATGATCAGAGGGGTATTAATATGCATAATGGATCTGAACATATAATCTTCCACCAAATAAACCAACTAGCATCAACTACAAGGAGTAGTCAACACTACTAGCAACCCGCAGGTACCAATCTGAGGTTTGGGTACAAAGATTGGATACAAGATATGAACTAGGGTTTGAGAGGAGATGGTGCTGATGAAGATGTTGATGAAGATAGCCCTCCCCAAGATGGGAGAGTTGTTGGTGATGATGGCGATGACGATTTCCCTCTCCCGGAGGGAAGTATCCCCGGCAGAACAGCTCTGCCGGAGCCCTAGATTGGTTTCCGCTTCGGTTCCGCCTCGAGACGGTGGCGTCTGGTCCCGAAAGCCTCCTTATGATTTTTTTCCAGGTCAAAACACCTCATATAGGAGAAGATGGGCATCGGGGGCCTTCCGGCTGGCCCACGAGGCAGGGGGGCGCGCCCTGGGAAGGGGGCGCGCCCCCCACCCTCGTGGGCAGCCGGTGGCCCCCCTCGTGGACTTCTTTCGCCAGATATTTTATATATTTTCTGAAACAACATTCTGTTGAGTTTCGGGGCTTTTGGAGTTATGCAGAATAGGTTTCCAGAGTTTTCTCCTTTTCCAGCCCAGAATTCCAGCTGCCGACATTCTCCCTCTTCATGTAAACCTTGTAAAATAAGAGAGAAAAGGCATAAGTATTGTGACAAAACATGTAAGAACATCCCATAATGCAATAAATATCAATATATAAGCATGATGCAAAATGGACGTATCAACTTCCCCAAGCTTAGACCTCGCTTGTCCTCAAGCGAAAGTCGATATCGAAAAATATGTCCACATGTTTAGAGATAGAGGTGTCGATAAAAATAAAATACGGACATGAGGACATCATGATCATTCTCATAACAGCAACTTAAGTAAATAAAGTCATATGATTCTTATGCTAAATTAACAATTCATCCACAATATCAAGTATGAATCATAAACTTCATTGGAAACTAACAAACTTTGATCTCGGTCATTGAAGCAATTGCAATTTCTCATAACATCGGAAAGAGTCAATACAAGAGCTTTTCAGCAAGCCTACATACTCAACTATCATATAGTCTTTCACAATTGCTCACACTCACGCAATATTTATGTTTATGGAGTTTTAATCGGACACAGAGAAAGATAGGGGCTTATGGTGTTGCCTCCCAACCTTTTACCTCAAGGGTAATGCCAAAAGTAATAGATCATGAAAACTTACATCCAAGTGTGTATATATATCAGGATTTTTCCAACACAATGTGCTTGCCAAAGGATAAAATGTAAAAAGGAAAGGTGGATTTCACCTTGACATTTATAAGACAGGAATAATAGATAGGCCCTTCGCAGAGGGAAGGAGAGGTTGTCATGTGTTTTTATGGTTGGATGCACAAAGTCTTAGCATAGAAGAACTTCGCTTTATATTGCCACTTGTGATAAGGACCTTTATTATGCAGTCCGTCACTTTTATTACTTCCACATCACAAGATCGTATAAAGCTAATTTCTCCCACATTAATAAGTCATACATATTTTAGCGAGTTTGCAACATGGCAACTTACTTGGAAGGATCTTTCTCAATCCGTAGGTAGGTATGGTGGACTCTCATGGCAAAACTGGGTTTAAGGATATATGGAAGCACAAGTAGTATCTCTACTTAGTGCGAGGAGTTTTGGCTAGCATGAGGGGGAAAGGCAAGCTCAACATGTTGGATGATCCATGAAAATATATTTTATTTCAGATATAAGAAGACATAACCCATTATGTTGTCTTCCTTGTCCTACATCAACTCTTTAGCATGGCATACTTTAATGAGTGCTCACAATCATAAAAGATGTCCAAGATAGTGTATTTGTATGTGAAGCCTCTCTTCTTTTATTACTTCCTATTAATTGCAACGATGACCAAAACTATGTTTGTCAACTCCCAACAACTTTTATTTGTCATACTCTTATATGTGAGGTCATTACTTCCCATAAGATCAATATGATCTCTTTGATACTCTTATGTTTTCTTTCTTTTTATCATGACCCAAGTGTTGAAATCAAGCCCTTGACTCAACACTAATCTTTATTATATAACTCACGGACTCGATTACAAAGGGTAAAGCTCACAAAGAAAAAGCTCACAACTAGATCATGCTAACTTTATTCTACTAGATCAAGATACTACCAAAAGGATCGAACTAAGTAAAACGGTAAAGCTAGGAGTGATGGCGATACGATACCGGGGTCACTCCTCCAAGCTTGGCAGTTGCCAAGGGGAGTGCCCATACCCATATGATTATGTATCCTTCTTCGGGGGTGGTGATGATGGATTTGTTGATGATGTAGGCTTGTTTTTCACCTTCCACGGCATGGGTACACCATCGTAGAAGGATGATCGAGTCTCCGGGATAGTCAAATCTGCAGCCAAACTCATCTTCTTGAATCTATATTCATACTCTTAGTTTTGGTTTTGCAGGTCATAGATCTGGGCTTGGAGGTGTTCGATCTTCTCTTGAAGATTGGAGATAGCTTCCCCAAAGATCCTTGAGTCCAACTTGAGGTTGTTGGCGAGCTCCGAGATCATCATGTGGTTGGCGTTGACTCCTCGTTCCACCATACCTTGGCACTTGAAAACTTGCTGCTCCATTGCTTCGAGTCTTGTCTCCACGCTTCCGGTCCTCCTCGGCCCCTCAACATCACGGATGTGCAGCACCCCCTCGTGCAACTCCATGGTTTTAGGGTGGTGCAGCACTTCCGCAAGGTAGGGGTTGATGACCTTCTCGAAGAACTTGTCCTTGGGGGTGTTGGAGGACGCCATGATGATCTAGATCTGTCAAAAACAGCAGCTCGTAATGAAAACAGAGGATTTTTTGCGTGATACAGAGGTCAAAACCTTCGGGGGTATATATAATGATTTTTTACCGACCAAAAGGAGTAACCCACAAGAAAACGGAGTCCGGGGGACACACGGGGTGCCCACGAGGCAGGGGGCGTGCCCTGGGAAGGGGGGCGCGCCCTCCACCCTCGTGGACGCCTCATGTCCCCTCCGGACTGCTTCTTGTTTTTCTATTTTTCTAAATATTCCAAAACGGAGAAAATTTGCCTTTAAAACTGTTTTGGAGTCGGTTTACTTACCGTATCACATACCTCTTCCTTTTCGGAGGCTGAATCATTTTGGAAAGTGTCCCTTATGTATTCCTCTGGGGTTACGGTTTCAATAATATTGGTTTCAGCATTTATAGGATTACCTGAGATATAATGTTTGATCTTTGACCATTCACCACCTTCGGATTCGTGCCTTCGAAGTTGTTGATTTTTATGGCACCGGAACGATAGACCTCCTCGATAATGTAAGGTCCTTCCCACTTGGAGAGAAGTTTTCCTGCAAAAAATCTTAAACGAGAGTTGGATAGCAAGACATAATCACCTACGTTAAACTCACGCTTTTGTATCCTTTTGTCATGCCATCTTTTAACTTTTTCTTTAAACAGTTTGGCATTCTCATAGGCATGGGTTCTCCATTCATCAAGGCAGCTAATGTCAAATAACCTCTTCTCACCGGCAAGTTTGAAATCATAATTGAGCTCTTTAATAGCCCAATATGCCTTATGTTCTAGCTCAAGAGGTAAGTGGCAAGCTTTTTCATATACCATCTTATATGGAGACATACCCATAGGATTTTTGTATGCGGTTCTATAGGCCCATAATGCATCATCAAGTTTCTTGGACCAATTCTTCCTAGACCTATTAACTATCTTTTGCAAAATTAATTTCAACTCCCTATTACTTAGTTCTACTTGACCACTAGTCTGTGGGTGATAAGGGGATGCAATTCTATGGTTGACATCATACTTTGCAAGCATCTTACGGAAAGCACCATGAGTAAAGTGTGAACCACCATCAGTCATTAGATATCTAGGGACTCCAAACCTCGGAAAAATAACTTCTTTAAGCATCTTAATAGAAGTGTTATGATCAGCACTACTAGTTAGAGTAGCTTCTACCCACTTAGTAACGTAATCAACAGCAACTAAAATATGTGAGTACCCATTAGAGGCTGGAAACAGTCCCATATAATCAAAGCCCCAAACATCAAATGGTTCAATAACAAGTGAATAATTTATAGGCATTTCTTGACGTCTACTAATATTACCAATTCTTTGACATTCATCACAAGATAAGACAAACTTACGGGCATCCTTGAAGAGAGTAGGCCAATAAAAACTGGATTGCAATACCTTGTGTGCAGTTCTATCTCCCGCATGGTGTCCTCCATAAGCTTCGGAGTGGCACTTGTGTAGGATTTGTTCCTGTTCATGCTCAGGTACACAACGTCTAATAATACCATCTACTCCTTCTTTATAGAGATGTGGGTCATCCCAGAAGTAATGTCTCAAATCATAGAAGAACTTTTTCTTTTGCTGGTATGTGAAGCTAGGAGGTATAAACTTAGCAACAATATAATTAGCATAATCAGCATACCATGGAGCAGTACGAGAAGTATTTATGACAGCTAGTTGTTCATCAGGAAAGCTATCATCAATAGGTTGTGGGTCATCAAGTATATTCTCTAACCTAGACAAGTTATCTGCTACGGGGTTCTCAGCTCCCTTTCTATCAATAATATGCAAGTCAAATTCTTGCAGCAAGAGAACCCATCTAATAAGTCTAGTCTTAGCATCTTTCTTTTCCATAAGGTATTTGATAGCAGCATGATCAGTGTGAATAGTGAATTTAGAATCAACGATAAGGGTCTAAACTTATCGCAAGCAAATACAACTGCTAAAAATTCTTTCTCAGTAGTAGCGTAATTTCTTTGGGCACTATCTAGAGTTTTACTAGCATATTGGATAACATTCAATTTATTATCAACTCTTTGCCCTAAAACAGCACCTACAGCATAATCGCTAGCATCGCACATAATCTCAAAGGGTAAATTCCAGTCAGGAGGCTGGACAATAGGTGCAAAGATCAATGCTTTCTTAAGTATTTCAAATGCTTCTAGATAGTCATCATCAAAGAAAAAAGGTATATCTTTCTGTAAGAGATTAGTCAGAGGCCTGGAGATTTTGGAGAAATCCTTTATGAACCTCCTATAAAACCCGGCATGACCAAGGAAACTTCGTATACCTTTGATGTCCTTAGGGCATGGCATCTTTTCAATAGCATCAACTTTAGCTTTGTCAACTTCAATACCTCTTTCAGAAATTTTATGTCCCAAGACAATGCCTGCATTAACCATAAAGTGGCACTTCTCCCAATTCAAGACAAGATTAGGGTCTTCACATCTCTGCAAAACTCGATCAAGGTTGCTTAAGCAATCATCAAAAGAAGTTCCGTAAATGGAGAAATCATCCATGAAAACCTCAACAATCTTTTCACAAAAATCAAAGAATATAGCCATCATGCATCTTTGAAAGGTAGCAGGTGCATTACACAAACCAAAAGGCATACATCTATAACCAAAGGTACTGAAAGGACAAGTAAAAGTGGTCTTTTCTTGATCCCCTTTTGACACATGTATTTGAGAGAAACCAGAATAACCATCTAGAAAGCAGAAATGAGTATGTTTGGATAACCTTTCTAGTATTTGATCGATAAATGGCAAGGGGTAATGATCTTTCTTAGTAGCTTTATTTAACTTACCGAAATCAATTACCATCCTATAGCCTGTAACTATTCTTTGCGGGATCAATTCATCTTTATCATTAGGGACAACAGTCATACCTCCTTTCTTAGGAACACAATGGACATGACTTACCCACTGACTATCAGCAACTGGATAGATAATACATGCCTCTAGAAGCTTTAGTATTTCCTTTCTTACCACTTCTTTCATCTTAGGATTTAACCGTCGCTGGTGATCAATAAGCGGTTTAGCATTTTCTTCCAATTTTATCTTGTGTTGGCATATAGTGGGACTAATGCCCTTAAGGTCATCCAGAGTATATCCAATAGCATCATGATGCTTCTTCAGTGTTTTCAATAGTTTTTCTTCTTCCTGCTCTGAAAGGTTAGCACTAATAATAACAAGATATATCTTCTTTTCATCAAGATAAACATACTTCAGATTATTAGGTAAAGGTTTAAGTTCAAACACGGGATCACCCTTGGGTGGAGGAGGATCCCCTAGGATTTCAACAGGCAAGTTGTTTTTCAATATGGGTCCCTGTGTAAGGAATATTTCATCTATCTCCCTTCTCTCGTTCATATGCATATCATTTTCATGGCCTAGCAAGTATTGTTCTAAAGGGTCATTAGGTGGCACGGCAATAGAAGCAAGACCAATAATTTCATCCTTACTGGGTGGTGCCTTTTCAAGAGGTTGTCTACGGAATTTAGCAAAGTTAAAATCATGAGACATATCCCCTAATCCAACAGTAACAATATCTTTCATGTAGTCTATCTTGACATTAACAGTATTCAAGAAGGGTCTACCAAATATAATGGGACAGAATTCATCTTGTGGGGAACTAAGAACAAGAAAATCAGCAGGGTATTTAACCTTCCCGCACAAGACTTCAATATCTCTAACAATCCCAACTGGTGAAATAGTCTCTCTATTAGCAAGCTTAATAGTAACGTCAATCCCTTCTAACTCAACAGGTGCAATATCATGCACAATTTCATTATACAAGTCAAGAGGGATAATGTTCGCACTAGCACCTACGTCGCATAAACCATGGTAGCAATGATCTCCTATCTTAACGGAGATAACAGGCAAGCCTACAACAGGTTTATGTTTATTCCTAGCATTGGGTTTGGCTATTCTAGCGGACTCTTCTTGGAGGTAAATAACATGTCCATCTAAATCTTCTACCAAGAGATCCTTAACCATAGCGACACTAGGTTCAACTTTAATTTGCTCAGAGGGTGTAGGTGTTCTAGTATTTCTCTTACGAACTACAGTTGAAGCTTGAGCATGATCATTTATCCTAACAGGGAAAGGTGGTTTCTCAATATAAGCGGTAGGTATAACAGGATCAACATTATAAGTGATAGTCTTTTCTTCAACTTTAATAGGTTCAACTACTTTTACTTCAATAGGGGGATGGTATTTAAACCACTTCTCCATGGGGAGATCAACATGAGTAGCAAAAGATTCACAGAAAGAAGCTACTATCTCAGAGTCAAGTCCATATTTAGTGCTAAATTCACGGAAAACATCGGTATCCATAAAAGCTTTAACACAATCAAACTTAGGGGTCATACCTGACTCCTTACCTTCATCGAGATCCCAATCTTCAGAGTTGCATTTAATTCTTTCCAATAAATCCCATTTGAATTCAATAGTCTTCATCATATAAGAGCCAGAACAAGAAGTATCGAGCATGGAGCGATTATTAAGAGAGCCGAGCATAAAAATTTTGAATGATCATTTCTCGTGAGAGCTCATGGTTGGGGCATGAATATAACATTGACTTAAGCCTCCCCCAAGCTTGAGCGATACTTTCTCCTTCGTGAGGCCAGAAATTATAAATATAATTACGATCACGATGAACCTGGTGCATAGGGTAGAACTTCTGATGAAATTCCAACTTCAGACGATTATAGTTCCATGATCCCATATCATCGCATAGCCTAAGCCATGTCAATGCATCTCCCTTCAAAGATAAAGGGAAGACCTTCTTCTTGATAACATCCTCGGGCATACCTGCAAGCTTAAACAATCCACAAACTTCATCCACATGGATTAGGTGTAAGTCGGGATGCAGTGTTCCGTCTCCTGTAAAGGGATTTTCAAGCAGTTTCTCTATCATACCCGAAGGAATCTCAAAGCAAACATTTTCAATAGGTGCAGTAGGTTGAGGAGAAACTCTTTGCTCTTCTGTTCGGGGTGAAGATACCCCGAACAAGCCCCTCAAAGGATTTTGAGCCATAGTAACAAGTGACAATAAATTTCGGCACACTATATAAATTTTTCCTTACCAAATTCCACTTACCAAAGGCGCTTCACTCCCCGGCAACGGCGCCAGAAAAGAGTCTTGATGACCCACAAGTGTAGGGGATCTATCGTAGTCCTTTCGATAAGTAAGAGTGTTGAACCCAACGAGGAGCAGAAGGAAATGATAGGCAGTTTTCAGTAAGGTATTTTCTGTAAGCATTGAAATTATAGGCAACAGATAGTTTTGTGATAAGGTAATTGGTAGCAAGTGAAAAATGGTAAAGTAAATAAGGTGCAGCAAGGTGGCCCAATCCTTTTTGTAGCAAAGGACAAGCCTGGACAAACTCTTATATAAAGTAAAGCGCTCCCGAGGACAAATGGGAATTATCATCAAGCTAGTATTCATCATGATCATCTGATTCACGTTCGGTACTTTGATAATTTGGTATGTGGGTGGACCGGTGCTTGGGTGCTGCCCTTACTTGGACAAGCCTCCCACTTATGATTAACCTCTAATGCAAGCATCTGCAACTACAAAAGAAGTATTAAGGTAAACCTAACCATAGCCTGAAACATATGGATCCAAATCAGCCCCTTACGAAGCAACGCATAAACTAGGGTTTAAGCTTCTGTCACTCTAGCAACCCATCATCTACTTATTACTTCCCAATGCCTTCCTCTAGGCCCAAATAATGGTGAAGTGTCATGTAGTCGACGTTCACATGACACCACTAGAAGAGAGACAACATACATCTCATCAAAATATCGAACGAAGACCAAATTCACATGACTACTAATAGCAAGACTTATCCCATGTCCTCGGGAAAGATAGTAACTACTCACAAGACATAATATTGTTCATGATCAGAGGGGTATTAATATGCATAATGGATCTGAACATATAATCTTCCACCAAATAAACCAACTAGCATCAACTACAAGGAGTAGTCAACACTACTAGCAACCCGCAGGTACCAATATGAGGTTTGGGTACAAAGATTGGATACAAGATATGAACTAGGGTTTGAGAGGAGATGGTGCTGATGAAGATGTTGATGAAGATAGCCCTCCCCAAGATGGGAGAATTGTTGGTGATGACGGCGATGACGATTTCCCTCTCCCGGAGGGAAGTATCCCCGGCAAAACAGCTCTGCCGGAGCCCTAGATTGGTTTCCACCTCGGTTCCGCCTTGAGACGGCAGCGTCTGGTCCCGAAAGCCTCCTTATGATTATTTTCCAGGTCAAAACAGCTCATACAGGAGAAGATGGGCGTCGGGGGCCTTCCGGCTGGCCCACGAGGCAAGGGGCGCGCCCTGGGAAGGGGGGCGCGCCCCCCACCCTCGTGGGCAGCCGGTGGCCCCCCTCTTGGACTTCTTTCGCCAGATATTTTTTATATTTTCTGAAACGACGTTCTGTTGAGTTTCGGGGCTTTTGGAGTTGTGCAGAATAGGTTTCCAGAGTTTGCTCCTTTTCCAGCCCAGAATTCCAGCTGTCGGCATTCTCCCTCTTCATGTAAACCTTGTAAAATAATAGAGAAAAGGCATAAGTATTGTGACAAAACATGTAAGAACAGCCCATAATGCAATAAATATCAATATATAAGCATGATGAAAAATGGATGTATCAACCATCGTGACGTCTGTCACGCCAGGCACCATCACGAGGCTAGTCACGCCAGGCCTAGCGCTGCGTGCCGTTACGGTTGTCCCATCAGCCACCACCGCGGCTAAAGCATCAGCCGCTGCGGTTAGAGCGAGAGCCCACACGCTCGTCGCGGAGCGCCTTGAGCTCCGGGCAGTCGTCGGTGTTATGGGTGCGCATGTTGTGGTAGACGCAGAACATCCGGCCCTCCTTGACGGGTTCGTCGCTGTCACGGGCACGCTTCTGCTTGGGCTCTTGCACTTCACTTCCTTGGCCTTCGCCTTCTTCTCACCGAGCTCGACTTCAGGGTCGCTGCGGAGGGAGAGGCGGTTCTTTTCTGCCCTGGCGCACTTATCTGCCATGTTGAACAGCTTCAGCGCCGTACTCAGATTGTCATTGATGGTGAGCTTTTCGCACATCCTAGCGTCCGTGATGCCATTGGTGAATGCCGAGATGATGGCTTTGTCCGAGGCTCGCGGGATCTTGTGGCGCACTTGGCTGAAGCACTGGATGTACTTGCGGAGGGTCTCACCAGGGTGCTACTTCAAGCGCCGCAGGTCGTTGATGGTGGGAGCACGGTCGTGGGTGCCCTGGAAATTGGAGATGAACTGCTCGCGGAGCTCATCCCAAGAGGAAATCAAGCCCTCGGGCAAATTCATGAACCAGGAATGTGCACCATCCTTGAGGGCCATGGGGAACCAGTTCGCCATGACCTTGTCATCGCCGTGCGCCGCCTCGATGCTCAACACATAGAGCTGGAGGAACTCTGCAGGCTCGAGGATGCCGTCCTAGCGCGGGGGCAGCTCCGGCTTGATCTTGACTGGCCACACCACCCGACGCAACTCGCGAGTGAAGGCCCGGGAGCTAGCGGCACTCGGGGGTGCGCCTCGTGCGGGGGCAGCACGGTCTAGGCGCCCAGCCACCGCAACCTCTTGAGCGACACGGTCCAGGTGTAGACGCTACTGCTTGAGTGGCGCCGGCGCCTTCGGGTGTGGCCGACGCAGAATCTGGCAGCTGGTCTCGTCTCGGGCCAGCGATGGTGCTCCACGTGGCGGGTCGCGGTGCCGCGCATCCCGGCGGGGTTCAGCGTTGTCGCCATGCAGGGGAGGAGGGGGTGGCGCGCCGTGCGCCACGTCGCCAGCATGGGCCGGAGGAGGATGGAGCGAGTGGGGCGGTGTTGCGGACTTGCCCGCGGCGTTGACGAGCTCGGTGATGCGGCCAAGCCAGGCATAGTAGCCCTCGTTGGTCGGGCGGTAGCGCAGTAACTCGCGCGCCATGAGCAGCGTAGCATGCACGTTCGTCGGCCCGCGGCAGGCAAGGGACGAAGAAGCCGTGGCCCGGGTGAGCGAAGGCGTGGCAGTGCGGCCATCCTGCTGCACGGAAGGGTGAAAGGAGGAATCCAGCTGCTCGTGAGCAGCGGACTCAGTGGCACCGTTGGTCGTGGCGGAGGCGGATTGGCTGTGGTCACCACGACCCGCGGGCTCCATCTGGGCGACGTGAGCCGTCCGGCGCCCAACATGAACACAACAAGCATCGGCCATGGAGTCGATGAAGCGAGAACTAGAGCGGAGTGGAAGAGCTGCCGTCACACCCCCTACCTAGCGCGGCAAATGTCGGAGTCGGGGATTCGGGGTCCCAATAGAGGTTCGAACACTGGGGTGAGCTCGCAGACCCTTGCCAAGCCCTGCCTAGCTTCACACGACCTCACGGAGACGCTCCGACGTGCTCACGCTGGAAGAGAGGAAGAACACAGACACGATGGTTTACAAAGGTTTGGGCCACCTTGTGGTGTAAGACCCTACTCCTGCTTTGTGGTGGATTGCCTCGCGGGGAGGATGAGTATGAGTACAAGAATGGCCTCCGGAGGGTCCGAGGATGCCCGATGAACTCGATCCCTCAAGGACTCGCCCCTCTCTAAGGTGGTGGCCTAGCTATATTTATACTGGCCTTTCTCCTCTTCCCCGAAAACACAAGGCAGGAAGGGTTACCACCACAGCCAAATTTGAAGGGGAATAGGAGTACAGTCTATCCTGACAAAAGGTGGTCTCCGCCTGCTAAAGCTTCTGGCCATGACGTGCAGGTGGGCTTGGAGATGATCTCCGTCATGACGAGCCTGCTATCTTTGGGGCTGCCTTGGGAACCCACGTGTTGGCCTTGTTACTCACCATATGCGCCCGCTAGCATGGGTTCTAGCGATGCTCGACGTGGCTCACGCCATCCACATGCAGCGTGAGGCACGGCTTGGCAACCTCGGTGTATCTGCCCGCGAGGGGGCCTCGGGAGGCAGCCTCGGGAGCGGCTCCACGAGAGGGCATCAGGAGGTCCTTGGCGACATACGCCTTGCGAGGCGGGGGCCCTCGCGAGGGTCTTGCTCGAGCAGCCTTGAAGACGGGTCGTACTAGGCCCGCACCATGCGGCGTGTCCTGGGCCACAGGCAGACGGGCCTAGGTACCCCAGTCCCATGGTCCCGATACCTCAAACGCTCTGGGTCGGCCCAGTTTATTTATTTTTGTTCAAAACTTGCAAAAAAGGTGCGGCACTGGGAATTGAACATGTGACTTACTGGTTCTATACAAGGTGTAGTAACAATACGATTATAGTGCTCGTTCAAAAGGTGAATCATCCCCAGAATTTATCTCGGTATCGACCAATAGATTTATGGAATGTTTTATATAAAATGTGTTCAAAAGTCTTGGCAAATAGGCTTAGATTAATATTGGTTGAAATCATTTCATAGGAACAAGTGCTTTTGTGCCTCCGCGTTTAATCGTTGATAATGTTATTACAGCTTATGAATGCATTCATTATATTAGAAATTATAAAGGAAAATGGGCGCAAGTGCCATTAAATTAGATATGGCTCAAGCATATGATTGTATTGAATGTACTTACCTTAAGAGTATAATGCAAAAAATGGGCTTTCATGATTACTGGATTAACTTGATAAGTAAACGTGTTGAAACAGTAAGCTTCTTCATTAAGGTGAATGGATGTTTATCGAAACCCTTCAGACCAGCAAGGGGATTAAGGCAAGGGGATCCTATTTCTCCTTACATGTTCTTGATATGTGCAAAAGGTCTAATAAGCTTACTAAAATTTAAAGGGCCACAATATCTTAGTAAAGGAATTAGAGTTGGTATTTACACTCCATGGATATCTCATTTATTATTTGCTGATGATTGTATTGTATTCACTCATGCTTCAAAGAAAGGAGCAGAAAGACTTCAGGAAATATTGGAAGCCTGCAACAAAGGATCGGGTCAACTGGTTAACAAAGCAAAATTAGCAATCTTCTTCAGCCCGACGGCAGTAAAGAGACAAAAGAAGGGATGAAGAGAATTATGGAAATAGAAACCGAAACTCTACAGGAGAAATACCTGGGATTACCTACGGCCCTAGGAAGAAGAACGACATGGGCCTTTGAAAAGCTAACTACAAGATTGAGTAACCTAGCAGGTGGATGGTATGAGAAAATGTTAAATTCAGCAAGTCATGAAGTTCTTATTAAAGCGGATATGCAAGCAATACCCACATATTCAATGAGTTGTTTTATCCTCTCAAAAACTACTTGCAAGAAGATGACCTCGTCGATGGAAAAAAATTGGTGGGGAGGTGATGGGGATAGATAGAGAATGCATTGGAGAAAATGGGCGGAGTTAGCGCATCCAAAGAAAGCTGGAGGTATGGGATTTAGAGAGATGCACATGTTCAATCTAGCTATGTTGGGTAAGCAAGGATGGAGGCTTTTAACAAACCCAAACTCTTTGTTTGCTAGAGTGTTGGTTGGGAAATACTTCCATAACAAGGAATTTATGAAAACAAAGAAGAAGAATAGCTCACATGTTTGGCAAGCTATCTTAAAAGGAAGAGAAGCACTTCACTTAGGCCTGATTAAGAGAATTGGAGATGGCAAGTCTACCAATATATGGGAAGAAAAATGGATTCCAACAATTCCAGGAGGGAAACCTATTTACATGAGAGAAGGAACAATTGTCTTAAATGTATTAGATCTTCTGAATCCAAAGGAACGACTCGGACTTTAACAAAGTGAACAACAGTTTGCTACCTATAGATGCTAAAGAGGTATTCAAGATTCCATTGGGAAAGTTAGACCATGATACCTGGGCTTGGAATACTGGAAAACATGGTGTGTATTCTGTTAAATCAGCATACAAGCTCCTTGCCATAAATTCAAAGGCTGATAATCATTATCGAAGGAACATTGGAGTTTGTTCGAATGCAGAAGATAACAACATATGGTGCAAGCTCTGGAAACTTTCGGTCCCTCCAAAGGTGCACAATTTCTAGTGGAGAGTTATTAAAGGTTTCATTCCTGTGTGAGCTATTCTATATAAAAGACATATAGAGGTGCAAAGTATTTGTGTTGAATGTGGATTGACTGATAATACTTTCTATCAGCTCGGTTAGAATGCACTTTTGCAAATAACTTTTGGAGGTTATTCAAAGATATATATAAAATAAAGATCCCCAAATTACATCCTTTAACCTGGGCTATAGATATCTTGGTTTCATCCATTTATGATGATGAAGAGGCCAGCTACATCTTATGTGGTATGTGGTCGGTGTGGAATGCATGTAATGGTCGCTTACATGGTGAATCATCAACCAATTCAACTCAAGCATGTAGATGGGCACATTACACTGTTGTAGATCTTATTCAAACAGGTAAAGCAGCCATATCATGTAGTAAAGTAAAATCACTAGTTCATTGGCAACGATCACATCAAGGATGTTATAAAGTTAATGTTGGTGCATCTTATAATGTAGATGATATGGATGGAACATTTGGAGTTATTATAAGAGACGATCAGGGGCATATAGTTGCAGCGAGTAGCATATGGCATGATTTTGTTCCTGACATACTGACAACCGAGTCACTTGCTTGCAGAGATGGTGCACAACTGATGAAAACCTAGAGCGTAAAGCAAGCCATATTGGAAACAGATTCGATGGAGTTCACTTCGCTTTGGAGGATGAAGCATCAAAGGTCTAAGATACTTGCCATTATAAAACAAATCCATGAGTTAACGGAAAGTTATAACTACTTTGATGTTCGTCATTTTTAAAGGGAAGCAAATGAACCTGCCCATATATTAGCTAAACTGGCTTCTTGTAATAATCCGGAGTGTGCGTGGGATAGCCAGGTGCCGGAATGTATCCAACGATGTAATCACAAGGACTGTAATCATGTACTAGATTAATGAAGCTCATGGCAGATTGTCAAAAGAGAAGTCTTCTTCACTTGTGCCCCAAACTAATTTTTCCTATTTCTTTCCTTTTTTTTCTTTTCTTTTTTATCTTTTCTCGTTTTCCTTTTTCTAGTTCCTTTTCATTTTGGTCCTTTTTGTTTTTCTTTTCAAATTTGTGAACTTTTTATAGTTTTGATGAATATTTTTTTAAACGAAGAACTTTTTCAAATTTGGTGGACTATTTTCAAAATCGATGAACATTCCTGAATTTAATGAATTTTTTTTGAAAATTTATGAACAATTTTTCAAATTTGTGAACTTTTTTTAAAAAATGGTGTACTTTTTTTCAAATCAACGAACTTATTTAAAATTTGCGAACTTTTTTCGAATTTAATGAACTTTTTTAAAAATCGGTTAACCATTTTTCAGTTCTGTGAACTTTTTAAAAAATCGGTGAAGTTTTTTTCAAAGTCAATGTATTTTTCCAAAAAAAAATAGTTTTCCAAATTTTTGATGAACTTTTTACAACCTGTGTGCATTTTATTTTAAATTGTTTTTTTTCTCGAAAATTTAATGCTCAATGGTTGACCCTAGACCTGGCCAAACCCCGGGCCGGGCCGGGCTTCGGGCCGGGCCGACCCAAGCCCGGTGCAAAAAACCTAGGCCCGAGCCCGGCCCGGCCCGGCCGTCGGGCCTAAAAATCGGGCCCGAGCCCGGCCCGAACATGCAAAAGCCCGACGGGCCTCGGGCCTCGGGCCGGGCTCCTTCGCTAATGTGCAAAAATGACGGGCCCGGGCCCGGCCCGGCCCGGTCACCGGGCCTGAAATCTAGGCCCGAGCCCGGCCCGTGGACAAGGTCGGGCCGAGCCGGGTCGGGCTTTTTCGGGCCGGGCCGGGTCGGGCCGACCGGGCCGGGCTGCCCATGGCCAGGTCTAGTTGACCCCGTCAAGGGAACCGATCAATCAGGGAAGCCGGGGAAAGCGCACGTCGTGTGAGCGATCCCTTCGGCTTGTTCTTGTACCGGCCCACATACCCAGGCGCGCGGGCGCTGGTTTGATCTACTGGCGCAGGGGCCAGTGATGAGCTCTCTACCCTGGACAAGTCGCTCGCATCAATTGATGTGCAACCAAAAGTCGTCTAAACATGGTTTTAACCAAAACATGGCCCAATCATATCATTTTCGCTCACCTTGGGAACATAAGACTATGGAAACCAACAGTCGCCATTCAAATCTCGCCGTAAGAAGAAGAGGAACGACCTTTAAATCCCAACTAAACCAACAAGATATGGTACCATTCCCTCTCCGAAACAAGAAGATCGCATACCAACGATCCGTATTCATCGTAACCGTAGCAACACTGCCGTAAAATACGCCAAACTCGGTAGCTTCCAACCTTTCCAACCAAAGCTCGCGCCACAGCAATGGAGGAGCCCGTGGGGAAGGCGCAGCAGCCCTGCAGCATCTGCATGGAGCCCATGGCGCCTTCCGAGGCCCACCGCGGCGGCAGCGGGTGCGCGCACGCCTTCTGCCGGGCGTGCCTGGCGGGCCATGTCCGCGCCAAGGTCGAGGCCGGCGCGGCCGTCGTGCGATGCCCCGGCGTGTCCTGCGCCGGCGCTCTCGACCCGGAGCTGTGCCGCGCCGCCCTCCCGGACGACCTGTTCGTGCGGTGGTGCGGGCTGCTATGCGAGTCCATGTTCCTCGGGGCGCGGCGGACCTACTGCCCTTTCCCGGACTGCTCCGAGATGATGGTGGCCGACGACGACGGTGGCGGCGTGTCCGACGGGTGCGTGACGCAGTCGGAGTGCCAGGTGTGCAGGCGGCTGTTCTGCGCGCATTGCGCTGTTCCGTGGCACGCCGGCGTGAGCTGCGCTGAGTTCGCGCAGCTCGGCGCTGGGGAGCGCGGCCGTGAGGATCTGCTGCTCGTTGAGGCCGCCAGGGAGTGCAAATGGAAGCGCTGCCCGCGGTGCCGGTTCTACGTCGAGAAGTCCCATGGCTGCCTGCACATCACATGCAGGTACGTACTACTGTGTAACACCACTCTCTCCGTTCTTAAATACGGAGTATAAGTTCTTTTAGACATTTTAAATAGACCAACATACGGATGCATGTAGATATATTTTATTACACTTATTTTGCTTCATATGTCGTCACTTGTTGCAATTTCTAGAAGGACTTATATTTGAAAACGGTTGCGACACGTCCATACGCATACTTCTCTAATTTAGGAGGGCTATCGGCCCGCCTCTAACTTCTGATGTGCAATGTCGTAGCAGTAATTTTCTGCTGCAGAACAGCACTTTTATCGAGTAAATTGCAAAAAACCATCACAATTGGGGACCCTAATTCAAAAAACCGCCATCATTCAATTTTTTTTCAAAAAACCACCAACATTATGGTGAAAGTTTTCAAAAAACGCTGATTGAGTGATTAAAGCAGTTTCAGTGAAAACCTGACATCTAGGGGCCCCATGTAAGTGATGACGTGGCAAGAAAAGTCCACAATGTTTCCATGGACTGTTAAATTGATATAGGCCCACTTGTCAGCATCTCCCGTCTCTCTCCAGCCCTTCTCTGGCATTCTGTCGAACAGTTCATGAGCTCCTCGGAGAGATCGTTGCCGGCAGCGTGGCTCACCCATGGGCCATGGCAGCTACGGTGGTTGATGATGCAGACCGGCGACGTCGTGGAGGAGCTCCACATCGGAGTCAGAGGCGGTGTGGTCATGGTCCAGCTCGGACGAGGGGTCACACCGGCGCCCATCCCGTCGCGAGGCGCTCCTCGCTGCCTTCCACCTAGCCGCCTCTCCATCGACGGTCATGGCAGCCGTCCCGCGCGGCGGCGCGCATGCTTGGTCAATCTCCCGTCGCCTCCCCCTGCTGGCCGAGGTCGGGGCGTCGGGCAGCCACGGCTGTCAGCGGTGCCCGTGCTCCCCTCTTTCCCCTTCCCAAGCTGGCAGCCAGGGTAGTGCCCGTGCTCCCTGATGGAGGCAGGGAAGGCTGGGCGGCTAGAGGCAGCGGCGTTGTTGCTGCGGGTCGCGTCGGCGGTGGTCTAGGCGAGCCGGAGCTCCACGGCGCGGGGTGGCTCGGCTGGAGTAGGTGGCGACGGCGTGCCTCGGCGAAGGGAGACGACGATGATGGAGCGGCCCAGCATGGCGGGATGGCGGCGTTGCAAGGCAGACCCGCCGGCGGGCGCAGGTCGGCGGCGCTGCAAGACAGGCTCGCCGGCGGGTGATGCGGCGCCGTAGATTGGTGAATTTCTATTTAACGTGAACTGGTCAACGTTTGCGCCGTGAGATGTGAGTACGTGCGTGACCGGCAACATCTTCACCCAAGCCAACGTGGCACCTGATAGTGGGACCCACCTGTCAAATTTTGCATCAAACTGCTATAATCAGTCTATCAGTGTTTTTTGAAAACTGTCACCACAATGTTGGTGGTTTTTTGAAGAAAAAAAATGAATGGTGGCGGTTTTTTGAATTATGGTCCCCAATTGTGGTGGTTTTTTGCAATTTACTCCACTTTTATCTGAAGTTTTAATAGTGGTGAGTAACACTTTCGTAGTAGTGGGTGTTATAACTAGCAGGGCATTTTAGAGACTGAGGCCATGGAGGCCTTAATTTTCAAAAATTCAAAATTTTCAGTTTCAAAAAATTCTGAAAAAGTACACATATATACAAGGATGTGATATGTGTGTAAAATTGCAAGCTGCACAAAATTTTTTTGTACATATGCTAAAAAGCCCCCCCAAAAAATTGTGTACCCCTCATTTTAAGGTATTTCTACCAGAAAATTTCCACACATGTACATTATGTCTGTAGGTATATGTGTATTTTCTCAGACTTTTTTAAAACTGGAAAAATTGAATTTTGAAGTTTACAAATTAAGGCCTCAATTTAGATTGGTCACTATTTGCTATTTTCGGGGCTATAACTCCGCTATACGACTACTGTAGCTTTGGAAGAAACCCAATCACAAAAGCTATGTATATAGAGCAATTTTAACATGGTCCCTCTTGCCATGCATATAGAATATCTTAATCGTTGAACTTATAAGTAGTAGGGCCAACTAACTAACAGGTGTATGTCAAATATATGATGCTTGAACGGTAGGGATGTAGGCGGACGCGTCTGCATCCATCCACGAAGCCAAAAATATATTAATCCTTATTGCATTAATTATCATGCTAGCTCTAATTATGCTTTTCCAAAGTGCGGACCAGCATCCTTCTTGATCGGTGCTTGATTCTTCTATATATAAAGCTTAGTTATTGAATAAGATGCATGTCAGTGCTTGATTTTTTTGTAGCTGAACATTTATATGTCAAGTATATGTGTTATATCATACTCCTTTGTCTCAGATTTTTTTTTTTGCGGAATTGTCTCAGATTAGCTGTCTTAGATTTGTATTAGATACGTATGTATCTAGACATGTTTTCTAGGTACATCTATATATCCAAACAAATCTAAGACAACTAATTTGAAACGGAGGTAATCTCTACTCTTATAAAAAACAGAGTTGGTGATGATGGTGTGCCTGCCATCCTGCAATATAGGCCGTCCGATTTATATCTGACGGATAGTCGGATAGGAAGGAAACTATAGTAATTTTGCAAAAAGATACCCACACCCCTCTCCACATTTGCAAATAAGGCATTCCCTCGTTCATCATTTTCTCCCACAAGATAAACTACTCATACAAATGCATCTTGATGTTCCGTGCAACGCATGGGCATCTTGCCAGTATATGTCTAATTGTATGTTCTTTTTCATCATGTTTCGATGATTCAAGGGAAAAAAAACACTAAAACACGCTGCTACATGACATAGTCCACTATTTAGAACTTTGCTTGATCCCATGGCAGGTGTGGCTTTGAGTTCTGCTATGGATGTCAAAAGCCGTGGAAACTCGAGCACGACGGCTGCCCTGGAGAATGAAGTGTATGCTCATGCCGAGTGTTCACGTGAACAATGACAACCTACTGTATGCCCGTTGAAACTGAAGCAGGCAACGCGAGGAGATTCATGGACATGATAGATCGTTCATCCACCAGTGTCTTATGTAACATGATCAAGTACTTTTTAGGGGCTTAATCCATTTTGTAACATGATCAGTGTCTTATGTAACATGATCAAGTACTTTTTATTTTGAGCATGCCGAATCCATTTTAGGGGCTTAATTAGGCCAACATTGTCATTCTCAGCCTTCGAGCATATGTTAGTTTGTTGAGTTGATTCTTCGCACAAAATCTTTCCAGCTTATACATATGCTATGTCTTTCACTTCACAGGGAAAACACGAAGATGACTACAGACCATGTTGTAGAATCGCACATATCGCAAACAGACATACTTTGCTCATTATTGTAGCACATCAACTGAACCGAATATGACATTCATACAATAATAAGAAAACTGAATCCGTTTTATATCTGCAGTGATTTACAAATAATCCAACGAAGAGAACTTTATGAATTGACAAAAGGGGAGTGGTTACAGGTAATGTCGCTACTACATGGAATTTGCACCCAAGATGGAATGCTTCCTCATCACATTATGCAGCAATTTTCTGTTGATTCAAGCATCTCGGGAGATCTGCAATACAGTAAAAATCCCTTGTTAGTCACTTAAGTGTAAATAAGGGCACGCCATACATCCTTTGGTTTACCAACAACAATAAGATGTGCATTACAAAAATTATGTACCATAGTAGCATACTCTATAATTGAACAGACAGGATAATTAAAACACAAGACACTTTCTTTAACATTAATTCACTAATTTTGTTCCATAATCAGCTGATCACCAACTGAAATTTGCCATGTGCAGATGTGTTCTAGAGTACAGTATGCTCATACGAACGACTATCACTATGGAAAGGCCTAATAGCATGGTAGCACAAGTGAAATTGAGCAAAAAGATTATTGGAAAGGAAATTCGCAAAATAACAACCTCCATTTTTTTGTAAACACGACATTACAATCACAGATGTGCGCTCAGTAAGTATGAACTTTTTTATTAGAAAATTCTCTACTTAACACTATCACCATAATTCATGCTAATTCAGGCAGTATTGTCTTGCAGTTCAAACCCAGAAGCAAAAACGTTCTGTTTCCCAACAAATAGTACTCCCTCAGTCCCATAATGTAAGACATGATTACATCCAATATATGAGTATGTTGGATGTAACGTCTTACATTATGGGACGGAGGGAGTATACAGAAGATAAAACGACAATCACAAAAGAACAAGATCAACAATATCATCATTCAGCCTATCAGAGTTCAATAGGACTTTTTACAACTCACACCATTAAAAGAAGATTACATAATCTTCAGTAATAAAGTTTACTTCATCTCAAGATATAAGTAATAAATAAAATTATTATTTAGAGGTGCCAGTAGCCCACAAGCATATAAAGTTTGGTTCAGAGGACGTGCAAATAAAAGCAGTAATGACAGTGTTCTGGTTTAAAATGGAAATGACAGCAAGACTTACAGTTGTCCCAACTTGCTCAGATCCAGATCCGGAACAATATCTTGAACAAGATCACTGGGGGGCTGACCACATTCTTGCATGTTTTGCATGATCTCAAAAACCTTAGACATGTTCTCAGGCTCATGTTCATAGACCTCATTAAGTTTCAGCATGAGTTCAAGCTGATTGCTGTAACGCTCATATTCTTCTTTGCTTATCTTGCTTTTGTTATCCTCCAGCCATTTTGGGTACTTCTCTACAATGTCCTTCATGGGTTCGTAAAGAATCTCCTTGGAAAGAAGTTGTTTCATCATTGTTTCAACAATAGAGTCCATATCCTGCGGAAGATGAGCAAAAGTAAAGCAATTGATTCACAGTTGTATGAATGAATACAGCATAAGTTAACCACACTTTATCATCAAACATTCTGTTTTGGAACTTTCTAACATCAAACACAAAATTAACAACTTCTTTACATGAAATTTTCAAATTCCCAGGGTTGAGCCATACAACTAGTAGAATAACAAATAATATATACAACTTCTTCGTAAATAAACCAATAATCTGCCAATAATGGTGTCGTAGTTCACTACGGAGTCTGATATTTTCAAATCCCATGACTAGAAAAGAACTACTAGTTGGTAAGATACTGGGCATAAATATTCCTGTAATATGTGGTGTCTTAACAACTTCTTGGCAATAGCCATGCATGCCCAAAATTTGTGATTTCATTACAACTGAAGACATCACATTCACATGTAGGATTGGAGCAACCTTATTACACCACCCAAAACTGGTATTCAGTTTAAGGAGCATGCCTTTCGAAACCAGATTTACATCACTGGATTCCTTCACCCCCCTATGCTTATTAGTTCAATTAGCTTTCTCAAGCAAAGATTCCTAAACTAACAAATATCCCTATGCCAGTAAACCATTACATCCTAATTTTGTAACCCCACGAAGTGCTGGTTCACCCAATGACTTTCAGCATGTCACATCTTTTACCAGCATAGATTAAGCAGCCTATTATTCTGTAAATCTCCGTATTCTAAAGCTCAGTTTGCAGGGTAAAACAAACACTAAAATAGGGAAAAGCAGGTGGCAAAAAGGATTACGAGAATCTACCCCAAGGCCAAACCAACCTAAAATGCATGAACATGCATGGTAAATGAACCATACTTGGCACTCTTAACATGTTTTCTCTTTAAAACATTTTAGTAATAGTCAGGCATGTCCAAAATTGACAATATAGGAATTGGAGCTAACATACGGCATCACCTGAGTAGCTACAAAGTTAAGGGGTTATGCACTGTAAAAATCAAATTACATCAATGGCTTTCTCATTGTAGGCAACTAAATTAGCTTTCTACTAACGAAAAGGGAAAAACTAAATTAGCTTTCTCGGGCAAAGAATCTTAAGCTAATGAATCCCTAATAAAATGCCAATACACCGTTGCATCCATCCCAGCAATTTGGGCCGATTTTAGCATGCCACATATTTTAACAGCATTGATTGAGCAGTCCCCGAAGTCATCCGGACTCTTTTCTAATTTCCATTGAACATGAATCGTGCACCAATCATACCTGCCCGCCAGCGAACTCCTCGAACTGCTTCACAAAGTCCTCCATCATCGCCTCGTCATCCAGGCCTGCGATCCCCCCGGTGGCCGTCTCGAGCCCCCGGACCGCCTCCCGCGTCTCGCGCGTCAGCTTCTCGAGCGCTTCCGACGCGTGCGCGCCCATCGGCGGTGGCGGGGGTTGCCTCGCCGCGCGCCTCCTTGGCGCCCTGGGGTCAGGCAGCGACATCCCCAGGCCCCTCACCGGCCTCGCGCTCCCGGACGACGACGATGCCGATGCCTCGCCGCTGCTGCAGAGAAGGGACATCGTCACAGATTCAGTCAAATCCCTCGCGAAATAGTTTTGACTCGGCGGGTACTAGAGGTGGACCTTTTGGGGGCGGCGGCGAGATCGAGGCTGGTGAAGTCATCGAGGGCGCTGTCGAGGAGCTGGTCGAGGTCGTCGGCGGCGGCGGCGCCGGAGCTGGGGTTGGAGGAGGCCATGGAGGGTCGGGCCTCAGAGCCGGAGAGACGCCGCGGCGTGGATGGGGCTCCTGATTCGGGGGTCTGGACTGAAGGCGTGTGGGAATTGGGCTTGGGATTCACGGGTGAGAAACAAAAAGGAACGCGAGGAGGAGGAGGCGGGCGAGCAGAGGTAAGGTAGTCCTAACGAGCACGGCCGGCAGTGGATCCCTTCTCCGACTAGCAAGGATAGCCTTCACTATCTCAGCCGTCGGATCGACATCCTTGGGCGTAGGAACTAAGGGGAGGTACAATCCTCCATGATCAGTCTTGTCTTGTGCGTCAATCTTTCTGGAATCTTCATTTGATATGTCATAGGCGTTCAAAGTGCTAGAGCGGAACCGATAAGGAATCCTCGGCCCAGACTATCAGGGTAGGAACCGTCATGATGAGAGGCCCCTTAGTCAGAACACTGTCAGCCATCTATCAAGATGTGGGTGGTTAAGAAGAACTAGTTCCTCTACAACAAATGGATCGTGGACAGTGGTTGGTTGCACTAATCCTATGACCAGAGACAAAAGCTTGTTCACTGATCCTAAATTGACTACTGCCTCACAAAAGTATATCACCTTTGGTGACAATGATAAAATTATGTGCATGTGTTTGGGGCGGGGTTTTCTCCCCATAAACCGAATTATATGCTGGAGAATCAGGGCTGAGTGGGTGGGGAATTTCACATTGCATCTTCTTGAGAATGGGGAGGATTTCGGTTCGTGTTTTGAATTTTTCTCCACCAGAATTTCCACCTTATCGATTTGTTTCTCCAGGGACACCACTTCCACCATACAAGTGTTAACCTCATCCATTTGGTCCTGGATCTTGTCCTGCTTGAGCGCCATCGCTGATCAGGCAAAGCATCAAGATCATCTAAAATTTTGCCCATGTGCTTTGTTCATGTAGTCATGGCGAGATTGGACTCACATTTTACCACAAGAAGAACTCGAAACCCTTGCCAGTGACCTCGCCCTTCCATCGCTGGAAAATCGCCACCGACAAGGTGAATCGCCGCCCTCTTGTTCGGCTACAGACAATGGGATTTTTTAGCAAGCCAAAACCCAATGACTACTCCCAAGACAAGCCCGCGCGATGCACATGGGCGGCGGGGCCTACGCGTGAGGAGCCACGCTCTGAAAAAGCACCTTTGGGCATGTCTCGTTGATAACACTCAGATCGACAGTTTCTCCCGAACCAAGCCCGCGCGATGCACATGGGCGGCGAGGCCTACACGCGAGGAGCCACGCTTGAGAAGTCACGTTGCTTCCTGAAGCGCAAACATGTATTACCCTCACTACCCCTCACCGCTCCCTCTCCCCTCTCCCGTATCTCCACTCGACGGCGGCGACGGTTTTTTAGCAGATCGGAGAACAACAAGGCGACCTCCGGCCCCTTCACCGGCATCCGCATAATCACCTCTCGCACTTCGGCAATGGCGGTAAGCACTTTTTCTCACCTCCTCGCGTACTCATTCGCATTCGATTCGCATTTAGATTCGACCGGCATTAGGGGAATGGGGAATCGGGGTTCGATCCGCGTTAGTGTAAATAGCCATAGGAGTGATCATAACATCGTCATGAGTTCGTAGTACTGATGGATTTGAGGTTGCCGGTCGGGATTGAGTACAAGGATAATGGGGGTTGGGGGTAAATCTTACACATTATTCCTAGATCTTAGCCTCGGAGACCCTGGAGGTTATTGGAGCGACGGGTGCCCTTGCCCTTGTTCTTCTCCTCGAGCTGCACCATCGTCTCTTATTCCTCACCGGAGTTCAGATCGATTGGCATGCTACTGTTGGAAATATGCCCTAGAGGCAATAATAAATTAGTTATTATCATATTTCCTTATTCATGATAAATGTTTATTATTCATGCTAGAATTGTATAAATACATGTGTGAATACATAAACAAATACTATGTCCCTAGTGAGCATGTACTAGACTAGCTCGTTGATCAAAGATGGTTAGGTTTCCTAACCATAGACAAGAGTTGTCATTTGATAATGAGATCACATCATTAGAAGAATGGTGTGATGGACAAGACCCAACCATAAGCTTATCATCAGATCATTTAGTTATTTGCTACAACTTTCTTCATGTCAAGTATTAATTCGTTAGACCACGAGATCATGTCACTCCCGGATATCGGAGGAATGCCTTGTGTGCTATCAAAAGTTACTTCATAACTAGGTGATCATAAAGGTTATCTACAATATTTCTGAAGGTGTCTGTTGAATTGCATGGATCGAGACTAAGATTTGTCACTCCGTATGACGGAGAGATATCGATGGGCCATCTCGGTAATACAACTGCGGAAAGAGCTTGCAGCAATGTGCCTAATGAGTAAGTCACGAGATATTGTATTACGGAACGAGTAAAGAGAATTCCTAGAAACGAGATTGAACTAGGTATGGAGATACCGACGATCGAATCTCGGGCAAGTAACATATCGTCGGACAAAGGGAATTGCATACGAGATTAACCGAATCCTTGACATCACGGTTCAATTGATAAAAGATCTTCGTGGAATATGTAGGAACCAGTATGGGCATCCAGATCCTGCTATTGGTTATTGACCGGAGAGGTGTCTCGGTCATGACTACATGATTCCCAACCCCACAGGGTCGCACGTTTAACATTCGTAGACGCTAGAGTAGTATTGAGATATTTGATGATTGGCAACCGAATGTTGTTTGGAGTCCAGGATGAGATCTCAGACGTCACGATGAGTCTCTAAATGGTCGAGAGGTAAATATTTATATATGGGAAGTCATATTTTGGGTTCCGGAAAAAGGTGTAGTTTTTTTGGTATTGTACCAAGTAGCTTCTAAAAGGTTCTGATGGATTCTGAAGGGGTCCGGAAGTCCACAAGTGGGTCCACCACGTCCCATGGCTGGCATGGGCCGAGGGGAAGCGACTCGGCGTTATTGGGCAAGGCGCACCAAGTCCTCAAAAATCCATGTGGCTAGGTAAGGGAAAAAAGGGAAGTCCTCCCCCATTTGGCCCCAACTCCTATTAGGAGTAGGGCTGGACTCTCAGCCCTCCCATGCATATAAATATAGGAGAGGGGGTGTAGCAAGGCCCCCGTCTCTCCCTCCCGGCATAGTTTTCATCCTTGGTTTTTTGCTTAGCGAAGCCCTGCCGGTATTTCGATTCCACCACCACCATCACCACCACGTCGTCGTGCTGGTAGTGATCCCATCTACTTCTTCGCCTTCTCTTGCTGGATCAAGGAGGAGGAGACACCATCGAGTCGTACGTGTGCTAAACTCAGATGTGTCGTCCGTTCGGCACTAGGTCGGTTGGATTGTGATCGGATCATGATGAGTACGACTACATCAACCGCGTTATATACGCTTCCGCTTTCGGTCTACGAGGGTAGGTAGACACACTCTCCTGTCTCGTTGTTGTAAGGGCATATTTCTCTCTAAGTGATTTCGGTGATTGATGACAATGCATTTGTGGACTAATCGTGTGCATTGTGCACTTCAGATATCTCATGTCTAGGCACAAGATGATTCGGTGCCCCTCAGAGTCTATCGAATACGACTATTCTCTATGTTTCTTTTCGGTGGATTTGAGTCGTAGAAAAGCCGTACTATTAAGAGGGGGTCCGCATCCGAAAAGTTAGGGTGGAATCAACACATACACATCTGTTCCTTTGCACCACCTTTCCTTCGCTCCGAAGGAGCACCGTCTGTTTATCCATGTCTCTGTGATTTTGAAGGCAACCAAGTTCTAAAGCCTTAGTGGCATGCGGTAGTACTGCTCAAGGGAGTGGTAGTACTGCAGGGGCCGGCGGTAGTACCGCTCCATATGAGCGGCAGTACCGCTGCCTCTAGCCCTGACGCCGACACATGCGGTAGTAGGCGCGGATATTTTTTTTTACATCCACCCTCATGCGGTAGTACCGCGACTCCTATCCGGTACTAGCGTGTCGGACTTTTGCTCGGCTCCAATATCTACGGAAGTTTTACTTCCGTGCATTTTCGGTGCCATTTGATGCCTGCCTTACGATAGTACCGTAGGGGCACACCGTAGTACCGCTCCGGTGGTTCTACCGCTCGTTGCCCTGTGTAACAGGCCCTCATTTGGGCACTGTCACGCAAGCGGTAGTACCACAACCCGCAACAGTAGTACCATAACCCTCTGCGGTAGTACCGTGGTTGTTTGCAGTAGCACCGCGTTGTGCAGGCCGAGAGAGAGGGGATAACGATTGGATCTTTTCCCCCACTATATAAAGGGGGTCTTCTTCCCCAAGAAGACCACCTCTTCCCTCCCCAAGCTCCATTGTTGCTCAAACCTCCATTTTCGCCCGATCTCTCTCCCTAGCCAATGAAACTTGTTGATTCTCTAGGGATTGGTTGAGAAGGCCTCGATCTACACTTTCACCAAGAGAAATTTGATCCCCGCCACTAATCCCTTGCGGATCTTGTTACTCTTGGGTGTTTGAGCACCCTAGATAGTTGAGGTCACCTCGAAGCCATATTCCATTGTGGGGAAGCTTCGTGGTGTCACTGGGAGCCTCCAATTAAGTTGTGAAGATAGCCCCAACCTGTTTGTAAAGGTTTGATCGCCGCCTTCAAGGGCACCAATAGTGGTATCAAGGCATCTCGCATTGTGTGAGGGCGTGAGGAGAATACGGTGGCCCTAGTGGCTTCTTGGGGATCATCGTGCCTCCACACCGCTCTAACGGAGACGTACCTCCTCTCAAAGGGATGGAACTCTGGTAACACATCCTCGTCTCCACCGGCTTCACTCTTGGTTATCTCGTACCTTTACTTGTACAAGCTTTTATTCTGTTGTATCCCTTGCTTGCTTGTGTACTTGTTGTTGTTGCATCATATAGGTTGCTCACCTAGTTGCATATCTAGACAACCTATTTGATGCTAAGTTTAATTTGGTAAATAAAAGCTAAAAATTGTTAGTTGCCTATTCACCCCCCTCTTGTCAACCATATCGATCCTTTCAATTGGTATCAGAGCATTGTCTCTTTATTAAGGACTTTACGCCTGAAGAGTATGGTTGGCACCATGGACAAGGGGGAGGAGCACTCCGATGTGAATTCATCCTTGTATACGGCCGATGAGGGATCCTCGGTCTCTCGTGAGGAGCTCAATGCGGCTTTGGACACATTGAAAACCTCCATGACGACCGAGGTCAAAGGCATGTTTAAGGAATTTCTTGAAGGCCTTAAATTATCCACCGCGCCGTTGGAAGTGGTTGATCCCGCTAACAAGGTGGCAGATGCTACCTCCAATAAGGGGGTAGTTAATAGTGGACAAGTTCCTTTGCCTAGTTGTAAGAATGGGAGTGTTACCTTTGCCCAGGTTGAACCTCCCCTTACCTATGGAGGACTGGTTCCCTCCACACATATGAGTCATGTTGGTCCTCCTCCTAAGTATTTGAAAAATGGAGATTTTGCCTCTTGGGTTTATCGCTTTAAACATAATTTAAATCATAGTTCTACTAATCTTTTGAGAATTATTGAGCAAGGTTTCTACCCGCACGATCCAAGCAACTTCACTCCTAGAGAAGCTACGGATCATCAATTCAACGAGTCCGCTCTTTTCATTCTCCAAAAAGCTATTCCTCCCGAAGATATTGCGCATCTCCGACCTTTCTCCGTGACCAAGGAAGCATGAGAGCATATTGTTTCCTTGTACAAGGGAAGCGCAAGCATTCAACGCCCAAACTTTGAAGTTGTACAAGATGAAGCCGATGAGTTTGCCATGATTGAAGATGAAGAACCTCGAGAGTTTTATAGAATATTAACTACTCTCGCGGTCTCACTCCGGTATCATGGGAGAAAGGATACGGATGACAATTGGATCAAGCGCAAGTTTCTCAAGGCTATGATGCCTTACCATAAGGCCATGTCCTCCGTCATCCATCAAAGGCCAAGCTTCCACGCCTTGTCCTCAAGTGAAGTGTTGGATGAGTTTTTTTTTTGCAATGAGGATCTTGGACAAGACCGCCGACAAAGCGGTGTTCCGTGCTCAATGATCAAAGAAGCCCAACCTCGCTTTGAAGGCCAAGGCTAGTGCGGAAGAAGAGGATGAAGAGGAAGAAGAGGAGAGTTGCCCTGAAGACACTGAATATGCATATCATGAGCACATGGCTCTTGCTTCACGGAAATTTTGGGGCAACAAGAAGAACACAAGGCCCAACTTCAACAAGAACAATTCAAGTGGTGCCAAGTGAAAGCAACGTGTGAGGACGTGCTATAATTGTGGCAATGTGAGTCATATTGTTGTGGATTGCCCTGACGAGAAGAGGGAAGACAATGGTGGCAAGCTTATCCGAAAATACAAGGCCAAGTCTTTCTAAAACAAGAACAACTTCGCCAAGAAGACTCCTCCCAAGGTGTTGGTGGCACAAGAAGAGTACAATGAGGATGATGATGATGATGAAGATGGTGAGATGGTTGCCATGGCTTCCGTTGCCATTGCAACAACTCCACGGGTGTCCCTTTTCGATTCACCCAACGAGAACATCACCACCAAGTGCCTCATGGCTAAAGCAGACAACAAGGTAATCTCCAACATCACGACTACCATCACTACTAATCCTTCTTAACAGATTACATTGATGAAAGTGAGGGGGCGAAGGAGGAGGAGAATGATTTTGAGTCTTTCATGAGTAAGCTCAAAGGTAAAACCAAGAAGCATTTCATTGCTCTCTTGGAACAGCTTGGTGAAGCCAATGACATGATCGAGGCTCATGAAGAGACCATATCTAAGATGGAAGGGCATAGTCGCGACTATGCCGATGAGATATCGGATCTCTCTAATGCGCTTGAGGAAGAGCGTGGTCATCGTTTGGCTCTTGAGGAGTTACACGTTGACGATCATGCTAAATTAAAGAAAGATATTGATCATGCTCTTGTTGTCTCTCGTGTGCTCAATTCCGAGAAGGCCAAACTTGGGGTTGGCCATGCTAGACTCAAGGAGGAGTTTGATCTACTTGACAAGTCTCACAAGACCTTGAAGAGTGCTCATGCTAGCCTCAAAGAGTCTCATGATCAACTCCAAGTGAAGCTAACCAAGGAGAAATCCACATTTCCTCATATGGTTTTAATTGATAATGCAAATGCTACTAACCCGTGTTGTGGGCATGTATATCTTGTGGAGGAGAATGCCAAGTTGAAGGAGCAACTTGAGAAAGGCTTTGTGTCTTGCATACAAGGTGATAAGAACCTCAACGACCTTTTGATCAATCAAAAGGAAGTTTTGACCAAGGAGGGGATTGGGTTTGCACCCAGGTCCAAGATGAAGCAGAAGAATTGACAAGAACAAACAACCTCATCGTCTCAAGCAAACGTTTGTGAAGGAGGGAGAGGGTACTCCTAAGGAGAAGAAGAACAATGCGAAGGATGGTGGTGTCAAGAAGGGCAATGCCACACCTTCCAACAAAACCGGCGACTTTAAGCCTTCTTATGTGTTATGTCATGCTAGTGATGGGCATGTTTATGCCAAATTTGTTGGTTCTTCTTACGAGTACATTGAATGGTCTATTTGGGTTCCTAAGACCCTTATTGCTAACATCAAAGGACCCGTTACAAAATGGGTACCTAAAACGGTGTTTGCTTCCGGTGGGGGGTCATGGTTGCTCGATAGTGGAGCCACAAATCATATGACCGGAAGCAGGGACTTGGTAGCGGACATGCACAAGGTTTCATCTATGCCCACCAATGTTTAAGGGGTTGATGCCTCATCTTCTAAGGTATTGGGGCTTGGCAAGGTTGTCATTTCTCATGATCTCACGATCGAGAAAGTCATGCTTGTTGAGTCCTTTGCATACAACTTACTTTCCGTTCGTCAACTTGCACTCATGGGCTTTGCCACTTTCTTCGATATTGATTCTGTGGCCCTCTTGTGGAGCAAGACTCTTAAAGTAGCCTTTGTTGGGCATGTCGAGAACGATATTTATGTGATTAAATTTTCGGAGTGACCCACTAAGACCGCGACATGCCTAATGGCTAAAGTTGACGTGGAATGGCTTTGGCATCGCCGTTTAGCCCACGTTAATATGAGACCTTTGCAAAGTCTTATCAAGGGGGACCATGTCCATGGACTAACCAATGTTAGTTTTGCCAAAGATCGTGCTTGCAGTGATTGTATTGAAGGAAAGCTACATGAGACGGCTCACCCTCCCACGACTATCATCTACTCGACGAGGCCTTTGGAGCTCCTTCACAAGGATATCTTTGGGCCTCCATCCTTTGATAGTATTAGGGCTAGAAAGTATTGCTTGGTGATTTTGGATGATTATTCAAGATACACTTGGGTGTATTTCTTCAAGAGGAAGAGTAAGACCCAACAAACCGTCATCAACTTTGCAAATGAAGCTCAACGTCAACACAATGCAAAGATCTTGATGATAAGAAATGACAATAGCACCGAGTTCAAGAACTACACCTTGGATGAGTTCCTTAGTGACGAGGGGATCAAGCATCAATATTCCGCACCTTACACCCCTCAACAAAATGGTGTAGCGGAGAGGAAGAACCGTACATTGATGCACGTGGCAAGGACCATGATGGCGGCGTTCAAGTCTCTGTACAACTTTTGGGCCGAAGCCATCAACACCGCTTGTCATGCATCCAATCGGCTCTATCTCCGCAAAGGCTTGAACAAGACTCCATATGAGAAACTTATCGGAAACAAGCCCAACCTCAAGTACTTCCGGGTGTTCGATTGTAAGTGTTTCATTCTCAAGAAATGTGTTTGTTTTTCTAAATTTGAGGCAAGAGCTCATGAGGGCCTACTTTTTGGTTATGCTACAAACTCTCATGCTTACCGTGTCATCAACAAGTCCACTAGACTCATTGAAGAGACGTGTAACATGGAGTTTAGTGAGAATAACGGCTCCCAAGTGGAGCAAAGTGGTACTTGTGATGTAGGTGATGAAATTCCTCCCCAAGCCATAAGAAGAATGGGTGTTGGCCATATCCTACCCATTGAGGAACCCCTTGTGGACAAAGGAGAAGGACAATGTTCCACTCAAGCGGAACCATCACCAACCCAAGACCCACACGCTTCCAAAGAACAAAGTGAAGGCCCTCAACCAAATGAACAAGATCAAGGGCAATATCAACCTCAAGATGGTGGTGATCCACCAATTGATGCCCAAGGTCAAGTCCTTGCTACTGAGCAAGTTCGAGATCAAGAGTAGCCTCAAGATCAAGAACAAGCTCAAGACGACGCTCGTGATGATCAAGCTACCTCTCCTCAACTCTCTCTTGAGGAGCAATTGGAGCATCGTGCCGCCAATATTGCTTCCAAGCTCGCTACCAAAGAGCATCTCATGAAGAATGTGCTTGGAAGCTTAAGAAAGGGGGTAAACACTCGTAGACAATTAGCAAATTATTGTGCACATCATGCGTTTGTTTCTTGTGTTGAACCCCAAAAGGTCTATGAGGCGCTCGAGGATCCAGATTGGATTAATGCCATGCATGAAGAACTCAACAACTTCGAGCACAACAAGGTGTGGAGATTGGTGCCAAGGCCTCAGGAGAACCATAATGTCATTGGAACCAAATTGATCTTCAAGAACAAGCAAGATGCTCACGGTATTGTCATTCGCAACAAGACTCGTTTGGCGGCACAAGGCTACTTCCAAGTCGACGATATCGACTACGGTGAAACATTTGCTCCTGTTGCTCGTCTTGAATCTATTTGTTTGTTGCTTGCTTATGCTTCTCATCATAACTTCAAGTTGCAACAAATGGATATGAAGAGTGCTTTTCTTAATAGTCCTCTTAATGAGTTGGTGTATGTTAAACAACCCCCGGGGTTTGAGGATCCCAAATTCCCCAATCATGTGTACCAACTCGATAAGGCGCTCTAGGGCCTTAAACAAGCCCCACGTGCGTGGTATGAGCACCTTACCGAGTTGTTACAATATTGTGGGTTTGAAATTGGGAAAATCGACCCCACTCTTTTTAGTAAGAAGGTCAAAGAAGAGTTGTTTGTATGCCAACTATATGTTGATGATATATATTATCTTTGGTTCTCCTAACAGAGCTTTGAATGATGAGTTTTCCGCACTCATGACCGCGGAGTTTGAGATGTCCATGATGGGAGAGTTGAAGTTCTTCCTCGGGCTCGAAGTCAAACAAAGAAGAGAAGGAATCTTCATCAACCAAGCCAAATACACTAAAGACATGCTCGAGAGATTCAAGCTTAGTGATGTCAAGCCAGCTTCTACACCAATGCCCACCAAATGCTAACTTGACATTGATCCCAATGGTAAAGCGGTGGATCAAAAGGCATATCATTCTATGATTGACTCCTTGCTTTACCTTTGCGCATCTAGAATGAATATCATGTTGAGTGTGGGAATTTGTGCATGGTTTTAAGCCTCACCTAAGGAAATCCACTATGTGGCGGTAAAGCGAATCTTTTGATATTTGGCTCATACTCCAAACTTTGGCTTATTGTACCCTAGAGGAGCAAACTTCAATCTTGTGGATTCTCGGATTCGAATTGGGCGGGAGACAAAGTGGATAGGAAGTCAACTTCCAGAGGATGCCAATTTCTTGGTTGCTCTTTGGTGAGTTGGTCTTCTAAAAAGAAAAGTTGTGTGTCTCTCTCCTCCACCAAAGCCGAGTATGTGGCCGCCGGTAGTTATTGTGCTCAACTTCTATGGATGAGGCAAACTTTAAAGGATTACAGTGTCATTTGTGACAAAGTGCCTCTTTGGTGTGATAATGAAAGTGCCATCAAGATTTCTCTCAACCCGGTGCAACACTTCAAGACGAAGCATATTGAGATTCGGTACCACTTCATCCGGGATCACATTTGGCGAGGGGAGATTGATCTTAACTATGTCAACACTCATGATAACCTTGCAGATATTTTCACAAAGCCTTTGGATGAAGCAAGATTTTACGAGTTAAGGCATGAGCTAAATATCATCGATTTGAGCAATGTGGTTTGAACCTTTGCACACCCCACCATACTCATCATGTTGTCTTGTTTAGGTGTAGGCATGGACATAGGGGGAGTGTTGTTCTCTCAATGAACTCTCCCTCCCCCCATTATGCATAAATCGACCAACTCTTTCACATTCGCCATTTATGATGGCACTTGTGCTTCAAAGATGAGTTTTGGTCATGGGCCTAAGAAAAATTCTTCGTGGTGCCATACCAATTGACTCAAACATAGGTGGCTCCGGCCACCGCCCTATCTTCATGAGAGGTTTTGGTTCGATGTTTGGTCCTCGTTTACCACTTGCTTACCTTTTTGGACCTTGTTCGTGGTTAAGTTGCTTCATTTGTGCTCTCTCATGTGTGTCCTTTTGCTTGAAGCTCTTTGATTTGTCTCCGTGCCCTCATGTCTTCCAAATTTCATTAGCATGTTTGTATTGCAAAGGCCTTTTTATTTCTCTCCTGCTAAAACTTGCACTTTCTTGGGCATGCAGTACTACCGTGGCATGCCATGGTACTACCGCTGGAGGTGGGTGGCTTCTGTGCTTGCATAGCTGCGACTCCGGCACGGTACTACCGCCTCCACGCGGCCTTAAATTTTTACTGCCACTGGAAGAGCAGTACTACCGCCCAAAGTGCAGTACTACCGCGATGACATGCGGTACTACCGCGCCATCTAGACCGCGTGGGGGTTAAGTGCGGGCAGGGGGAGTTCCAACTCCCCCATACACATTCATATCTTCCTCTCACGTCTCTCTCTCTCTCCTACCCAAGAACGGCGCCGGAGGACCTCGCCAGATCTCTGTCTCCGACCACTCTCCTCTCATTTCAACCGGTGGGATCATTCCCCACCTCGCCCTCTTGCCATGGACCCCAGTGGTGGCTCCGGTTCCAATGCTAGGTGCACGAATCCCGTCTGTGATACGGGCTCAAAGCATCTTCGCAACCAAGAAGCTCCTGAGGGGTCCAATGCCCCACATCGCAACTTTGAGAGCATAGCCTCCAAGATCAAGGAGCCAGTTGTCAACTGGGAGTAAATGCCTCTAGCAGAGTTTCAGCTTCGAAGGAAGCTCAACCCTTACATCCAGCCTAGGGAACACATAAGGGGCAATAAATTGTTTTGGACCAAGCAACAAAATCTCATCTTCCTTGATGTGATCAAGGCCAAGCAGAACATCAACGTACCCGTTTAGTGGATTGACATGGCGCATCTGAGGAAGAACCAGACATATTTTGGTAAGCCTCTGGATTTGGTGGAGCAGTTTGGTTTTGAGGAGATCATATCGTTCCAACTTGACTATGACCAGGAGATTGTGGCTCAGTTTTTTGCTTCTGTCCACTTCCACTCAGATGAGAAGCGGAGCATGACTTGGATGACGAATGGAAAGAAGTTGACTGCTGAGTGGAAGGAGTTTATGGATATGTTGCACGTTCGTGATGAGGGGCTAAATGAGCCCGTTGGTGTCCGTCTGCATGCCAACCCAGAGTCGGCTTCCAAGAACAAGCTTCAACCATTCCTGGTTGAGAAGATTTTACCAATGGCAAGAAGTCTTATGCGCTGAACCAGTTTCTCAACATCATGCACCAGATCTTCCGCAACTCGCTTTTTCCTCGCATGGGCGACAAGGACAAGGTGCATTCCTATCTTGTGGACATGATGCTCATTTGTGAGGAGGCGCGTCATCAACAACCTGAACCACTTGATGTCTCTCACATCATGTGGTGTGAGCTTCCGTCTGCTGTGTTTAATCATAAGGTTCCCATCTATGGCCCCTAGTTGCACCTTTTGATTCAGAAGACTTGGGAGAAGCTCTTTCTGGGTGAGGCATTTCATGCTCCTGACTGGGTTCGCCATGAGCCCATTAAGCTGCGACAGAAGAACCAGTGGGTTAACACAACTACCAGGGCTGAGGCTGAGGCTGCCCGCATGGATGTTGATGATGATGAGATTGAGGAGGAGGAGGAGGAGGAGGACAGTCATGAGGAGTATGGGCCTTCCTCCGCTGAGCCATCTTGGGCTACGAAGCTCAAGGACCGGGTGAAGACTCTATTTTGTATGCAGGCCAAGAGGCAGTACCAGACTCCTGTTGCTCAGAAGGAGAGTTGCCAGTGCGACAAGCGGATTTTGAGTAAGCTTGGTGAGCAAGTCTCGAGTGGGTCTGAGAAGACCATCACACCTGAGGATGCCTGGATGGAGAAGAAGGGCTATCAGTGGGTTGAGTTAGATGAGGAGTCAATTCCTGCTGCTGCCTAGGAGGAGTTTCTTGGGTGATCACTATAGTGGGAGCTACCACCTATGTCTTAGGTGTCTTCTGTGCCTTTTCGGTGTCTTGATGCCAAATGGGGAGAGAGTTTAGGATTTGCGAGTACATTGATTTGTCTCCTTGCTTTCGTTGAACCTTCGTCATTGCTTTGGTTTGTGTTATTTGTGTGTGAGACCAGGAGACTTATTCTATCATATGGTGGGAGACATATGCCATCACTCTTATCATTTTATTGTCAAGTATGATTAGTAGCTTGTGAGTCTATTTTGTCTTGTGCCCTTATCTTAGTGCTCACATGCTATACCATGATTCCATGCTTAGTGTCACTTATCTTGTTGCAAGGATTGCCTTGTCTATAAAATATAAGGGGAGTGTTGATCCTAGTATGTGTGTTTTTCAGTTCAAAGCATATCTATAGAATGCACACATCTAGGGGGGGGGCATGTCTATATTTTATAGATTTTGGGTTTTCTTATGCTCATTATATATCTCTATGTGCAAATTCCGTATTGTCATCAATCCACCAAAAAGGGGGAGATTGTAAGGGCATATTTCTCTGTAAGTGGTTTTGGTGATTGATGACAATGCATTTGCGGACTAATCATGTGCGTTGTGCATTTCAGATATCTCATGTCTAGGCACAAGATGAATTGGTGGCCCTCGGAGTCTATCGAAGACGGTTGTTCTCTACATTTCTTTTTGGTGGATTTGAGTCGTAGGAAAGTCGTACTATTAAGAGGGGGTCCGCGTCGGAAAGGTTAGGGTGGAATCAACACGCACACATCTGTTCCTTTGCATCACCTTTCATTCGCTTCAATGGAGCACCGTCCATTTATCCATGTCTCTGTGATTTGAAGGCAGACAAGTGCTAAAGCCTTAGTGGCATGCGGTAGTACTGCTCAAGGGAGCGGTAGTACCGCTCCATGTGAGCGGTAGTACCGCTACCTCCAGCCCTAACGCTCACGCATGCGATAGTAGGCGCGGATGTAATTTTTTACATCCGCCCTCATGCAGTAGTACCATGACTCCTGTCTGGTACTACCGTGCCGGACTTTTGCTCAGCTCCAACCTCTGCGGAACTGGTTAGGGAAGTAATTTATTACTTCTATGCATTTTATGTGCAATTTGATGCCTACCTTATGGTAGTACCATAGGAGCGCACGGTAGTATCGCTCGTTGCCCTGTGCAAGATGCCCTCATCTGACCACTGTCGCGCAAGCGGTAGTACCACAACCCGCAACGGTAGTACCGCAACCCTCTGCGGTAGTACCGTGGCTATTTGCGGTAGTACCTCGTCGTGCGGGCTGAGAGAGGGGATAACGGTTGGATATTTTCCCCCACTATATAAAGGGGGTCTTCTTCCCCAAGGAGACCACCTCTTCCCTCCCCAAGCTCCATTGTTTCTCAAACCTTCATTTTCGCCAGATCTCTCTCCCTAGCCAATCAAACTTGTTGATTCTCTAGGGACTGGTTGAGAAAGCCCCGATCTACACTTCCACCAAGAGAAATTTGATTCCCCCCACTAATCCCTTGCGGATCTTGTTACTCTTGGGTGTTTGATCACCCTAGATGGTTGAGGTCACCTCGGAACCATATTCCATTGTGGTGAAGCTTCGTGGTATCGTTAAGAGCCTCCAATTAAGTTGTGGAGATAGCTCCAACCTTGTTTGTAAAGGTTCGGTCACCGCCTTCAAGGGCACAAATAGTGGAATCACGGCATCTCACATTGTGTGAGGGCGTGAGGAGAATACGGTGGCCCTACTAGCTTCTTGGGGAGCATTGTGCCTCCACACCGCTCTAACGGAGACGTGCTTCCTCTCAAAGGGAAGGAACTCCGGTAACACATCCTCGTCTCCACCGGCTCCACCCTTGGTTATCTCTTACCTTTACTTGTACAAGCTTTTATTGTGTTGTATCCCTTGCTTGCTTGTGTACTTGTGTTGTTGCATCATATAGGTTGCTCACCTAGTTGCATATCTAGACAACCTATTTGATGCTAAGTTTATTTTGGTAAAGAAAAGCTAAAAATTGTTAGTTGCCTATTCGCCCCCCTCTAGTCAACCATAACGATCCTTTCAGTTGTTATACTTCTCCTAGATAGATCTTGGGTGTTCATAGGATTTTTTTTATGTTCATGCTTCGTTCCCCAACAGCGGCATCATGAGCTAGGTCTATGCGTAGATGTATATGCACGAGTAGAACACAAAGAGTAGTGGGCATTGACGCTCAAATTGCTTACCTCTCTTGTTTTATTTGGATTCTGCGGTATTGTGGAATGAAGCGGCCCGGACCAACCTTACTTGTCCACACATAAGAGACATGTTCCACCGACAGACATGCAACTTGTTTTGCATAAGGTGGCTAGCGGGTGTCTGTCTCTCCTACTTTAGTTGAATCTAATTTGACGAAGGTAGTCCTTGTAGAAGGTTAAAAGGCAACTTGATTATTACCGTTGTGGCTTTATGTAGGTAAGAACGGTTCTTGCTAGTTGCCCATAGCAGCCACGTGAATTTGCAACAACAAAGTAGACGTCTAACTTGTTTTTGCAGGGCATCTTGTGATGTTGTATGGCCAAAATGTGATGTGATATATGTTGATGTATGAGATAATCATGTTTTGTAATAGGTTCACAACTTGCATGTCAATGAGTACGGCAACCGACAGGAGCCATAGGGTTGTCTTTAATTTATTATTCATCATGTAATTGCTTTACTTTATCGCTATGTGATGTCTACTACATAACCTTCTTCTTGTAGACTCGTGTTGGGCCTCTAAGCGCAGAGTTTTGTAGGACATTAGCAATTTTCCCTCAAGTGGATGACCTAAGGCTTATCAATCCGTGAGAGGCGTAGGATGAAGATGGTCTCTCTCAAACAACCCTACAACCAAATAATAAAAAGTCTCTTGTGTCCCCAACACACCCAATACAATGGTAAATTGTATAGGTGCACTAGTTCGGCAAAGAGATGGTGATACAAGTGTAATATGGATGGTAGATATAAGATTTTGTAATCTGAAAATATAAAAACAGCAAGGTATCTAATGGTAAAAGTGAGCACAAACGGTATTGCAATGCTTGGAAACAGGCCTAGGTTCATACTTTCACTAGTACAAGTTCTCTCAACAATGATAACATAATTACATCATATAACAATCCCTCGACGTGCAACAAAGAGTCACTCCAAAGTCACTAATAGCGGAGAACAAACAAAGAGATTACTGTAGGGTACGAAACCACCTCAAAGTTATTCTTTCTGATCGATATATTTGGCTATTCCTATAAGTCTCACAAATAGCCCTAGAGTTCGTACTAAAATAACACCTTAAGACACACATCAACCAAAACCCTAATGTCACCTAGATACTCCAATGTCTCCACAAGTATCCGTGGGTTTGATTATACGATATGCATCACACAATCTCAGATTCATCTATTCAAACCAACACAAAGAACTTCAAAGAGTGCCCCAAAGTTTCTACCGGAGAGTCAAGACGAAAACGTGTGTCAATCCCTATGCATAAGTTCACAAGGTCACAGAACCCGCAAGTTGATCACCAAAACATACATCAAGTAGATCATGTGAATATCCCATTGTCACCACAGATAAGCACATGCAAGACATACATCAAGTGTTCTCAAATCCTTAAAGACTCAAACCGATAAGATAAATTCAAAGGGAAACTCAATCCATTACAAGAAGGTAGAGGGGGAGAAACATCATAAGATCCAACTATAATAGCAAAGCTCGCGGTATGTCAAGATCGTGCGAAATCAAGAACACGAGAGATAGAGAGAGAGAGAGTGATCAAACACATAGCTATTGGTACATACCCTCAGCCTCGAGGGTGAACTACTCCCTCCTCGTCATGGAGACCACCGGGATGATGAAGATGGCCACCGGTGATGGTTTCCCCTTTTGGCATGGTGCCGGAACGGGCTCCCGATTGGTTTGTCATGGCTACAGAGGCTTGCAGCGACGGAACTCCTGATCTAGGTTTATTTTTGGAGGTTTCAATATTTATAAGAATTTTTGACATCGTGGACAAGTCAGGGGGACCCACGAGGCGGCGACAAGGTAGGGGCACGCCCTCCACCCTTGTGGTGGCACAGTGGCTATTCTGGTCCATCTCCGGCACTGTGTTGGCTTCTTTTGGTCCATCAAAATCACCGTAAATTTTCAGGTCAATTGGATTCCGTTTGATATTCCTTTTATGCGAAACTCAAACACAAGGAAAAAATAGAAACTAGCACTGGGCTCTAGGTTAATAGGTTAGTCCCAAAAATAATATAAAATAGCATATTAATGCATATAAAACATCCAAAACAGATAATATAATAGCATGGAACAATCAAAAATTATAGATACGTTGGAGACGTATCAAGCATCCCCAAGCTTAATTCCTACTCGTCCTCGAGTAGGTAAATGATAAAAGCAGAATTTTTTATGTGGAATGCTACCCAACATATTTATCAATGCAATATTCTTTATTGTGGCATGAATGTTCAGATCCATAAGACTCGAAATAAAATTTTATCAATATCAAAACAATAATACTTCAAGCATACTAAAAAGTAATCAACGAAGCTTCAAAAATAACATGGCTAAAAAAAGTTATCCCTACAAAATCATGTAGTCTTTTATGCTCCCTCTTGTTAACACAAAGTATAAACCATGCCTATCCCGGTGTCAATCAAGAAACTGTTTTCATACTTTAACATTCTTAAACCTTTTCAACTCTTCATGTAATACATGAGCGTGAGCCATGGATATAACACTATGGGTGGAATAGAAAGGTGGTAATAGACAGAAGGAGGGAGAAAGTCTCACATCAACTTAGCAAATCAATGGACTATGGAGATGTCCATCAATCGATACCAGTGTGAGTGAGTAGGGATTGCCATGTAACGGATGCACTAGAGCTATGAGTGTAAGAAAGCTCAAAGACAACTAGTGGGTGTGCATCAACTTGCTTGCTCATGAAGACCTAGGGCATTTGAGGAAGCCCATCGTTGGAATATTCAAGCCAAGTTCTATAACAAAAAATTCCCACTAGTGATATATGAAAGTGACAACATAGGAGACTCTCTATCATGAAGAACATGGTGCTACTTTGAAGCAAAAGTGTGGAAAAGGATAGTAACATTATCCCTTCTCTCTTTTTTCTCTTTTTTTGAAGACTCCACCCCTTTTTTTTGGAGTCTCTTTTTCTCATTTTTTTGGAGACTCTTATGGCCTCTTTTTTTATTTGGCTCTTTTTGGCCTCTTCTTTTATAACCTCACATGGCACAATGTTCTAATAATGATGATCATCACACTTTTATTTACTTACAACTCAAAATTACAACTCGATACTAGAACAAAGATATTACTCTATATGGATGCCTCCGGCGGTATAGCGGGATGTGCAATGACCAAGAGTGACATGTATAAAAAATATGAACGGTGGCTTTGCCACAAATACTATGTCAACTACATGATCATGCAAAGCAATATGACAATGATGATGCGTGTCATAATAAATGGAACAGTGGAGTTACATGGCAATATATCTCGGAATGGCTATGGATATGCCATAATAGGTAGGTATGGTGTCTGTTTTGCGGAAGGTAAAAGGAAGGTTTTATGCACCGGTGAAAGTTGCATGGCACTAGAGTGGCTAGCAAGGTGGAAGGGTGAGAGTGCGTATAATCCATGGACTCAACATTAGTCATAAAGAACTCACATACTTATTGTGAAAAAAATTATTAGCTCTAGAAGCAAAGTACTACTACGCATGCTCCTAGGGGGAGGTTGGTAGGAGTTGACCATCGCGCGCCCCCGACCTTCACGCAAAGACAAACACTCATAATACAAAGTGCTCCAATTCGGTTAGATAGTTAGGAGACCATACGTGCATGTTACGGGAATCACAAACCTTAACACATTTATTTCTTTAACCTCACAAACTACCACTAGCATGACGCTAATATTACCATCTTAACACCTCAAAACAATTACAAGGAGTCAAACTACACATAGTATTCAATGCTCTATGTATGAAAGTTTTTATTATATCTCCTTTGGATGCCTATCATATTAGGACTAAATTCATAACCCAAGCAAATTACCATGCTGTTCTTAAGGACTCTCAAAATAATATAAGTGAAGCAAGAGAGTTCAACAATTTCTATAAAATAAAACCACCGCCGTGCTCTAAAAAGGTATAAGTGAAGCACTAGAGCAACTGACAAACTACTCCAAAAAGATATAAGTGAATATCAATGAGTAGTCAAATAATTAACTAGCTATGAGAAGACCTTTTCTCATTTAAGAATTTTTGTTCTTAAGTGCTTTATTAAAACAGCAAGCAAAAAAAAACAAAATGACATTGCAAGGATATCACATATCATGAGAAGAAGCAAAAACTTAGGCTAAACCGATACCAACCGATAGTTGTTGATGAAGAAAGGTGGGATGCCAACCGGGGTATCCCCAAGCTTAGATGCTCGAGATTTCTTGAAATATTAAGTTGGGATGCCTTGGGCATCCCCAAGCTTGAGGTTTTGTGTCTCCTTAATTCCTCTCATGTCGCGGTTCCCTAAATCGCAAAAACTTCATCCACACAAAACTCAACAAGAACTCGTGAGATAAGTTAGTATAAATCAACTCAAACCCTTATCATTCCGTACTGTAGAGAATCATTAAAATTATAATTTGACATTGCATACTAAATGCCTCTGCATATTTAATACCCCCACCCTCAAATAAAACCATCAAACAAGCAAACATATGCAAACAATGCAAACATAACAACAATCTATCTAAACAGAACAGTCTGTAAAGGATGCAGCAAAATCCATTCTTCTCTAACTCAAACAATTCTGAAAATTTACCACACCGTAGAGAATTTATCATTGCATATTTTTTAAAAATTTCAAGCTTTTATCACATTTTGACTTTCTTCGAGAATTTTTTCAACAGCGACAAACTTTCTGTTTTGAAACAGCAACTCATATACTTGCAAATTGTGCATGGTAAAGACTATCCTTGACAATTTTATTGAAACAAAAGATACAAAACCTTATTCTAAATATAGAAAGCAAATCTAAAAGTAATAAAATGATGCTCCAAGCAAAACACATATCATGTCACGAATAAAAATATAGCTCCGAGTGAGGTTACCGATAATGTTGAAGACGAAAGAGGGGGTGCCTTCCGGGGCATCCCCAAGCTTAGTTGCTTGGATCTTCCTTGCATATTACCTTGGCGTGCCTTGGTCATCCCAAAGCTTAGTGTATTTCCGCTCCTTATTCTCCTCATATCGATATCTCACCCAAAACTTGAAAAATTCAATCACAAAAAACTTATTGGAACTTCGTGAGATGGGTTAGTATGATAAAGATCAAATCATTCACTTGGGTACTGTAAAAGACAAGATTCATAATTGTTCTCACACAATACCTACTGTACCTTATCATTTCCATAATTTATATCACTTAATATAAGCTATGGAAACATTAAAACAAGCAAACTATGCATTGAAAACAGAATCTGTCAAAAACAGAACAGTCTGTATTGATCGGGGCAACCACCATACTTCTGCAACTCTAAAAATTCTGAAAAATTAGGATAACTTAGGCAATTTTCATATAAATCATGTGTAAAAATTTCAGCTAATTATCACGTTCCAGTGATTTAATGAATTTTCTTCACTGGATGAAAACGTTTCTGTTTTTGCACAGAATCTAGTCAACTACCAACCACACTATCCCAAAGGCTTTACTTGGCACTTTATTGAAACAAAATCTATAAAACATGATTACTGCAGTAGCTTAATAATGTGAACACACAAAAACAGTAGGTAAAAATATTGGGTTGTCTCCCAACAAGCACTTTTCTTTAACACCTTCTTAGCTAGGCATGAAGATTTCAATGATGCTCATGTTTTGTAATAGGTTCACGACTTGCATGTCGATGAGTACGGCAACCGGCAGGTGCCATAGGGTTGTCTTTAATTTATTATTCGTCATGTAATTGATTTACTTTATCGCTATGTGATGTCTACTACACAACCTTCTTCTCGTAGACTCGTGTTGGGCCTCCAAGCGCAGGGTTTTGTAGGACAGTAGCAATTTTCACTCAAGTGGATGACCTAAGGTTTATCAATCCGTGGGAGGCGTAGGATGAAGATGGTCTCTCTCAAACAACTCTGCAACCAAATAATAAAAAGTATCTTGTGTCCCCCAACACACCCAATATATACAATGGTAAATTGTATAGGTGCACTAGTTTGGCGAAGAGATGGTGATACAAGTGTAATATGGATGGTAGATATAGCTTTTTGTAATTTGAAAATATAAAAACAGCAAGGTAACTAATGATAAAAGTGAGCACCAATGGTATTGCAAAGCTTGGAAAGATGGCCTAGGGTTCATACTTTCACTAGTGCAAGTTCTCTCAACATTGATGACATAATTAGATCATATAACAATCCCTCAATGTGCAACAAAGAGTCACTCCAAGGTCACTAATAGCGGAGAACAAACGAAGAGATTATTGTAGGGTACGAAACCACCTCAAAGTTATTCTTTCTGATCGATCTGTTGGGCTATTCCTATAAGTGTCACAAATAGCCCTAGAGTTCATACTAAAATAACACCTTAAGACACACATCAACCAAAACCCTAATGTCACCTAGATACTCCAATGTCACCACAAGTATCCGCGGGTTTGACTATACGATATGCATCACACAATGTCAGATTCATCTATTCAAACCAACACAAAGAACTTGAAAGAGTGCCCCATAGTTTCTACCGGAGAGGCAAGACGAAAATGTATGACAACCCCTATGCATAAGTTCACAAGGTCATAGAACTCGCAAGTTGATCACCAAAACATACATCAAGTAGATCACATGAATATCCCATTGTCACTAGAGATAAGCACACACAAGACATACATCAAGTGTTCTCAAATCCATAAAGAGTCAATCTGATAAGATAACTTCAAAGGGAAAACTCAATCCGTTACAGGAAGGTAGCGGGGGAGAAACATCATAAGATCCAACTATAATAGCAAATCTCGCGATACATCAAGATCATGCCAAATCAAGAACACGAGAGAGAGAGAGAGAGAGAGAGATCAAACACATAGCTACTGGTACATACCTTCAGCCCCGAGGGTGAAATACTTCCTCCTCGTCATGGAGACCGCCGAGATGATGAAGATGGTCACGATGATGGATTCCCCCTCCGACAGGGTGCCGGAACGGGCTCCCGATTGGTTTTTCATGGCTACAAAGGCTTGCAGCGGTGAAACTTCTGATCTAGGTTTATTTTCGAAGGTTTCAATATTTATAAGAATTTTCGGCATCGGGGACAAGTCAGGGGGACCCACGAGGCGATGACAAGGTAGGGGGCGCGCCCTAGGGGGGCACCCTCCACCCTTGTGGTGGCCTCGTGCCTCTTCTGGTCCATCTCCGGCACTCCGTGGGCGTCTTTTGGTCCATAAAAAATCACCGTAAATTTTCAGGTCAATTGGACTCCGTTTGATATTCCTTTTCTGCGAAACTCAAAAACAAGGAAAAAATAGAAACTGGCACTTGGCTCTAGGTTAATAGGATAGTTCCAAAAATCATATAAAATAGCATATTAATGCATATAAAACATCCAAAACAGATAATATAATAGCATGGAAGAATCAAAAGTTATAGATACGTTGGAGACGTATCACTATGCATTAGCAATAGTTGTAGAAGCAATAGTTGGCGAGACGACCACATGGCAACACGATGATGGAGATCATGGTGCTATGCCGGTGACGATGGAGATCATGCCGGTGCTTTGGAGATGGAGATGAAATGCACGAGATGATAATGTCCATATCATGTCATATATTGATTGTATGTGATGTTTATCTTTTGTTGCATCTTATTTTCCTTAGAACAACGGTAGCATTATACGATGCTCCCTTCACTTAATTTCAAGAAATTGTATTCTCCCTAAGTATGCACCATTGCAAAAGTTGTCGTTTTGAAGCACCTTGTGATGATCGGGTGTGATAGACTCTATGTTCGCATATAACGAGTGTAAGCTAGTTTTACACTTGCAGAATACTTGGGCTAAACTTGACGAGCCTAGCATGTATAGAAATGGCCTCGGAACACAAGAGACCAAAAGGTCAAACATGAGTCATATAGTAGATATGATCAACATCGAGATGTTCACCATTGATGACTACCCCATCTCACGTGATGATTGGACATGGGTCGGTTGATTTGGGTCATGTATCACTTAGGCAATTTGAGGGATGTTGATTTAAGTGAGAGTTCATTAGTAATTTGATTAACTGAACTAAATTATAATGAACTTAGTCTTAATTGTCTTTGCAAAATTTATGTTGTAGATCAATGGCACATGCTATAGTTCCCCTGAATTTTAATGCGTTCCTAGAGAAAGCTAAGTTGAAAGATGATGGAAGCAACTATGCGAACTGGGTTACTTGAGGATTATCCTCATTGTTGCATAGAAGGCTTATGTCCTTGATGCACCGCTAGGTTCCACACCCCCTCCAACTTCTTCTGCGGATTTTGTGAACATCTGGCAGGCACGTTCTAATGACTACTTGATAGTTCAGTGCGCCATGCTTTATGGATTATAACCGGGGATCCAAAGACGTTTTGAGAACCACAGAGCATATGAGATGTTCGAGATGCTGAAATTGGTATTTGAAGCTCATGCCGGGGTCAATAGGTATGACGCCTCCGACAAGTTCTTTAGCTGCAAGATGGAGGAGAACAATTCTGTTAGTTAACATATACTCAAAATGTCTAGGTTTCACAACCGCTTGACTCAGTTGGGAGTTAATCTTCTAGATGACACGGTCATTGACAGAGTTCTCCAGTCACTGCCACCAACCTATAAAGGCTTTGTGATGAACTATAATATGTATGGGATGGAGAAAACGATCCCCTAGCTATTTGCAATGCTTAAGGCCATAGAGGTAGAAATCAAGAAGGAGCAGCAAGTGTTGATGGTCAAAAAGACCACTAGTTTCAAGAAAGGCAAGGGGGATAAAGGGAACTTCAAGAAGAACGGAAAGATAGTTGCCGCTCCCGTGAAGAAACCCAAGACTGGACCCAAACCGAGACTAAGTGCTTCTACTGCAAGGGGAATGGTCACTGGAATCGGAACTGCCCCAAGTACTTGGCAGATAAGAAGGCTCACAACTTCAACAATGGTATATGTCATACACATGTTATTGATGTGTGCCTTACTAGTGCTCATAGTAGCGCCTGGGTATTTGATACTGGTTCAATTGCTAATATTTGTAACTCGAAACAAGAGCTACGGAATAAACGAAGACTGGCTAAGGACGAGGAGACGATGCACGTCGGAAATGGTTCCAAGTTTGATGTGATCACCGTCGGCATGCTGCCTCTACATCTACCTTCGAGATTAGTTTTAAACCTAAATAATTTTTATTTGGTGCCTGCGTTGAGCATGAACATTACATCTGGATCTTGTTTATTGCGAGACGGTTGTTCATTTAAGTCAGAGAATAATGGTTGTTCTATTTATATGATTAATATCTTTTATGGTCATGCACCCCTTGTGAATGGCTTATTCTGGTTGAATCTTGATCGTATTGATACACATATTCATATTATTGATGGCAAAATATGAAAATTTAATAATGATAGTACCACATATTTGCGGCACTGCCGCTTAGGTCATATTGGTGTATAGCGCATGAAGAAACTCCATGCTGATGGACCTTTGGAATCTCTTGATTATGAATCATTTGAGACATGTGAGCCATGCCTCATGGGCAAGATGACTAAAACTCCGTTCTCCGAAACATTGGAGTGAGCTAGTGACTTATTGGAAGTAATACATACCGATATATGCAGTCCAGTGAGTATTGAAGCATGCGGTGGATATCATTATTTTCTTACCTTCACAAATGATTTGAGTAGATATGGGTATATTTACTTAATGAAACACAAATCTGAAACACTTAAAAAGTTCAAGGAATTTCAAAGTGAAGTGGAGAATCATTGTAACAAGAAAATAAAGTTTCTACGATCTGATCGTGGAGGTGAATATTTGAGTTACGAGTTTGGTATGCATTTGAGACAATGTGGAATTATTTCACAGCTCACGCCGCCTAGAACACCACAGCGTAATGGTGTATCTGAACGTCGTAATTGTACTCTATTGGATATGGTGCGTTCTATGATGTCTCTTACAAATTTTCCACTATTGTTTTGGGGTTATGCATTAGACATAGCTGCATTCACCTTAAATAGGGCACCGTCTAAATCCGTTGAGATGAAGCCGTATGAGTTATGATTTGGCGAGTCACCGAAGTTGTCATTTCTTAAAGTTTGGGGATGCAGCGCTTATGTGAAGAGGCTTCAGCCTGATAAGCTTGAACCCAAAGCGAAGAAGTGTGTTTTCATAGGATACCCAAAAGATACCATTGGGTATACCTTCTACCACAAATTCGAGGGAAAATTGTTTGTTACCAAGAATGGGTCCTTTCTAGAGAAGGAGTTTCTATCAAAAGAAGTGAAGATGCATGTCGGAAATGGTTTCAAGTTTGATGTGATCGATGTCGACACGCTGCCTCTACATCTACCTTCGGGATTAGTTTTAAACCTAAATAATTTTTATTTGGTGCCTGCGTTGAGCATGAACATTATATCTGGATCTTGTTTATTGCGAGACGACTATGCATTTAAGTCAGAGAATAATGGTTGTTCTATTTATATGAGTAATATCTTTTATGGTCATGCACCCCTTGTGAATGCTTTATTTTTGTTAAATCTCAATCATAGTGATACACATATTCATATTATTGATGCCAAAAGATGCAAATTTAATAATGATAGTACCACATATTTGTGGCACTGTCGCTTAGGTCATATTGGTGTATAGCGCATGAAGAAACTCCATGCTGATGGAACTTTGGAATCTCTTGATTATGAATCATTTGAGACATGTTAGCCATGCCTTATGGTCAAGATGACTAAAACTCCGTTCTCCGAAACAATGGAGCAAGCTAGTGACTTATTGGAAATAATACATACCGATGTATGCGGTCCAATGAGTATTGAAGCACGCGGTGGATATCGTTATTTTCTCACCTTCTGTAACGCCCCGGACACACCCGCCGGTGGTCGTTACTCCTGGCGGGATCTAGACTAGCCTCACATATCAACACTAGTCTTTTCTGAGCACTTTGTCCTCACTCGTGCACACCCGGGAGCAACTTCTCGGTCGGTCACCCATCCTGAGGCTACTCCAAGCTGAGAACGCTTAACTTTGGAGTTCTGTCCGAATGGGCTTCCCGAAAAGAAGGAATTCCTTATTGATATGAGTAGTCTATCATCCCTAATAAGCCAGGCTATCACATACACCCGCACTCAGAGGAACCGACGTCCTCGTCGGGCAACAGGAACGTTCCCTCTTGGCACAAACGTCTATGCATCCAGTCCGATACATGTGCCATGCCGTGTGCCACGACGGGTCACAAACGTCATGAATAACATAACTGAGCACCTGTCCGCAAACATCCGTGTAACCGCGAGGGTCGGCTCTGATACCAACTTGTAACACCCCGGACACACCCGCCGGTGGTCGTTACTCCTGGCGGGATCTAGACTAGCCCCACATATCAATACTAGTCTTTTCTGCGCACTTTGTCCTCACTCGTGCACACCCGGAAGCAACTTCCCGGTCGGTCACCCATCCCGAGGCTACTCCAAGCTAAGCACGCTTAACTTTGGAGTTCTGTCCGAATGGGCTTCCGGAAAAGAAGGAATTCCTTATTGATATGAGTAGTCTATCATCCCTAATAAGCCAGGCTATCACACCTTCACAGATGATTTGAGTAGATATGGGTATATTTACTTAGTGAAACACAAGTCTGAAACATTTAAGAAGTTCAAGGAATTTCAAAGTGAAGTGGAGAATCAGTGTAACAAGAAAATAAAGTTTCTACGATCAGATCGTGGAGGTGAGTATGAAGGAAATATGCCCTCGAGGCAATAATAGAGTTGTTATTTTATATTTCCTTATATCATGATAAATGTCTTTTATTCATGCTAGAATTGTATTAACCGGAAACTTGATACATGTGTGAATACATAGACAAAAAAGAGTGTCCCTAGTATGCCTCTACTAGACTAGCTCGTTAATCAAAGATGGTTAACTTTCCTAACCATAGACACGTGTTGTCATTAGATGAACGGGATCACATCATTAGGAGAATGATTTGATGGACAAGACCCATCCGTTAGCTTAGCACTATGATCATTTAGTTTTATTGCTATTGCTTTCTCCATGACTTATACATGTTTCGCTGACTATGAGATTATGCAACTCCCGAATACCAGAGGAACACCTTGTGTGCTATCAAATGCCACAACATAACTGGTTGATTATAAAGATGCTCTATAGGTGTTTCCGAAGGTGTTTGTGGTGTTGGCATAGATCGAGAATAGGATTTGTCACTCCAAGTGTCGGAGAGGTATCTCCGGGCCCTCTCGGTAATACACATCATAATAAGCCTTGAAAGAAAATGACTAATGAGTTAGTCACGAGATGATGTATTACGAAACGAATAAAGAGACTTGCCGGTAACGAGATTGAACTAGGTATGATGATACCACAATCGAATCTCGGGCAAGTAACATACCGATGACAAAGGGAACAACGTATGTTGTTATGCGGTTTGACTGATAAAGATCTTTGTAGAATATGTAGGAGCCAATATGAGCATCTAGGTTCCGCTATTGGTTATTGACCGAAGATGTGTCTCAGTCATGTCTACATAGTTCTCAAACCCGTAGGGCCCGCATGCTTAACGTTCGATGACGATTAATATTATGAGTTATGTGATTTTGATGAGCGAAGATTGTTCGGAGTCCCGGATGAGATCACGGACATGATGAGGAGTCTCGAAATGGTCGAGACATAAAGATTGATATATTGTAAAGTTATGTTTGGACATCGGAAGGGTTCCGGGAAGTTCGGGCATTTTTCCGAAGTACCGGGAGGTTACCGGAACCCCCGGGGAGTTAATGGGCCTTAATGGGCCCTACTAGAGGGAGGAGGCAACATCCAGGTGGTGGCGCACACCCCCCTAGGCCCAAACCGAATTGGTTTAGGGTTTGGGGCCAGCCCCCCTTTCCTTCTCTTCTCCTCCCCCTTCCCTCCTTCTCCTAGTGGGAATAGGAAATGGGGGGGGGGGGTGAATCCTACTTGGACCAGGAGTCCAAGTAGGACTCCCTCCCTTGGCGCGCCCCCCTTGGGACGGCCTTCTCCTCCCTCCCTCCTTTATATACGTGGGAGGGGGGCACCCCAAATACACACAAGCCAATATTTTAGCCATGTGCGGTGCCCCCCCTCCACTGTTACACACCTCGGTCATATCGTTGCAGTGCTTAGGCGAAGCCCTGCGCCGGTAAATTCATCATCACCGTCACCACGCCGTCGTGCTGTCAAAACTCTCCCTCGTCCTCAACTGGATCAAGAGCTTGAGGGACATCATCATGCTGAACATGTGCTGAACACGGAGGTGCCGTACGTTTGGTACTTGGATCAGTTGGATCGTGAAGACGTTCGACTACGTCACCCGCGTTACTAAACGCTTCCGCTTTTGGTCTACGAGGGTACATTGACACACTCTCCCTGCTCGTTGCTATGCATCTCCTAGATAGATCTTGCGTGATTGTAGGAAATTTTGAAATACTATGTTCCCCAACAGTGGCATCATGAGCCAGGTCTATGCGTAGATGATTTGCACGAGTACAACACAAAGAGTTGTGGGCGATAATAGTCATACTTCTTACCACCAACGTCTTACTTTGATTCAGCGGTATTGTTGGATGAAACAGTCCGGACCGACATTACATGACCGTGTTCATGAGACTAGTTCTACCGACGTGCTTTGCACACAGGTGGCTAGTGGGTATCAGTTTCTCCAACTTTACTTGATTCGAGTGTGACTACGGCCGGTCCTTGTGGAAGGTTAAAACAACACACTTGACGAAAAATCATTGTCGTTTTGATGCGTATGTAAGAACGGTTCTTGCTAGAAGCTCGTAGCATCCACGTAAAACTTGCAACAACAAAGTAGAGGACGTCTAACTTGTTTTTGCAGGGCATGTTGTGATCTGATATGGTCAAGACGTGATGAGTTATACGTTATTGTATGAGATGATCATGTTTTGTAAATTATCGGCAACCGGCAGGAGCCTTATGGTTGTCTCTTTATCGTATGAACTGCGAACGCCGTGTAATTGCTTTACTTTATCACTATGAGTTAGCGATAGTAGTAGAAGCAATAGTTGGCGAAACGACCATGACACTACGATGAAGATCATGGTGTCAAGCCGGTGACGATGGAGATCATGATGATGCTTTGGAGATGGGGATCAAAAGTACAAGATGATGATGGCCATATCATGTCACATATTTTAATTGCATGTGATGTTTATCTTTTATGCATCTTATTTTGCTTAGTACGACGTGTCAGTGCACAAAAGTAGGGGCGCTCTTTTTTACCCCTTACTTGTGCACGGGCAGTCAGAGCCACGCCTGTGGCCAAACATAACAGGGCAGAAGGAGGAAGCCAGGAACGCGGAGTTACCAGAACAACGCCAAGACAGGCAGCACGAGAAGACTAAACAAGGAGACAGGTTCTCCCCCGGCAAGGACTCTTGCCGGGGCGGCCTGCGCACCCCCGGCAAGGGCTCTTGCCGGGGCGATCCACTCATACGCCTCCGTCACAGCCACCCTTGAAGCCTATGGGCTCCAACGGTACCAACAACATTGGAGCCAAGGCTCGGGAAGCGTCCACGGATGGCATGCAGATCTTTGTGAAGACAAAGATCTATGACTCCCAAGATAAGAAGCAGAAGACATGGCGATCACAAGGCTCCTTGCCGAAGACGCCCACGAGGCCCCGGCAAGGCTGCTTAGCAAAGACGCCCTGGAGCCCCAGCAAGCCTCTTGCCGCAGGATACTCATGGAGGCCCCGGCAAGACCCTTGCCGGGAACAGAAGCAAGTCTACGGCAATCCCTTGCCGCCCCGTCGCCGCCTCAGCTCGGCGGCCGACCTGCTGGCCCATGCAGGCACCCACGTGGCGATACGTGGTTCCTGGGCCAGCTAGTCAAACACGTGCATGGTGGCATGCAGATCTTCGTGAAGGCCCTACCGCAACGCCACCTCAGCTGCCTGCCTCGCTGGTCTGGACGCGCGTCGCGACCAGACAGAGCGGATATGGACGGGACGGGCTTCTTTTCCGTCCCCGATAATGTAAATAGACACCTAAGCAGCGCATTTAATGCGCCTTGTCCCGTAATGGCATGTGATAGGCCTATACACTATACACATTTCCACCTCCTGTGTGCCACTGTGGCAGCCCCTTTAGACTATAAAAGGAGGCCCGCGACATACTGGAGGAGGATTCGGATCCTGAAAAGCGACTAGGCACGGTAGCTAGCTCAAGAACTCAAGAAACACTCAAATATACACCAAAGCAGGACTAGGGTATTACGCATCCTCGCGGCTCGAACCTGGGTAAACGATTGCTGTGCTGACTCTTAGACCTGCTCTTTGTACAACTTCGCGCCAGCCAACCGTAGAAGGGATTCTAGTGATCCCATAGGTGTCATTTGGTACCGATATCTCTGGCGCGCTAGGTAGGGGACGCAGTTGTGAAAATCTGGTCTAGTAGTTAGGGTAGAGATTCCTCATCGCCATGGCTCCTAAGAAGAAGACGATCGCGGCGGTTGGTTCGTCTGCAGCCGAACGGCCCATGCCCGCGCAGGCTGGCGACGGGGTGGTCGCGGATGGGAGCCGAGGCGCGATCCGCGAACACCCACGCCGTTCCAGCAGCCGAAGCTTGGCAAGCGGCGTCGTTCGTGCGCGAGATGACAAGCCACATGCCACCAAGTCCAAGGGTGGATTCGGGGCCCCCGCAGGCGGCGCGGGGCCCTCCAAGAGCGGCGTCGTACCCCGCACGGGCGACGGAGCGACTTCCAAGACGCCCACGACAGTGCCCACGGTGCGTTCCTCCCAGGTCGTGCGCGATGAGCAGCATCGCCGCGCGGAGGACCCCGGCCGCCGCCGCGGAAAGAGCCCCGTGCATCAACCACGAGACGCAGAAGATCAGCTTGCTCACCGAGGCGCTGGCGAGGATGGCGTGCAGCTGTGGGACCGGGATAGAGCTCCTTCTAACATGGTTAGAAGTCGCAGTGCATCTCAATCCGCGCAGCTCTCCCCGCCACCCACTCCAGCGGAAGCCTTAGCCGCGCGTAGTTGCTCCTCGACTTCCCTCCTGCAGCGGAGAAGCTCGACAAGTGGAGAGCTACCATTCGTAGGCTTGTTGCCATCTCCAACAAGGACGAACCTTGGCCGGCGGGGCCTTCGGGCCGACGCTCTCCCGAGCCACCACACGCCAGCGGTGGAAGGACTGGAGGCGCCGCGGCCACGGTGCATTATCCTCCTCCTCGCCAGCTATCACTTGTGCCGGCCCGTCGGGACGACGCTTGCGACGACGTATCCATAGCGTCGTCCGACCCACGGACCCACCGTGATCAGCGCCAAGTTCTTCGAGAGCGTGCCCAGGAGGACGCTCGAACCACCATCGAGCGTCGGCGCGAGGCGCGCCACCAGTCGGATAGACGGGCGGGGCCTGCTATGGACAACCCAGCACCGGGAGGATCTGGAGGCTTACCTTGCGAGGTAGGCTGTCCAGCCTTACCCATGAGCTGCGGCGTTTCCAGTGGCCCACCCACCGCACCTTCAAGCCCGATGTCGGCGAGAAGTACAATGGCAAGACTCACCCATCAGAGTTCCTCAGCATCTACATCATCACGATGCAGGCCGCTGGGGCGCGCGACGACAAGGTGCTTGCCAATTATTTCCCGTTGGCACTTAAACCCAACGTTATGTCATGGTTGATGCACTTGCCGGCGGATTCCATTTCTTCCTGGTCAGATTTGTGCCATGAGTTTGTTGGCGCTTTTACGGGAGGCCACCAGGCTCATGGCCAAGCAAGCGATTTGCATGTCATCCCCCCAGAAGGAAGGTGAAAGCCTGCGCAAGTACATACAGAGGTTCATCCGAGTGCAATATAACATCCCAGACATTCATCCTGCCGCCATAATCAACATGTTCCACCAGAACGTGCGCAACTGCAAGATGCGTGAGGAGCTGGCGATGAATAAAGTCAAGTATGTGGCCAAACTTTACGTTCTAGCCGACATATGCGCCCGGGCTGGAGAGGGAAGGAAGTACCCCGGTGAAGACGCTGGTGTGGAAACCGGTTCCTCGGACGAAGACGTCGTCGCCCCAACGAAAAAGAGTCGATGCCGTAACAGGAAACGCAAGGGCAAAGTTGTGCTTGCCATTGAGGTATCCGCCGACGCCGACGCCGCCAAGAAAACGAAGGCAGACGACCTCGGCAAGAAAATCGCCAGGTGTGTCGCCTGCCGGGTCTTGGCGACCGCCGACAAGCTGGGAAGCTCCGACAAGCAATACTGCAAGATCCACCGTACCAAAGGCCATGACCTCCAGAACTGCCGACAAGTCGAGCAACTCGCGGAGAAGCAAAAGGCCGAGTACGAGAGGCAAGACAAGGAGAAGGGACAAGATGGTGCTGAAGGATCTGGCAAGAAACATGGCGGCCAGCCTGGCCGCCGCAGCAAAGATAACCAACAAGAACGACCCGCCCGGGGCCGTGACAAGAAGCGAGAAGATGCTAATCATGAAGAGGACGACGAGTTTGGCGAGCAAGAGTTCCAGAATGCCACGAGGGCCATGTGCGTCGACGGCGGTGCCTCCCTGCACTCCTCCCACCGCCAACTTAAACAGTGGACGCGTGAGATCATAGCAGCGGAGTCGTCGTTCGTTGCCCAGAAGCCGCTGAGGTGGTCCTGCACTCCTATCATCTTTGACGCCGAGGATCACCCTGACCACACGACTGCGGTCGGGTGTTTGCCATTGTTGGTCTCACGAACGATACGCAACCTCAAGGTGACGAAGAAGCTGGTTCATGGCGGGGCCGGCGTGAACTTGATCTTGCCCATCATGATCAAAAGGTTGCAAATCCCTGATGGAGACCTCGAGGAGACGGGCCCGTTTCAAGGAGTCAACCCAGGAAGAAGCCAGCCCAAGGGTAAAGTCACGCTGCTGATACGTCCAAAACGTATCTATAATTTCTGCTTGCTCCATGCCTCTTTTGTGTGATATTGCTATGATATTTATGCACTTCCATACACTTTTGATCATATTTGGACTAACCTATTAACTCAGTGCACCACAGTGCCAGTTCCTGTTTTCTGCTGTTTTTCTATTTCAGGTTTCCCCAATATTAAAAGTGCCCAAAAAATTCCGGGAAAAATACAGGAAAAATCAGCGTACAGGAAGCTTCGCGAATAACCAAAGCAGGGCCAGAGGGGAGCCAGGGGGGCCCAGGCGGCCACCCGGCGCGGCCCCACCCCTGGCCGCGCCAGGGGGGCGCCTGGGGCCCCGGCTCCGCCTCTGGTGGCCCCCCTTCGCATATATATTCCTCTCGTCCCGAAACCCTCGAGGACGGAACCCTTTTTCGCGATCTCGCCTCTGTTCCGCCGCCGCAGCGCTTCCAAGATCGGAAGCATCAGGAGAACTCTTCCCGGCACCCTGCCGGAGGGGAGAACCACCACCGGGAGCTTCTCCACCACCATGGACGCTTCCCGGATGAGTCATGAGTAGTCCCCCTTGGACCATGGGTCCATGATCAGTAGCTATGTGATGTTCTCCTCCCCTCTTTGTTCCTCATGGTTTAGACCTCGTGAGCTGCCCTACATGATCGAGGCACATATGTAATCTTTATGCTGTTGCTCTGCTGAGTTTGCTGGAATCCGATGGATTATGAGATTATGTTTAGATTGTGTTTGAGTAATATATTTGATTCACCTCTTTTATATTTATGTTCTTGAGTAATTCTAGCATGTTCTCCGTTGCTGTTTATTGCTTTGGCCAAGTAGTAGGTAGTAACTCCAAGAGGGAGCGTTATGCTTGATTGTGGGTTCATGCCCCCTGATGACTAGCTTGAGTGACAGAAACATGAGTCTAGGGGATGTGCTGTTGCCACAAGGGAGAAAACAACGGTGCTTGTACTTGCGGGTGCAAGGATTGTTTACTTTATGCAAAGTTCTTTTAATGCAGTTGTCTGTTGCTTTGAGTTTACACTTTGGGTGGGACTCGCAACTTAATACCAGCGAGATGTTCTGGATATATATCTCAAGGTGGATGATTAGTAGTAGATGCAGATGGATTTCGGTCTACTTGCCTTGGCGTACCGCCCATGCTTTTGAGCCTCTACCTTTCTTTGCAGCATAGTTAGCATTGGTTTGCGCACATAATCCTGTCAATTGCCTAGCTGTAATTTGTTTACCTCGCTTTGCTGTTTTATCGTCTTTTGGGAGATAGACATCACTAGTGAACATCATGGGACCCCGGTCCATATTACCACCACTGATCACACCTTCTATTTACTTCCTGTCTTTATTTCCTAGTTGCAGTCATAGCTATCATTATTATCTCTTGTGTTTGATCCTTTGTAAACGACAAGGCCGGAGGGATTGACAACCTCTCTGTACTCGTTGGGAGCAAAGTTATCTGTATCTGTGTGCAGGGCCTGTCAACTGCTAAGGCGCCGTTGACACCTACTTGTCGACCCTCGGAGTCTCACGGGATTCGATCCTTGGTATCTTTGCTAAGGGAAACTTGCTGCTACGCTACATCTCAACCTTCCACTTGGGGTAACCAACGAGGGGAGAGAAGCCATCAAGCAAAGTTTCTGGCGTCGTTGCCGGGGACTCCACTCTTCAAGATAGGGGAGTTGCACGCTATCTTTTATCTTTGCTTTTTAGTCTTGTTAGTTTACCTTTCAGTTTTTGCTTTAGTATCCTATATCAAAAATCACAAAAAAATTATTTGCTTTTCTGTTAGCAGTCCTTTCTGTTTAGTCAAGCATGTTAGGACTTGGTACTTTGAGGGAATCAGAAGTTGTAGATTTCCATCAAAGGGATGGAGAAAATATGAAGAAGGCATGGGACAGAATTTCTGATGCACATAGGAGAATTATGCCTTGGATACCTATAAAAATTATGCTTAGAAATTTTTACCATGGTCTTTTTAAATGGTGTAAACACTCTCTTGATATTATAGCTGAAGGAGATTTCCTAGAGTGTGATGAAGCTAGAGCTCTTGAAATTATACATGGTCTATCTAGTTACTTTGTTTATGATCATAGTTTTGATACTGTCATAGATAGACTTGCTACTATTGAGAAGAGAATGGATGCTCTAGACTTGATGAAGGTAGAGAAACCCAAACCCAAAAAGAGAGATATTTTGGAAATAGACAATGATTGGGAGCCTTTTGTTAGGATTAGCATCTCTAATCAAGACTTCCTTGCTTATTGTGATATTGGATCTATGGTTTCTACTATGCCAAAAATTGTTCATGATTCTTTAAAATTTAACATGGACAAATTATCATCCTATCATGAACATGCTAATGGAGATATTTCTGAGATCCAGGGAAGAATAAAAGACGTACCAGTTACATTCCTTAAAGGGATTGCAATGGTTGATTTCTTCATCATGAAGCCAAACCAAGGAAATATAGTGCTTGGAAGGGACTTCCTCCGAGCCGTAAAAGGCTTCATTGATATAGGTAAGGGACAAATCCGCCTACGCGGGAAGGCAAAAGGTACATACCCCTTTCCTAGAAGGAACAAGGATGAACTTGTTGAGGAACCATTTGAAGCAACTTATAACTCCGATTATTATGATGACTTTTGATTCCTCCTTTTTGCATCATGCCTAGCTTAAAGGCATAAAAGAAAGCGCTTTTGGGAGGCAGCCCACAACGAATTAGGTTTTATTTTGCTTTTGTTGTGTCTTGATGTTTGTTACTACAGTAGCATCATCATTGTATCTTTTCTCTTCAGCTTTGTGCCAAGTTTAGCCTCCGATTGCAAGAAAGTTCAAAAGTTGTGACGTGCTGTCCAGAAAACAGGTTCTGTCCTTGGAAAGAAAAAATTCGAATAAAATCACCAGATCATACTTTTGATCTGAATTTTTTTGACAGCGTGCTCTATACAATTGTCTTTCGGGCGTCTGTTCTGAGTTTTTTGATTTGAGTTGCAGAAGTGCCCCGAAAAAATTATTTACTACCTGCTGGTCTGTTTTTCACAGATTCTGTCTTGTTTTGCCTTTTCTTCGTTTTGCAAACCTTGAGCTTGCTTTTTCTTTGCAAAAACCTTTTGTCAATCTTCAGAAACAGTAGCTCTTCAAGATTATCTTTATTTCCAGTAGGGAAAAAATATTTTATTGTGGGTACTAACCTCGCTAATCAGATTATGATGAGTTATGTATGAAGGGAGTTTTCAAGTGTGCGAGGGAAGATGATAAAAGAAGATTCAGGAGGGTCAAACGCTCAAGCTTGGGGATGCCCCCGTGCATCCCCAAGAAATATTCGAGAAGACTCAAGCGTCTAAGCTTGGGGATGCCCCCATGCATCCCCTTCTCCATCAACAATTATCAGTTCGTCTTTCGTTCCACTATATTTTAATCACTTCATGCGTTATGTGCTATGCTTGGAGTGTCTTGCTCTTAGTTTCCTTTTTAGTTTTCTTTAGCTTTGCTTGCTATTCATAACAAGTTAGAACCCAGCTTTCTTTGTGTGGGAGAGAAACACGCTCCACTTCAACCTAGAACACAACATAGGATTTTCATGCTTATCTTTGCTGTGTGTGTTCTTTGTCTTTCCATAGCTGCTGTCATGTTTAGCTCTTAGTTTTCATGCTTTTCTTTTTAAAGAGCTTTCGTTTAGTTGGTTGCTGAACTCTCTTGAGTTTTCATGTTTATCTTGTTAAGAGAGTTTGCCTGTTGCACTGAGTTGTGTGTCTTAACTTAAAGTAGGTAATTGAGGTTGCTATTTAATTTTAGTAGTAACTTGCAATAGTTTTGAGGTATTGCCATGAGTAATGTCTGAACTTTTGGTGTCAAGAGCTTTAGCCTATTAGTGATAGATGTCGTATTTTGGGCAATCCGTGTTTATTTTCGAAAACCTACAAATAGTTGAGAACTTTAGCTACTAGATGGATCACTAATCTTTGGAGGGATCGAATATTAGAGTACCCTCACGTACCATGAGTCGAGGATGCGCAAGGATAACCAAACCCCCATACACTCCTCCTCGGGGTACTTGTCTCTTTGTGAACCTCCTAATTAGATTGAGAGTTACCGATAATAAGTGCATGCGTTCTTCGGACTAATGTGAGTATTCGAAAGTTGACACTTCCACCTAGCCATATTTTTCTAACCTCTTCGGTACCGTGCATTGCCCTTTCTCACCTCGAGAGTTGGCGCATACTTCGCCGGTGCATCCAAATCCTTGGCACGATACGCTCTGTCATCATAAGCCTCATTATATCCTTCCTCAAAACAGCCACCATACCTACCTATCAAGGCATTTCCATAGCCTTTCTGAGATACATTGCCATGCAACATCCATCCTCTCATGACTTGATCTTCATGTCATACATGCTTTTTGCTTGATCGATGAGCCGCATGCTAGTTGGGCCTTGCCCTAATCATTGCTACATGACGCGCTAGTATCATTGCATATCCTGCTACACCGGCAGAGGCATACATTTGCATACATCATGATAGTTTCATTTTCTTTATGTTGAGTACTTTTGTAAAGTGTGAAAGATCTTCTATACTTCTTGTAATACATAGAGTGTTGCCCCTAAAGTGAGGAAAAGATCCCAAAGAGGACAAAATCAAAAGATCCCAAAGAGGACAAATGAGAGTTAAATAGAAAGAGCCATTGAGGCCACAAAAAAATAAAAAAAAAAGAAAAAGAGAAAAAGAAATAAAAAGAGAGAAGGGGGCACACTACTATTCTTTTTGAGAGATCCACACTCATACTCCATCTTATACCTTGTACTCCATAGAGATTATCATTCATGCATATAGCTTTGTGGGGACCGTCACACTATAGAACTTGGCTTGTATATTCCAATGATGAGCCTCCTCAAAGAGCTCTAGGTCTTCTTGAGCAAGCAAGTTGGATGCACCCCCACTAGTTCCATTGGAGAGCTTACCTTAGCTCATATGTGCATCCGTTGCATGGCAATCCCTACTCCTCACATCATATCTATCATTTGGCTTTCTCTCGCCTATGATTGTCCTCATTGATGTGAGCCTTTCACACCTTTTTTTGTCTTCCCCCTTCATCATTTCTCTCTCTTTGCCATCCTAAGTGTTAACTTTCTTGCTTACGCTCATCCATTGCATGAGTGCTCAAAATATCTAAAGGGAGTGGATCATTTTGACTTGTACCTGGCTGTTGGTCTGGGGATGAGTCAAGATAAGATTCCAAAGAAGACCAAGTGTGAAACTTTAGTAGATTAAGTTCTCAACAATACAAAAACTATGTTTTACTCTCGCGTATATCCCTATCCCCTTTCTTGCACGCAAACACCATTTGGAGACATTCGAGTCACGGACAGCGAGAGCTCTTGCACCTTTATGTTCTTATGTTGCTTGTTACAATGCTAATATAGACTCTTGCTTGTTATGACTTGAATTGAATTACATGCCTTGATTGCTTTACCTAAAAGTTCTTATATGGTTGGTAGCATGTCAGCACAGAAATTATGCTTTTTATCATTTACCTACTCGAGGACGAGTAGGAATTAACCTTGGGGATGTTGATACGTCCAAAACGTATCTATAATTTCTGCTTGCTCCATGCCTCTTTTGTGTGATATTGCTATGATATTTATGCACTTCCATACACTTTTGATCATATTTGGACTAACCTATTAACTCAGTGCACCACAGTGCCAGTTCTTGTTTTCTGCTGTTTTTCTATTTCAGGTTTCCCCAATATTAAAAGTGCCCAACAAATTCTGGGAAAAATACAGGAAAAATCAGCGTACAGGAAGCTTCGCGAATAACCAAAGCAGGGCCAGAGGGGAGCCAGGGGGGGCCCAGGCGGCCACCCGGCGTGGCCCCACCCCTGGCCGCGCCAGGGGGGCGCCTGGGGCCCCGGCTCCGCCTCTGGTGACCCCCCCTTCGCATATATATTCCTCTCGTCCCGAAACCCTCGAGGACGGAACCCTTTTTCGCGATCTCGCCTCTGTTCCGCCGCCGCAGCGCTTCCAAGATCGGGAGCATCAGGAGAACTCTTCCCGGCACCCTGCCGGAGGGGAGAACCACCACCGGGAGCTTCTCCACCACCATGGACGCTTCCCGGATGAGTCGTGAGTAGTCCCCCTTGGACCATGGGTCCATGATCAGTAGCTATGTGATGTTCTCCTCCCCTCTTTGTTCCTCATGGTTTAGACCTCGTGAGCTGCCCTACATGATCGAGGCACATATGTAATCTTTATGCTGTTGCTCTGCCGAGTTTGCTGGGATCCGATGGATTATGCGATTATGTTCAGATTGTGTTTGAGTAATATATTTGATTCACCTCTTTTATATTTATGTTCTTGAGTAATTCTAGCATGTTCTCCGTTGCTATTTATTACTTTGGCCAAGTAGTAGGTGATACGTCCAAAACGTATCTATAATTTCTGCTTGCTCCATGCCTCTTTTGTGTGATATTGCTATGATATTTATGCACTTCCATACACTTTTGATCATATTTGGACTAACCTATTAACTCAGTGCACCCCAGTGCCAGTTTCTGTTTTCTGCTGTTTTTGTATTTCAGGTTTTCCCATTACGTAAACTCCTAGAAAAATTCCGGGAAAAATATATAAAAAATCAGCGTTCCGGAAGCTTCCATGCGGCCAAAGTAGGGCCGGAGGGGGGCCACCAGGGCTCCAGGCGCCCTGGGGGCGCGGCCCCCCTCCTGGCCGCGCCGAGGGGGCGCCTGGGCCCCCCAGGCCTCTGCTGACGACCCCCTTTGGCATATATTTAACACCCGTCGCGGAAACCCTGATTCCGAAACCCTTTTCTCCAGAAGCTATTCCGATCTCTGCCGCCATCGCCACCAAGATTCGGGGGACCAGAATTCCTGTGCCGGCACCCTGCCGGGATGGGGAAGTGCCCCCGGATTCATCTCCATCGACGTTGCTTCCTCCCTCCATGATGCGGGAGTAGTTCCTCCTCGGGGCTGAGGTTTCTACCAGTAGCTATGTGGTCAATTCTCTCTCCCATGATGTGATCTTCGTTGTGATCATAGGCTATGTTAATCTAGGGTGATCCCATGATATTCCCCTTCCTCTATGTATTGGATTGATGTACTCACTTGTCTTTATCTAGTATAATTCCCGAGACCAAGGTGACAGCGGTCTATTGGACATGGATTAGAAGAATATTTTCATGAGTGATTTCCTTTTTTGTGTGTTGATTGAAGATTGAGAGTCTCTTGGTGCTTGTCTTTGACTATCCTTTAGATATGTTGTGGTGATTGTGGTACTCTCTTTGGATGGCCGCGGTGACATTGGGAAATCCATAGATTGAGAACTACGAACTTTGAGGTGTGCTTTTGTAGCCCTACATAATTCTCGTCCTCTCTTGACCACAAAGGAATGACCTCCGAGTGCGTCCCCCTTGCATGTTTTATGGGAAATATCATGTGATTCGATTATGTTAATGTTGTTGGGAGTTGCCACTAGTGAAAGTATGATCCCTAGGCCTTGTTTCCACCATTGCAATACCATTTGTGCTCACGTTTACCACTTGTTTGCTTGCTGCACTTTTTATTACAGATTTATATTACTTTGCTTTGCCACTCCTATCATCCATATTTTACCATCTCTTCGCCTTACTAGTGCACCTATACAACTCCTAGTTGTATTAGGTGTGTTGGGGACACAAGAGACTTCTTGTATCTTAGTTGCAGGGTTGCTTGAGAGAGACCATCTTCAACCTCTACTTCCCTGAGTTCGATAAACCTTAGGTCATCCACTTGAGGGAAATTGCTGCTGTCCTACAAACCTCTGCGCTTGGAGGCCCAACATAGTCTACAAGAGTAGAAGCGTGTGTAGACATCAAGCTATTTCTGGCGCCGTTGCCGGGGAAGTGAGTGCTTGAAGGTATATCTTTAGATCTTGCAATTAAATCTTTTCGTTTCTTGTTTTTAGTTTCACTAGTTATGTTTATGGAAAACCACGCTCTTAGTTCGCTGCTTGGGAAAGGCCGCTTTACCACACCCGTGGTAGAGAAGTCTCCTCCACCTACTGAATTTATCCCGTTCCGAATACCACTTAGGATAATTGAAATAATTATGAATGATCGTTATGATGGGACAGTCAATCCTAGTATTCATTTGTTGAAACTTACAGAACTTTGTGAGTTGTTTAAGATTTCAGGTTTGACAAGAGATGGAGTCATGAGGAAATTATTTGCCTTGTCCCTGAAAGGAAAAGCATTGGAATGGTATAGACTACTAGATGACTCTCACCTGCTGGATTGGGAAGAGATCCAGTCTCTCTTTTACTCCAAGTTTTATCCTCTTCATGAAGTCCATGAGAATAGGAATTTTGTTTATAATTTCTATCCTCATGACGGAGAGAGCATAGCTCAAGCTTGGGGGAGACTGAAAACGTTAATGCTAAAATGTCCTAACCATGGGCTCCCCAAAGATATGATTATTACTAATTTCTATGCGAGGCTTTCTCGACAGGATAAAGATTTGCTCGATGCTTCCTCTATGGGTTCTTTTACAAACGAAAAGATTGATGCTAAATGGGAACTCCTTGAAAGAATTCAACGCAACACTGAAGATTGGGAGATCGACAAAGGTAAAGAGTCAGGTATAATTTATGAGTATGATTGCATTAAGTCCTTTGTTGAAACTACAAGTTTTAATAAGTTTAGTGCTAAGTTTGGGCTTGATTCTCAACTCCTTGTTGATTTCCTCAAATCTTTTGCTTCACATCTTAATATGCCTAAGGAGGATTGGATCAAGCATCATAAACCTTTTAAAGAGATTTGCAAAGAAAATGAAATTGTTCCTGATGATTGCAACATGCATGATCTAATTCCTAAAAATGAAGTTTTATATAAGCATGTCAATTTTTGTGGAGTGGATAGACCTTGTGAAAGGTCTATGATTGAAGAAGAGAAGTATTGTAAGCAACATAAGCATGAAAGAACAATCACTTGGGTCAGAGATTTAAATAAAATTGCTAGAGAATTGTGTGACCTTTATCCTTTTACTTGTGAACTTTGCTGTATAGAGGGTCATTTTAATTTTCAATGCATGCACTTTCAAAACATAACTGTTAACCAGCTGTGTGATAACATGATCACCTCTGATCTTTATGATGAGCTTATGTTATTTTTGATGTGTGAGGAGTTATCAGAAAAGACTTCTTGGCTAGATGTTAATGCCATAGGAATAAAAAACACTTTGCAAAATTGCCATCTCTATTGTGTTGTTAATTGCCATGAAAATGATTACATAAGTAAGATTAGAAAGGAGGGAACTTTACCAAAGTATAAAAATGTCTCTTATATTTCTGCTAATAAAAAGGAGAGTTTCTCCCAAGTTTCCCCTATTGTTTCTAATGATAAACCAGAATATGTGGAGAAGCTTCATCTCCAACCACTCCCTCCTAAGTTGAAGAAGAAGAAAAAGAAGAGGAGGAGGAAGAAGAGCAAGAAGGAAGAAGAATGGGTATCAACCTGGCCTGAGCATATTCCTCCCATCAACTTTTATCCTAACGGTTGTAAGTTTAAAGAAGAAGGTGAAGTTTATTGCCTTAATTATCATCTTGATGATACGTCCGTAGGTACTATTGAAGATGATTTTGATTATGATATGCATGTTACTTATTGTGATTGGGAAAATGATGATAATGCTACTTATGATCTTGAAAATCTTTTTGGTACCAACTCTGAAAGTGATGATATGGAAAGCTCTAAGCTTGGGGATGATAGGATTGCAAATCCTTTACCCACTAGTGATGTGACAATTGATAATTCTTTTGCTAGTAAGAATAAAGACAACATGTTTACAAATATAGTTGCTAGCAATGATAATGCTCTTCTCTACTATGATGATGTTATAACTCCAATCTATAGTGATTATAAAGGTACCTATGACATAAGGAGAAATTATCCTTATGAAACTTGTCATAATCATGGAGGGAACTACTCCCTTGTTGAACACCATCTTCCTAATACACAATTAATCTATATTGTTCAAGTTGTTTATGATAATCCTACTCCCACTATTACCAATGAGAAAGATTATGCTTATGTGGAGAGTAAGAGTACCTTTTTGCATGTGGATCATGGTAACAATGCTTTATGTGATGCTTATATTGTTGAGTTTATTCGTGATCCCACTGAAAATTATTATGAGAAGGGAACATATGCTTATAGATATTTCAATAATGTCAAGTTCCCTCTCTTGATGTTGAAAGTTTTGAAGCTGCACTTGTTTTGTCTTCCTATGCTTATTGCTTTGTGCTTCAATGAATTATTCTATTGCAATATTCCTATGCATAGGAAGCATGTTAGGCTTAAATGTGTTTGGTATTTGCTCCTTGATGCTCTCTTTTGTTCTTCAACTCTTATTCCTACGAAAGCATCATTAAAGTCTTAAGCCTATTTTTATGGCTATAAAGAAAGAGCTCTAGGGAGACAACCCTTGTTATCTTTGCTTTCAGTTTGTTCTTTCAGTTTTTAGTGGTCTTGATGTTTGTTACTACTGTAGCAACATCATTGTATCTTTATTTTTCAGCTTTGTGCCAAGTTTAGCCTCCGATTGCAAGAAAGTTCAAAAGTTGTGACGTGCTGTCCAGGAAACAGATTCTGTCCTTGGACAGAAAAATTCGTATAAAATCACCAGATCATCTTTTTGGTCTGAATTGTTTCGACAACGTGCTCTATACAATTGGCTTTCGGGCGTCTATTCTGAGTTTTTTGATTTGAGTTGCAGAAGTGCCCCGAAAAAATTATTTACTACTTGCTGGTCTGTTTTTCACAGATTCTGTCCTGTTTTGCCTTTCCTTCATTTTGCAAACCTTGAGCTTGCTTTTTCTTTGCAAAAACCTTTTGGCAATCTTGAGAAACAGTAGACCTTCAAGAATATCCTTATTTCCAGCAAGGAAAAATATTTTATTAAGGGTACTAACCTCGCTAATCAGATTATGATGAGTTATGTATGAAGGGAGTTTTCAAGTGTGCGAGGGAAGATGATAAAAAGATTCAGGAGTGTCAAACGCTCAAGCTTGGGGATGCCCCCGTGCACCCCCAAGAAATATTCAAGAAGACTCAAGCGTCTAAGCTTGGGGATGCCCCCGTGCATCCCCTTCTCCATCAACAATTATCAGTTCATTTTTCGTTCCACTATATTTTTATCACTTCATGTGTTATGTGCTATGCTTGGAGCGTCTTGCTTTTAGTTTCCTTTTTAGTTTTCTTTAGCTTTGCTTGCTGTCATAACGTTGGAACCCATCTTTCTTTGTGTGGGAGAGAAACACGCTCCACTTCAACCTGGAACACAACATAGAATTTTCATGTCTATCTTTGCTGTGTGTGTTCTTTGTCTTTCAATAGCTACTGTCATGTTCAACTCTTAGTTTTCATGCTTTACTTTTTAAAGAGCTTTTGTTTAGTTGGTTGCTGGAACTCTCTTTAGTTATCATGCTTATCTTGTTAAGAGAGTTGGCTTCTGTTGCACTGGTTGATATGTCTATGATAAAAATGCTATGTGCATAATGGTGCTTAGTAGTTCATGTTTTCTTATGGTTAGTTTCAAATAGCTGGGGGGTTCTTAATGTGTTATTGGAGTACCAACATGATTTGTTTGCCTATGATGTGGTATGGTTTAGTGATATCTTCCTCCGAGAATTTATTTTGATTGACTTGGCATATGCTCACGCATATTTAAGACTGTAAAGAAAGTCTATCAAGCCTTGATGATCTTTAATTTCTGAGTAGCGATATAACTTCCATGCCCGATTCAATGTTGCTTTGTCGCTCTGCATGATTATGACAGTCGTTGCTCTTTTAGTTGGTCGCTCCCAGTCTTTTGCTAACCTTCGCCCGTACTAAGCGGACTGACTGCTTGTGCATCCAAAATCCTTTAAACCAGTTATGCCATATGAGTCCACCATACCTTCCTATACATGGTATTTACCTGCCATTCCTAACGAAGACTTTCATGTACCATCTCGAAATTATTCAAAAAAGCATTTCTATTTTGTGCCTCTGTTTTAGCTCATGAGGAAGTAGTAGTTAATTCATGATCTTTTTAAGTTGGACAAGCTTCACCCCGGGATTGCATGTCTAATGTGCAAACCCCTAATACGAGAAGGAACTGGCATAGAGTGCGCCCGGCTCATTAAAAAATATACAACAAACAAACCCTCCTTCACGCTTTGTTCATGAGAAATCAGAAAACTTTGGCAGTGATAAACAAAGGAGATTAAGAGGATGTGATCGTCCTCGTGCGGGAGCCGTTCCTCGAAACTTGTCCAGCTCGAGAAGTAATTGAGTTATCTGCTAGCATTCGTTGACGAAATATGCATATTCTAAAAAATAATTTTTACCTCTGTTTTTAAAACCAAGAGCTCTGGTACAAGTTTAGTTTTTGTTTCCGACCATGGGTTTTCAACCTTGCCATCAAAAGCCACGGTCCAAGAGTCTCCACTTTCTTTCTTCAAAGCACCAACTATTGAGAGCATGATTGTCATTCTGAGTGTAATGTGCATTGTCCCAAAGTACCATTGTCTTTTGCATGATTATGATATCGTTTATTCTGAAATCATTGTATCTAGTCGTCACTTAAACCTCGGAGGTGCCCCTGCATTTATGTTTTGCTTCACTAAAGGAGGCAAGCAAGATATCACTTTGTCATGTTTGCACACCATGCTCACTACAAATCTAATGAGTGTTTCAGTATCATATTGTAAAACTTTTAGTTCTTTGTGATATTCTCATGAGGCAACTTAATTACTAAAGATTCATTATCTCAGTAAGCATTTGTCATGTGACTGTGAAAAGTTCTTATATGGTTAATAGCATGTCACCACAGAAATTATGCTTTCTATCATTTACCTACTCGAGGACGAGCAGGAATTAAGCTTGGGGATGTTGATACGTCCAAAACGTATCTATAATTTCTGCTTGCTCCATGCCTCTTTTGTGTGATATTGCTATGATATTTATGCACTTCCATACACTTTTGATCATATTTGGACTAACCTATTAACTCAGTGCACCCCAGTGCCAGTTTCTGTTTTCTGCTGTTTTTGTATTTCAGGTTTTCCCATTACGTAAACTGCCAGAAAAATTCTGGGAAAAATATATAAAAAATCAGCGTTCCGGAAGCTTCCATGCGGCCAAAGTAGGGCCGGAGGGGGGCCACCAGGGCTCCAGGCGCCCTGGGGGCGCGCCCCCCCCCTTGCCGCGTCGGGGGGGCGCCTGGGCCCCCCAGGCCTCCGCTGACGACCCCCTTTGGCATATATTTAACACCCGTCGCGGAAACCCTGATTCCGAAACCCTTTTCTCCAGAAGCTATTCCGATCTCCGCCGCCATCGCCACCAAGTTTCGGGGGACCAGAATTCCTGTGCCCGCACCCTGCCGGGACGGGGAAGTGCCCCCGGATTCATCTCCATCGACGTTGCTTCCTCCCTCCATGATGCGGGAGTAGTTCCTCCTCGGGGCTGAGGTTTCTACCAGTAGCTATGTGGTCAATTCTCTCTCCCATGATGTGATCTTCGTTGTGATCATAGGCTATGTTAATCTAGGGTGATCCCATGATATTTCCCCTTCCTCTATGTATTGGATTGATGTACTCACTTGTCTTTATCTAGTATAATTCCCGAGACCAAGGTGACAGCGGTCTATTGGACATGGATTAGAAGAATATTTTCATGAGTGATTTCCTTTTTTGTGTGTTGATTGAAGATTGAGAGTCTCTTGGTGCTTGTCTTTGACTATCCTTTAGATATGTTGTGGTGATTGTGGTACTCTCTTTGGATGGCCGCGGTGACATTGGGAAATCCATAGATTGACAACCTCTCTGTACTCGTTGGGAGCAAAGTTATCTGTATCTGTGTGCAGGTCCTGTCAACTGCTAAGGCGCCGTTGACACCTACTTGTCGACCCTCGGAGTCTCACGGGATTCGATCTTTGGTATCTTTGCTAAGGGAAACTTGCTGCTATGCTACATCTCAACCTTCCACTTGGGGTAACCAACGAGGGGCGAGAAGCCATCTGCTGCCCGTGACATTCGGGGGCGAGCTAAACTACAGGACGGAGAGGATTGTTTTTGATGTAGCCGAGATCCCCTTGCCTTACAACGGGATCCTCGGCCGCCCAGCGTTGGCCAAATTCATGGTGGCGTCGCACTACGCCTACAACACGCTGAAGATGCCTGGGCCGATGTCCATCATTACCGCCCCCTCCGACAAGAAGGATGCGCTGATCTGCGCTGATCAGCTTTACTGGGAGGCAGTTGCAGCTACTGCCGCTAAGGCGCTTGCTCCTGCCACTGAAGCCCCGGGAGGAAAGAAGACCGGTATGACATCTCGCGCCTACTCCGGCAAGCGCTCTTCTTCTGAGTGTAGCATTCCCGTCGAGAACACGCCAGAGAGCTCCACTGGTAAGAGCAAGAAATCCAGAGCTGCTCCACCAGAAACCAAGCGGGTGTCCGTCGAGGAGGATGGCACGGGAGGGGCTTTCACCATAAGCTCCACCCTCTACATAATATAGGAAGACGCGCTCGTCAGCTTCCTGTGGGCGAATGTCGACGTGTTTGCATGGCAAGCGTCTGACATCCCCGGCGTTCCCAGGGAGGTGATTGAGCACCATCTTTCTGTCTGCCCTCATGCATGACCCGTCAAGGAGAAGGTCAGGAAGCAAGCTCTGGAGCGGCAAGAGTTCATCAGAGTGGAGACCAGGAAGTTAGAGGCAGCCGGCTTAGTGAGAGGAGTGCTCCATCCAACGTGGTTGGCCAATCCGATGGTAGTGCGTAAGGCAAATGGGAAGTGGAGGCTGTGTATAGACTACACAGACATTAATAAGGCTTGTCCAAAAGACCCTTTCCCATTGCCACGCATCGACCAGATTGTGGACTCCACAGCCGGGTGTGACTTGTTATCATTCCTCGACGCTTACTCAGGCTACCACCAGATCTTCATGACGAGAGAAGATGAAGAGAAGACAACATTCATCACCCCATGTGGTGTGTATTGATTTATACGGATGCCTTTCGGATTGAAGAGTGCTGGCTCAACATTTGCGAGGGCGGTCCAGATTGGTTTTGAGCCTCAGCTACATAGAAATATGGAAGCTTATATGGATGATATAGTGGTCAAAACCAAGGACAAAGCAACGCTCATGCAAGATTTGGAAAAGACATTCACGAATCTGCGCAAGATCAACCTTAAGCTGAACCCTCAGAAGTGTGTCTTCGGCGTCCCGTCCGGCAAGCTTCTCGGTTTCTTCGTGTCACAACGTGGAATTGAGGCAAATCCGGACAAGATCAAGGCCATCGAGCAGATTGAAGCGCCTAGGCGAATCAAGGATGTGCGTCGGCTTGCTAGATGCGTTGCCGCCATGGACAGGTTCATCTCTAAATCTGCCGAGCGCGCCCTTCCCGTTTTAAAGATTTTGAAAAAGGCGGGCCCAATGGAGTGGACCCCAAAAGCCGAAGTGGCACTGCAAGATTTGAAGAAATACCTCTCCTCTACACCGGTACTGGTCGCGCCTAAACCACAAGAACCGTTATTGTTGTATTTAGCGCCAACGAACCAAGTGGTCAGTGCCACGCTAGTGGCCCAGAGGGAGGTCAATACGGAAGCGATAGCAATGACAACACCTGATGCCACTGGGGCCGAAGAGATGCAACCAGATGGAGTGATGCAGAAGAAGAAGCTGATGCAGCACCCGGTTTACTTTGTCAGGTCCCTATTACAGGGGGCTAGGTCAAGGTACTCCGGTGTGCAGAAATTGCTCTTCGGCCTCCTTATGGCCTCGAGGAAGCTGTGTCATTACTTCCAAACACATGAAATCACCGTCGTCACCCGCCTCCCGTTGCAACGAATATTGCATAACCCAGATGCGACTGGGAGGATTGTGGAGTGGGCCCTGGAGCTGTCGAGCTTCGGTTTGAAATTTGAAAGCACTTCGATGATTCAGAGTAGAGTCTTGGCAGAGTTTGTTGCAGAATGGACCTCAACGCCCGACAAGGAGATCCAGGAGACTACTCTCCCCGGCAAGGGTGCGAGTCGCGACTGGATTATGTACTTTGACGGGGCTTTCTCGCAGCAAGGCGCCGGTGCTGGTGTGCTGCTCGTTGCACCCACCGGAGAGCACCTCAAGTATGTGATCCAGATGCAATTCCCGAGGGAGGTATCAACAAACAACACTGCCAAGTACGAGGGACTACTTGCCGGTCTCAGGATCGCGACGGACCTCGGGATCAAGAAGCTCATCGTCAAAGGAGATTCGCAGCTCGTAGTCAGGCAAGTAAACAAAGATTACCGGAGCCCGTTGATGGAAGCCTATGTGGATGAAGTAAGGAAACTGGAGGAGCGTTTCGACGGTATATAAGCTGAACACGTCCCCCGAGTGGAGAATGACATCACCGACTACTTGTCGAAACGCGCCGCCCTCAAACTACCTGTGGAACTAGGTACCTTTGTGCTCCGATTATTTCAGCCATCTGTTGAACCATTGACTGAGCCGAGCAAGCGAAGGAAATCAGGCCCCGGCAAGTACTTTCCTGCCGAACCCGCATGGGTGGCCGACAAAAGTGTTGCCGGAGATGCTGAGCCTGCCGTGGGGCAACAGACTCCGGCGGGGCGTCAAGCCCTAGCCGTAGAGGCAATCACTCCCCTAGCAGAGGAAATGCCTTTGGTCCTTGCCATCGAGCCCCAGGCTCTGGCATGGGCACAACATACCGTCCAATTCCTCTAGACCGGGGAACTTCCTGAAGAGCAGGAAAAAGCAAAGAAAGTAGCCCGTCGGTCCGCCATGTACCAGTTCATCGACGACTTCCTGTACAGGGAAAGACCGAACGGCATGAAATTGAAGTGTATCACCCGGGAGGAAGGACTAGAGCGGTTGGCAGAGATACATGGAGGCATATGTGGCTCCCATATAGGGTCAAGAGCCCTTGCCGGCAAGGCATTCCGGCAAGGTTTCTTCTGGCCCACTGCCATCCAGGATGCAACGACACTAGTAACCAAGTGTGAAGCGTGTCAGTTCCATTCGAAGAAACTTCATCAACCAGCTCAAGCTCTCCAAACAATCCCTCTCTCCTGGCCGTTCTCGGTCTGGGGGCTCGACATATTGGGCCCTTTTACCCATGCTGTTGGGGGCTTTGAGTACTTGTACGTAGCAATCAACAAGTTCACAAAGTGGCCGGAGGTGGAAGCAGTGAGAAAGGTGACATCACAGTCGACCATCAAGTTCTTCAAGGTCTAGTCTGCCGTTTTGGTGTACCATACAGAATCATCACCGATAACGGTATGCAATTCACAAGCAACACCTTCATGCAATATATGCAAGACCTCGTCGTCAAAGTATGTTTCTCTTCTGTTGCACATCCACGAAGCAACGGCCAGGCAGAAAGGGCAAATGCTGAAGTACCGCGGGGCCTCCGGACAAGGACTTTTGACAGGCTACACAAGTGCGGAAGGCGCTTGATCGATGAATTGCCGGTGGTTCTTTGATCGATCAGAACGACACCAAATCGAGCCACCTTCTAGACACCCTTCTCCCTCATTTACGGGGCGGAGGCAGTTCTCCCCACAGAACTCACATACGGGTCACCCCGAGTGCTCGCTTATGATGAGCTTGAGCAAGAGCGACTGCAGCAAGATGACGCAACGCTCCTCGAGGAAGATCGTCTTCGGGCGGCTGTCCGAGTAGCATGCTACCAGCAAGCCTTGCGCCGCTATCATTGCCACAAGGTTCATGCCCGAAGCTTTGAGGAAGGCAACCTTGTTCTTCGGCACGTTCAATTGGCCAAGAATTCCAACAAGTTGACGCCGAAGTGGTAAGGCCCTTATTGGGTAATACGAGTTACCAGGCCTGGCGCAGTCCGCCTAGGGACCGAAGATGGGATCCCAGTGAGTAACTCCTGGAACATCGAACATCTTCGCAAGTTTTACCCGTAAGGCGTGGTTGCTGGGCCTCCCGGCAAGCCACCCTTTTGTACAAGCCTTGCCGGCAAGGCATGTAACCCTTCGTATAAAGCCAGGCGCAGACCCTGAGCATAAATAAATGAAGCGCTGGCGCCCTAAGTTTTAGCATGCATGATAGGTTAAGTCTCTTTCTCTATTAGGGTTGATAGAGCTTAATGGCGGCTAACCCCTAGCATAGAGGTCGATTTTGCGTCTTTCTGTATCCTTTCTGTCCTCTTGATTCACAGGATCCATGGACGTCCTTGCTGAACCATTTGAAAGAAAGGGGCGGGCCGGCGCTCCGACCCCGGCAAGGCTAAGGTTGCCGGGGGCTGCACAACCAAGGGTCAAACCACGGCAAGACAAGGTTGCCCAGAGCTACAGGACACAGATAAGTCTTTCGCCCCTGCTCCTTTCTTTTGTATGGAACTTGAACGTACGAAGCTTCGCTCGCTCCTATGCCATCATGCTCCCCTTTTCTCATTATGTCCAACAAGCTTTGTCTTGGACCGGGGTTGGGTGATAGCATGATGGGAAGGGAGCAAGCAAAGGGCCTGACCCTGCCCTGTTACTATTCCCGCCAAGGGCACGAATACAGTTATGCGGCGGGGAAGGAACGGCGAGGCTTGTTGCCGGGGCACGTTGCTTATCTTAAGATAACAAGGATCCGTTCCTTGGTGTGGCTCTTACCCACGCATAAACGAACCCGGCAAACACCCTTCTCTTCATAAATACGTTGTAAACAAGTACAATTCGTACGGAATGCATACATAAGCAAGGGGGTTACATGATTTAAATCTTACAAAGGCCCGTAGGCTTAAAAACTAAAAAGAGATAAGATGCTCATAATCCCTTTCTTGTCCCTCTCCTCAGGAAATGGAACAAGATGGCGAAGGGCAAAAGAAGCACCTAGGCGAAGCGCGAGCAGCAGAAACCATCAAGAGAACATCCTGGTGGCCGTCCCAAAGGAGGCTGATGATGATGGCGCCGGGAGAAGAGCCGAAAGATGGGGAAGTGGGCTAGCAATGCGCGGGTTGACGCCCGCGTACTCCGACATGATGACCGCCGCCCACCTTCTTCGCCTTCTTCGGCCTCCCAACGCCAGCCACCCAAGGAGGCGACCCCGAGAAGTTCGAGGGGCTGGCGGTGCAGATGATGGTGCTTCCAGCACCGCCCAGGTACGGCGTATCCGCCGCCTAGTCTGACCCATCATCCTCCCGCCCGCCGCCCTCGTCGTCGCTGCCGCTGTCCTCCCCATCGCTCTCGCTCGAGGAGGAGTTTTTGTTGTCGGTTGAGCTCTCCACACAGCACCCTAGCATGTGTCCTGAGTGCCCAAAGACTTTGATGGAGAGCAGGTCGCTCTTTGCTAGCCTGAAGCAGAGGACGTGCCCCTTCACCAAGAAGTAGGCACACGCGAAGGTCTTCCACCCCCGGCGAAGGAGCATCACGTGAGGGGTGGGAAACTTGGTGTCCACCCACATGGCGCCATGGCAACACCCCTCCATGTGAATCCTCAGCCTTGGTGGCTGATCAACCTCCAACACCCTCGCGAACGCTCCAGGAACACAGAGGCGACTGCGCGGCGGCTCGCGCAGCTGTAGGATGAACTCCAACGCCGTGTCCTTGACATGGCCGCATCGGGAGGCAGGAGGAGACGACAAAGGAGATGAAGACGGAGACGACGATGGCGCGGGTGTCCCCCGACCTCGTCTGCCTCTGCCTCGACTGCCTCGCCGGTCGCAGCCCCGTTCGGGGCTTCTGCCTCCAGCATGCCCCCCATCTGAGGCATCCGGTTCCTCTTTGACCACTGCCGCCCTCTAACGGGAAGACGACTTGGTCGCTTCCACGGAGGCACGACCACGACTGCGCCCTCTCGGCATACCTTCGGGAGGGAAGTAATCAAACAGGAAGAAGATGAATGGGGGGTGAGAAGCATCGCTCCTCTCCTCCCCTCTTTATAGAAGAGCGACTGCCCGAATCGACCAGTCCAAACGCCAAAGGCACGACGGAACAGGACCGACCCGCTACTCCAATCAGCGGCATCTGCCCCCCTCAGCATTAATGCCCACGCCCTCTGCGTCCACCGCTCGCCCTCCCCGATGCATGAGAGATACGTGGCGGGCGGATCGAGAGTCGGATGACGCGTGGTATGACCGTTTCGCACCCCCGTGATCGTGGAGCGATCCAAGTCCACTTAGTAAATGGGACGCGCCCCCACGAATTCCTCTATTCTTTATGAGGAGGGCGCGAACCGCCTCTTTACTATTTTTGGAACCACAAGATGATGCAAGCACGATGCGGTCACTCCACGCACGACCCCCACGTCAGCGCAGATCGTGGGGAAGCACAACCATCGGAAGACTTACTGCGATAAAGGGAATCCAACCTCACTGCCCCCGCACCGTTCTGGGCCTAGCTCAACAACGCTGTGACAGCCTGATTTTTTGCCCTCTTTTATTTGCCCGAGTTTTATTTGGATTTAATTTGAACCTTGGGATTTTTGAATCTTTTCATATGGACTTAAACATTTAGGTAACCTTGGCTTTCACCCAAGTGCCTCATATCCAACTCAAATCATCTCTTCCCTCTGGTTCACCCTAAAATAATTATTGGAATTTTTTTCTTTATTGAAAAATATTCATTTTCCCTCCAAAACCCTAGTTAAGCCCATTGTGCTCCAAAGCAACCCCAATTTTTCTGGCCCACAAAAATCCGAGGAAATTCATAAATATTCTTTGGACGCTAGGACACATTGCTCAGCAAAAATATTGCACCACTTTTTGGAATATTTTTGCTACAGAAATTCTTTTCTATTCTCGACATAAATGTTAGTTTCTACAGCAACTACCATTTTACTAGCTCCATTGCTTCTGAAACTCCTTGTGCATCTTTACCTTAGTAACTTAGGACTAGCCTCCAAAGCACAGCTTCCAACTCTTAGCCAATTTATCTTAGTAAACTCTCAAAGTTTCTGTCCAGAAACTTACCAGCCGTGTGAATTTCTTTCTACTGCGTCTGGACCCAAACTAAACCTGGGTAACACTCATATCTACCACGAACAACACGCCAAACATGATCTTTGGCACCAAGTCAGCCAGTAGGCAGAGTTCACGCGGTGACCACGCATGTGCACCATGCGAGGCTGCTTGTTGGCGCGCTCTGGATGCCGCCGAGCGCTCTATTTCGCGCGTGCTTGCTTCCACGCCTGCCAGAGCTTACCAAACTGCGCCACCATCTTCGTCTCGACCTCTACAGCGCCCCCTGGCACTCGCCGACACCGGAGCTCGCCGTAGCGAGCACGAGCGCGGTCCGGCCAAGGCAACAGTGCGGTGCGCACTGTGCTCGTCGCCATTCCAGCGCCCCTGTGCTCGTCTCCGTTCGTCCACAGCTCCCGCGTGAACCCCGTCACCTTTTCCCCCTCTCACTGACGCTGTTCGTTGCCAGGCGCAGCATCCAGGTGTCGCTGGCGGAGCCCCGATCCCCCCTCTCGGCTTGCCTATATATAGGACCCCTCCCAGCCTTCCCTAGCACCCAGCTCCACTCCCACACACACCACAACTGCGTAGAACCTCGTGGCCCGGCCGGGCAGGCCACAGGACGCCGTCCCCGAGCTTGAGCTCGCCGGCTATCCCCTCGGGTCGTCGCGGTAGCTCCATCCCCTCTCAGGCCAGGGCAACCCTTCCAGAGCCTCCGCCACTCTCTGGTGGTGCCATTCCACCTAGTTGGAGCTTCTGGAGTCGCCGTTGCTCGCCGTCGTCCTCAACTCCGGCGACCACCCCGTTCTGCCTCCGCCTCCGAGGCCATTTCCGACACTGTCTGACCACCCCTAGCTACTCTACGGGTACGGGCAGGTGCGCCTCGACCTCCTCTGTTGATCTATCCCTCCCATCTTGGCCAAGGAGCTCGCGTCGCTGGCGTGCGCTCCGGCGAGGCCGCAGCCGTCCCTGTTCTTCCCCCTCTCTTCCCCTCACCTGACTAGCAGGGCCCGCTAGTCAGCCTCTCTATACTCGCGGGAAGCGGTATGAGTGGTGGCGCCCTGGGCCTTTACGCCTTCGACGTCACCCCCTTTTTCCAGTCTGTTTATTTAAATTCCAAATTTAAATATATTTCAGAACACTTCAAACTGCAATAACTTTTTAACCATAAGTCCAAATGAATTGATTCTTTTTGCATTGTGTTCTTTGTAAAGAAATCTTGCAGCACAAAAAAATGAGACTATTTGGTGATGTGTAGATTTTCTGGTGAATTTTTTAATGCTTCTTGATATTTTCTTTTTGTACTTTTTAATTATTTTCAGAAGGTGAAGCTTGTCTTGAGGATCACCAGGAGGCTTGTGAACCTCATTTGCATTAAGGCAAGCCACATCAACATTTTCATGGTACCATTTCAATATTTGTGATTTTCCAACTTGAATAAATGAATTAATCTATGCACATGAATTATTTTTCTTAATTACCTTCTGTTGGTTGCTGTATTTAGTTATATATTATTTAGTTTACAGAAAGTTGGAAGTTGGTTTAAGTTATTAAGATAGCTAGAAGAAAGTTTGGATCATGGAGAACTAATATGGGTATGAATATAAATAGCTATGTGAAGTTGTGATGCTTGCACTTAGTAAGGTAAAGTTAACCAGAATAATATTGGAAGTTGTGATGCTTGCACTTAGTAAGGTAAAGTTGACCCAGTTATTTATGGTAATGCATATTGGTATGTTGCATTTGCATGGCATTTTATGACACCGGTTATTTTTGTAAGTTGAACCTGTTAATAACTCAACTTGAATAAATTGTTGACCGGGTCATGGTGCCACTGAATCGAATTTTTCCCAATGCAACCACATTTGCCTTTATGGGAAGGTCTTTATTCGGTCCATTGTCATGCCTCTGGTCGGTACCTCCAAGTAGGGAAGGTTATGGGCATGCGGTACCCTGGCCCGGTAAGCAGACATAACCTTGTGTGCCCGTTGTTAAGTTTATGGTACCGAGTCCCCGTTTGGGACAGTTTCTGTTTGGCCACGACGGTGGTCGGTGTGCCTTTGGTAGGCACGGGGCCACCCAGGACTATTCCAGTGGGGAATGAGTTGGAGTGGCCGGGAGAGTGTCATGGCAATGGGAGAGTTTTGTCGGAACGCCGCTGGTCCACCCGAATGGGAAAGCGAGGCCATGGGTTCCGTGGTGTGGGTACAGTGCACTACCTCTGCAGAGTGTAATTAATCTATCGATAGTCGAGTCCACGGTCATGGACGCGCTCGAAAGTAAGTCACACCATGGGTCAACATATAATAAAATTTTGCTCACTAAGTTATGAATTTTTGTACTATAAAAATGGTGGAAGAGACACCGAGATGATTTGAGACCAAGTATGGTGAGGGTTGTGATCGCCGGAAAGATCACGAGTTATGTCCTGTTGAGATGAACAAGTTTATAGATTAAGAAAGATCACCATGGGTAAGTCAGACCGAGGGTCTGTTTTCACAAAGGCATGAGCACATCATGTTAGTTGTATGCATATTCATGTATGGTGCTGCATTTTAACAATTGAATAATTATCATGATATTGTTTGTCATTATGATTTTGTTTGCTGTAAGCTTGCAAGTACATTAAATGTACTGACCTGGCGTGTCATGCTAGATTTCAGGAAAGTTTTGCTGGAAAGGAGTGCCGTCCGAGTCTAGACCGTGTCCACATCGGTGTCCCTGTGCTATGGAGTTCCGCTACGAAGTCGTTCCGCTGCTGCGTAGTTTCTATGACTGAGGCCTTTTATGTTCATTAAATAATGTACATATTGTCCAGGCACACCGTGTGTGCCGCTTGGCCTCGCTACTTGTTGTAATGTAAACTGTGATCCGCTAGTATCAATAAAGCGGTTGTTTTCTGTACCAAGATGTTGTGTGTTGCCAGAAGACAAGGTCTCTGGGCTGGCAATGCAAGGTAAACCGGTCGCTCTGAGACGGGGTGCCACAATGCTTGGTATCAGAGCCGCTCTGACTGTAGGTTACGTTAGACTAAGACATGTTAACTAAACGCCTGATACACATTTAGGTTGAGTGCCGGTAGTCTGTATAGCTGGTTGTTGCTTTACATATACTTGTCTTATTTTTTATGCTAACCTAATGATGGTTGTGAGTGTAGATGGTTCCAGTGCCGTATCCGTGCCAGTTGCAGCTGATGCCGTATACATCGCCGCACCTCCTTCGTAACGTGTGTCATCGGCTGTACCCTCTTGGAGACGACCTAGTTTAACGTGTGTACCGGGAGCGTCTAGCCGGCTCAATATATGAGTATCAGGTAGTGGTGACTCTGCGCATCAGTTCTGACTCCATCTCTTACACTCATACCTCTCGGAGCGGTTATACTTATACCGCTTCGTAGGCCGTCCGATTTGCTGCATTCGAGATCCTTGTTGAGCTCCGTCACAGCGAGGTCCGCATGTAGAACCACCCAGGTTTCCAATACTATCCTTCTATGCACGAAAACGGTCGTGTTCATTTCCCTGACATTGATCCGAAGTCTGATAGTGTTGCTAGCCACCTTTCCCGTTATATTACTGCTAGCTATCTCATGATCCACGAGCTGGCTCGCGAGTTGACTAACACTCGTATTGCATTAGCCACTACTAGGTCTGTCACCATTCCCGCCTCCATGGGATTTACCCCTTACGTCCCCGCTAGTTCTGTTTCCCCTATTTCACCAGTAACCCCTCCCAGTAGCTCGGGCACCTCGACCATAACTCCTCTTAGTGCCCTTGCTGAGTGGGTATCACTTCTCACTACCTCTGTAGCTCCTATGATCCACCCTACTCCTGCCCCGGAAGGAGAGCCTCCGAGGCAGCGTCGCCATGTTACCTTTAACCCCGAGATTTTAGTTAACCTCGTCAGTTTAGGATCCGAGTCCACTTCAGGGGAGGACCCCGCAGCACCCGCAGAGCAGTAGAGCTCCAGAGTATTCGCAGTTGTGAGGCTGATGTACGAATGTAGTTGTACAAGTCATGATGTTTCGTTTCATGTATGAGAGTAGTGGAACCGGGCATGTTAATTACTTTTCATGTATGAGTCCCTGTATAATTATGCTGGAGCTGTATTTCTTTTACTCGCTGTCTTTCTTCGCAATTTTGTTTTCCCTCGAGTTTTGTTGCTAGCTTTTCCCCAAATATCTCTTTTAAATGTTTCTCATCTCGGTTGCGTTGTCTTGAAAAAAAAATCCATAATAGGATGACGCGGGGAGGCAACAGTAGCAGCGCTCACGAGGATGTTCCTATTCGTCGCTCCGCCCGACAGGCAGGACACTACCCCGAGCCGTACATACCACCGCCTCCACCGCCAAATCCGCCTACCACCGAGTAAATTATGCGTATGTTTGAGGAAAGAAGAAGTATTGATCTGCTTGAGATATTAAAAAGTGTTCAAGCTATGGTTGGTCAGAATGGAAATCAGAACGGTCATCACTCCAAGCTATCAGATTTTCAGAGAACTCAGCCTCCCAGTTTTAGTCAGGTTGTTGACCCTTTGGATGCCGATGATTGGTTACAGACCATTGAAAGGAAGCTTGAGATTGCCTATACTACAGAAGAGGACAAAGTTCCATATGCAACTCACTATCTTGAAGGCGCTGCTGCCATATGGTGGGAAAATGCAAAAGCCATGTGGCCTGCTGATGAAGAACTCACCTGGTCAAAATTCAAGGATCAGTTCTAAAAATATCACATCCCTACTGGAATTATGAAAACCAAGCAGCGTGAATTTCTTGCACTCACCCAAGGAAATATGTCTGTGGGTGAATATTTGCAGAAATTCAACCACCTGGCCCGTTACTCCCTATATGACATGGCCACTAAAGAAAGAAATATTGACATATTTCTTGGAGGATTAAACTCGCAACTCAGGTGCACCCTCAGCATGCTCGATTTTCCAGACTTCCAAACCTTGGTGAATAAAGCTTTCATTGCATAAAGAGAACACAAGCTCGTACTGGACAATTGGCCTGCTAATAACGAGCACAAGCACAAGTTTGAACCAAGGAAAGAAGGGAAACCAATGCAGAAGGCTCGAACCTGGCAGCAAACTCAGGTGGAATACAAGCCCAATTGGCAACAGAATGTTAACAAGACCGCTACCCAAGTCAAGAATGTTGTCACCAACCCAGTACACGAGGAGCGTCAGCGCAACAATTCTTGTTTCAGTTGTGGGCAAAATGGACACTATGCCAGGCAGTGCCCCAAGAACAGCAAGGCGAACGCCTTATTCCGGCCACAAGTCAACTTTATGGGGTCATACCCAAACCAGCAAAACATCACCGGGCACGTCCATCACCTCTCCGCAGATGAAGCCCAAGAAAACCCCGAAGTAGTCATTTGTATGTTTTCTGTTAATAGCATACCTGCAATAATTTTATTTGACTCGGGGGCTTCCCACTCTTTTATTTCTCGGAGTTTTGTTGCCCAAAACAAATTTTCTTGTTCTCTTTTGGGCAAAAATATGCTGGTACAAACCCCGGGATCTTTAATCAAGAGTAATCTGGTCTGCCGTGACTTGGAAATCAATATCGACGGAATAAGCTTTCCAACTTCCTTGATACTCATCGAGTCGGTGCAGTTGGACGTTATTTTGGGCATGAATTGGCTGACCCAATATCAAGTATGCATAAACTGTGCAACCCGAGAAGTCACTCTGACCAGTTAAAAAGGGCAGGCTACAAAATTCTACTCCCGCAGAAGCATACCAAAGAAGGGAATGATATTCACTGCTATGGCTGAATTGGAATTAATTCCCGTGGTCAGTGAATTTCCCGATGTATTTACAGAAGAACTGCTAGGCATGCCGCCAGATCGAGAGCTTGAGTTTGCAATAGATCTGGTACCCGGAACCGCACCGCTATACAAGAAGTATTACAGGATGCCCTCATCAGAATTAGTGGAATTAAAGAAGCAGCTCGATGAAATGCTCCAGAAAGGATATATCCGTCCCAGTTCCTCACCATAGGGATCGCCTGCACTCTTTGTAAGCAAGAAGGATGGCAGCCTCCGCATGTGTGTGGATTATCGTCAGCTGAATGATGTCACCATCAAAAAAAATATCCGCTGCCAAGAATTGATGACTTGTTCGATCAGCTCAGTGGGGCCAAGGTATTCTCCAAGATTGACTTACGGACCGGATACCATCAGCTTAAGATTAAAAAGGAAGATATTCCTAAGACCGCATTCACCACTCGATACGGTCTTTGTGAATATACATTTATGTCCTTTGGTCTCACCAATGCCCCTGCGTTCTTCCTGCACATGATGAACAAAGTATTCATGGATTTTCTCGATAAGTTCATGGTAGTCTTCATCGATGACATATTTATATATTCAAAAAGTGAAGGGGGTCATAAAGAACATCTCCGAGCAGTGTTACAACGACTCCGCGACCATGAGCTTTACGCCAAATTCAGTAAATGTGAGTTTTGGCTCAAACAAGTTGGATTTCTTGGACACGTGCTATCCGCAGAGGGTATAGCCGTAGACCCAAGCAAGGTAAAAGATGTGCTCAATTGGTTGCCACCCACAACGGTATCTCAGATCAGGAGTTTCCTTGGACTGGCCGGATATTACCGTCGTTTCATTGAAGGATTCTCCAAGATTGCCAAACCCATGACAGAGCTAGTCAAAAAGGACAAGAAGTTTGAATGGACTAACGACTGTGAGAAAAGTTTCAGTGAACTAAAGATACGGCTGACCACCGCACCCGTATTAACTCTTCCAGACATCTATCGTAGTTTTGATGTATACTGTGACGCATCTAGACAAGGACTTGGTTGCATACTTATGCAAGACGGCAAGGTAGTGGCATATGCATCACGATAGCTGCGACTGCACGAGAGAAATTACCCTACTCATGATCTGGAAATGGCCGCGGTGGTGCATGCTCTCAAAATATGGAGGCATTATCTCATCGGGAAGAAGTGCCAAATTTTTACCGATCACAAAAGTCTCAAGTATATATTTACTCAGCTAGATTTAAATCCCCGTCAGCGAAGGTGGCTTGAGCTGGTTAAGGATTATGATCTTGGAATAAATTACCACCCGGGTAAAGCCAACGTGGTGGCTGACGCACTCAGTCGAAAGCCGGTCAGCCTAAACGTCATATTAAAATATTTGCCCACTAAACTTCAAGAGGAGATTGCTCAACTCCATCTGAACATAGTTGAGGCTGGTCTCGCTAATATTTTGGAAGTTACCCCCACACTTGAGGAAGAAATCCGCAAGGCCCAGCCAGACGATCCGGTCCTGCAAAGGCATGCCAAGAATATGCTGGCAGGACGTATCTCTGATTTCTCAAAGGATCACTTTGGGACTCTCCGATTTCGTGGAAGGATTATGTACCAAATCAGTCAGACCTGAAAAAGAAAATCTTATCAGAAGCACACAAATCCTCATACTCTATTCACCCTGGGGGTACAAAAATGTATGAAGACCTTCGTCAAATATTCTGGTGGGATGGAATGAAGAAAGACATTGCCTATTTTGTGGCTTGTTGCGACATATGCAACAAAGTAAAGGCAGAACATCAGAAGCTGGCCGAACTTCTTCAACCGCTGCCAGTTTCGCAATGGAAATGGGATGACGTCTGCATGGATTTCATCACAGGACTACCCAAGACTCAGCGAGGCAATGATGCAATATGGGTCATAGTAGACACTCTAACCAAGGTAGCTCACTTTATCCCGGTCAAGACCACCTATCGAGCAGACCAACTTGCATAGTTGTATGTGTCCAGAATAGTCAGTCTGCATGGAGTACCTCGAACCATCACTTCTGACCGAGGTTCACTCTTTACCTCCACTTTCTGGTCACGTCTCCATCAAGCCTTGGGGACATCCCTGAAATACAGTACAACTTATCATCCTCAGACTGATGGATAGACAGAGCGGGTAAACCAAATACTTGAAGATATGCTGCAAGCTCGCATCTTGGCCCAAGGATCTAAATGGGAAGATTTTCTGCCTTACGCCGAGTTATCCTACAACAACAGTTTCCAAACCAGTCTAAAGATGTCACCGTACGAGGCTTTATATGGCCGCAAGTGTCATACCCCGTTAAATTGGTCTCAGACTGGAGATAGCCATATCTTCGGAATAGACCTCATGATGGAAGCTGAGAAACAATTCAAGGAGATCAGAGATAGATTACAATTGGCCAAATCTCGACAAAAGAGTTATTACGATGCAAAACACCGACAGCTCAGTTTTGAGCCCGGAGAACACGTATACCTCCGAATCACTCCTATGAAAGGAGTCAAGAGATTCCAGACTCACGAAAAGTTGGCACCAAGATTTATTGGCCCCTTCCCAGTTATTTCTCGAGTGGTCACTGTTGCTTATCAGTTGGAATTGCCCCCGGAATTGTCGGTTATGCACAACGTGTTTCATGTCTCACAGTTGAGGCGGTGCATATCGCCGCCTGAGAAAAGGACTGCCATGTCCAACATAGAGTTGGCAAAGGATTTAACGTATGAAGAAAGACCGTTCAAATTTGTGGATCAGATGGAAAGGGTCACTCGCAGTAAAGTAAGGATGTTTTATAAGGTCCAGCGGGAGCATCACACCAAGTCAGAAGCAACCTGGGAACAAGAAGAATTCCTACAGACATATTATCCGGAATGGTTTTCCCAAGCAACCGAATCTCGAGGACGAGATTCATTCTAAGTGGGGGAGGTTTGTGACACCATGATTTTTTGCCTCTTTTATTTTCCTGAGTTTTATTTGGATTTAATTTGAACCTTGGGATTTTTGAATCTTTTCATATGGACTTAAACAATTGGGTACCCTTGGCTTTCACCCAAGTGCCTCATATCCAACTCAAATCATCTCTTCCGTCTAGTTCACCCTGAAATAATTATTGGAATATTTTCCTTTATTGAAAAATATTCATTTTTTCCTCCAAAACCCTAGTTAAGCCCATTGTGCTCCAAAGCAACCCCAATTTTTCTGGCCCACAAAAATCTGAGGAAATTCATAAATATTCTTTGGACCCTAGGACACATTCCTGAGCAAAAATATTGCACCACTTTTTGGAATATTTTTGCTACATAAATTCTTTTCTATTCTGGACAGAAATGGTAGTTTCTACAACAACTACCATTTTACTTGCTCCATTACTTCTGAAACTCCTTGTGCATCCTTACCTTAGTAACTTAGGACTAGCCTCCAAAGCACAGCCTCCAACTCTTAGCCAATTTACCTCAGTAAACTCTCAAAGTTTCTGTGCAGAAACTTACCAGCCGTGTGAATTTCTTTCTACTGCGTCTGGACCCAAACTAAACCTGGGTAACACTCATATCTACCACGAATAACATGCCAGACATGATCTTAGGTAGAGTTCACGCGGTGACCACGCGTGTGCATCATGCCAGGCTGCTTATCGGCGTGCTCTGGATGCCGCCGAGCGCTCTGTTTCACGCGTGCTTGCTTCCACACCTGCCAGAGCTTGTCAAACAGCGCCACCATCTTCGTCTCGACCTCTACAGCGCCCCCTGGCACTCGCCGACGCCGGAGCTCGCCGCAGCGAGCACAGGCGCGGTCTGGCCAAGGCAACAATGCGGTGCGCACTGTGCTCGTCGCCATTCCAGCACCCCTGTGCTCGTCTCCGTCCGTCCACAGCTCCCGTGTGAACCCCGTCACCTTCTCCCCCTCTCACTGACGCCATTCATCGCTAGGCGCAGTGTCCAGGTGTCGCCGGTGGAGCCCCGATCCCCCCTCTCGGCTAGCCTATATATAGGACCCTCCCAGCCTTCCCTAGCACCCAGCTCCACTCCCACACACACCACAACTGCGTAGAACCTTGTGGCCCGGCCGGGCAGGCCGCAGGCCGCCGTCCCCGAGTTTGAGCTCGCCGGCGATACCCTCGGGTCGTCACGGTAGCTCCAGCCCTTCTCAGGCCAGGGCAACCCTTCCAGAGCCTCCGCCACTCTCTCGTGGTGCCGTTCCACCTAGTTGGAGCTTCTGGAGTCGCCATTGCTCGCCGTCTTCCTCAACTCCGGAGACCACCCCGTTCTGCCTCCGCATGCGAGGCCATTTCCGACACTGTCCGACCACCCCTAGCTACTCTACGGGTACGGGTAGGTGCGCCTCGACCTCCTTTGTTGATCTATCCCTCCTATCTTGGCCAAGGAGCTCGTGTCGCCGCCGTGCGCTCCGGCGAGGCCACAGCCGCCCCTGTTCTTCCCCCTCTGTTCCCCTCACCTGACTAGCGGGGCCCGCTAGTCAGGCTTTCTGTACTCGCGCGGAGCGGTACGAGTGGTGGCGCCCTGGGCCTTTACGCCTTCGATGTCACCCCCTTTTTCCAGTCTGTTTATTTAAATTCCAAATTTAAATATATTCCAGAACACTTCAAACCGCAACAACTTTTTAACCATAAGTCCAAATGAATTGATTCTTTTTGCATTGTGTTCTTTGTAAACAAATCTTGCAGCACACCAAAAATGAGACTATTTGGTGCTGTGTAGATTTTCTGGTGAATTTTTGAATGGTTCTTGATATTTTCTTTTTGTACTTTTTAATTATTTTCAGAAGGTGAAGCTTGTCTTGAGGATCACCAGGAGGCTTGTGAACCTCATTTGCACTAAGGAAAGCCACATGAACATTTTCATGGTGCCATTTCAATATTTGTGATTTTCCAACTTGAATAAATGAATTAATCTATGCACATGAATTATTTTTGTTAATTACCTTCTGTTGGTTGCTGTATTTAGTTATATATTATTTAGTTTACAGAAAGTTGGAAGTTGGTTTAAGTTATTAAGATAGCTAGAAGAAAGTTTGGATCATGGAGAACTAATATGGGTATGAATATAAATAGCTATGTGAAGTTATTTTTTTTCTTGCATCAGAACTATGGTAAAATTTTGCTAGAATATATTATATTTTTAATTGAAAGTAAATCATAACCAGAATAATATTGGAAGTTGTGATGCTTGCACTTAGTAAGGTAAAGTTGACCCAGTTATTTATGGTAATGCATATTGGTATGTTGCATTTGCATGGCATTTTATGACACCGGTTATTTTTTTTAAAGTTGAACCTCTTAATAACTCAACTTGAATAAATTGTTGACCGAGTCACGGTGCCACTGAATCGAGCTTTTCCCAGTGCAACCACATTTGCCTTTATGGGAAGGTCTTTATTCGGTCCGTTGTCATGCCTTTGGTCGGTATCTCCAAGTAGGAAAGGTTATGGGCATGCGGTACCCTGGCCCGGTAAGCAGACATAACCTTGCGTGCCCGTTGTTAAGTTTATGGTACCGAGTCCCCGTTTGGGACAGTTTCTGTTTGGCCACGACGGTGGTCGGTGTGCCTTTGGTAGGCACAGGGCCACCCAGGACTATTCCGGAGGGGAATGAGTCAGAGTGGCTGGGAGAGTTTCATGGCAATGGGAGAGTTTTGTCGGAACACCGTTGGTCCACCCGAATGGGAAAGCCAGGCCATGGGTTCCGTGGTGTGGGTACAGTGCACTACCTCTGCAGAGTGTAATTAATCTATCGATAGCCGAGTCCACGGTCACGGACGCGCTCGAAAGTAAGTCACACCATGGGTCAACATATAATAAAATTTTGCTCACTAAGTTATGAATTTTTGTACTGTAAAAATGGTGGAAGAGCCACGAGATGATTTGAGACCAAGTATGGTCAGGGTTGTGATCGCCGGAAAGATCACGAGTTATGTCCTGTTGAGATAACAAGTTATAGATTAAGAAAGATCACCATGGGTAAGTCAGACTGAGGGTCTGTTTTCACAAAGGCATGAGCACATCATGTTAGTTGTATGCATATTCACGTATGGTGCTGCATTTTAACAATGGAATAATTATCATGATATTGTTTGTCATTATGATTTTGTTTGCTGTAAGCTTGCAAGTACATTCAATGTACTGACCTGGCGTGTCATGCCAGATTTCAGGAAAGTTTCGCTGGAAAGGAGTGCCGTCCGAGTCTAGACCGTGTCCACATCGGTGTCCCTGTGCTATGGAGTTCTGCTACGAAGTCGTTCCGCTGCTGCGTAGTTTTTATGACCGAGGCCTTTTATGTTCATTAAATAATGTACATATTGTCCAGCCGCACTGTGTGTGCCGCTTGGCCTCGCTACTTGTTGTAATGTAAAACTGTGATCCGCTAGTATCAATAAAGCGGTTGTTTTCTGTACCAAGATGTTGTGTGTTGCCAGAAGACAAGGTCTCTGGGCTGGCAATGCAAGGTAAACCGGTCACTCTGAGCCGGGGTGCCACAAACGCGTTGCGCTTATGAATGGCCCAGGCCCGGGGGCTCCTGTCGGTGTACAAAAGTAGGGGCGCTCTTTGTTACCCCTTACTTGTGCACGGGCAGTCAGAGCCACTCCTGTGGCCAAACATAACAGGGCAGAAGGAGGAAGCCAGGAACACAGAGTTACCAGAACAACGCCAAGACAGGCAACACGAGAAGACCAAACAAGGAGATAGGCTCTCCCCCGGCAAGGATTCTTGCCGGGGCGGCTTGCGCACCCCCCGGCAAGGGCTCTTGCCGGGGCAATCCACTCAGACGCCTCCGTCACAGCCACCCTTGAAGCCTATGGGATCCAACGGTACCAACAACATTGGAGCCAAGGCTCGGGAAGCGCCCACGTGATGGCATGCAGATCTTTGTGAAGACAAAGATCTATGACTCCCAAGATAAGAAGCAGAAGACATGGCAATCACAAGGCTCCTTGGCGAGGACGTCCACGAGGCCCCGGCAAGGCTCCTTACCGAAGACGCCCCGGAGCCCCGGCAAGCCTCTTGCCGCAGGATACTCACGGAGGCCCCGGCAAGACCCTTGCTGGGAACGGAAGCAAGTCTGGGCAAGCCCTTGCCGCCCCGTCGCCGCCCCAGCTCGGCGGCTGACCCGCTGGCCTAGGCGGGCATCCACGTGGCGATACGTGGTTCCTGGGCCAGCTAGTCAAACACCTGCGTGGTGGCATGCAGATCTTCGTGAAGGCCCTACCACGACGCCACCTCAGCTGCCTGCCTCGCTGGCCTGGACGCGCGTCGCGACTAGACAGAGCGGCCATGGACAGGACGGGCTTCTTTTCCGTCCTCGATAAAGTAAATAGACACCTAAGCAGCACATTTAATGTGCCTTGTCCCGTAATGGCATGGGATAAGCCTATACACTGTACACCTTTTCACCTCCTGTGTGCCACTGTGGCAGCCCCTTTAGACTATAAAAGGAGGCCCGCGACATACTGGAGGAGGATTTGGATCCTGAAAAGCGGATAGGCACGGTAGCTAGCTCAAGAACTCAAGAACACTCAAATATACACCAAAGCAGGAATAGGGTATTACGCATCCTCGCGGCCCGAACCTGGGTAAACGATCGCTGTGCTGACTCTTAGACCTTCTCTCTGTACAACTTCGCGCCCGTCAACCGTAGAAGGGATTCCACTGATCCCATAGGTGTCATTTCGTTCCGACACGATGAGTTATTAAAAGGGACCCCGTCAGGGCGCGCGGCGGCTATGGGCTGCCCTAGGTCGACCTGATCGTCCCTAGGGCCTCGAGGTTCGCCGCCCTGCAACAAGAAGAACAGACGAAGAACGAGGAAGAAGAAGAACTAGGGTTACGGAGAAAAGGTAAAAGATAAAAAGTGGTAGATGTGTTTGTTCGATTGTGTGTTGTTCAATCGACCGTCACCCCTTAGGTATATAAGAGGCGGCTGGACTTCCCGTGCAAGAAAAATGCTTGGATTCACGTCCAAAACCCTAGCCAAATTCGGATTGGTTTTGCCCGAACTTTCCAAAACTGTTCGGTTTAAACTGGCTGTACCTTACGGGTAATTTTTGAGGTGGTAAACGACCTCGGATGGAAAAGAGCCCAAAAGCAATATTGATAGTTTCGACGAGACGAACAACTTTCATATTGAACATTTTTCGATTTGAAGCCATCTTCTAGGCCAAAATGGTCACGCAATACAGACTGTTATTCGCGCTACCCATCAGACACGTGGCTGGTGGGGCGCGCCACTTATGGCTCTGTGACAGGGCTGTGTTCGGATGGCTATAACTTTTGCATACGAACTCGGATTGGGACGATTTTTATTTGAAAATCGACCATTTCGACGAGACGAAGACAATTCGTGTAGAAAGTTTTTCCATATGTGGCAGTCTTGGTGGTCTAATCTGCCGAATACTGCTCTAGATATAAAATCTCAGTGCTTTGAGCATAGTTTTGGCACTCGAGATGAGATCGGATGACGATGGCCCAAACTTCAAAGATGTTCATCTCGACAACACGAAACTTTTTCACTTTGAGCACTTTTCCATTTGACACCATCTTATTTGCTTTTTATGATGTGCCAAAATCTGTTGTCAACACATGCCCCCCTGTTTTCTGGCAGAGCTTGTGTGCCAGAAAATACTTCATCCAAGCACGATGTCAACACTACATCGGCTGTGCATTCTAAGAACGATAATTGTTATCGGTCATGTGCTTAAGCGTGTCGCTTCTTGGGTAGAGCCTCTTGGATAGTAGTCGTCTGAGAACAACAATTGGACATCACAAAGGCCTCCACGTAAGTTTCTTATGTCAATCCGGACCTTGCTTTGTACAGGCACTCCTTGAGAATATTAGAATCCTTCGACGGTAAGCCGCTTGCTGAACGATTATGACCATGCACCACAAAGGAATACTGTCAACTGCTCGGCAACTCAACTCATTGTTGATCAAAGTAAGCCATCAAGCCTCCGCCGAACAATATCTCTCTCCTGACTTGGGTCCTGCAAATAACTAACACCAGGAGTCAGAACTTTTATGTACTAGACCCTTGATCAGTGGCCGACTCAATAATTAAGTCAGCCTTGCCAGTATTGGCAAACACCGAGCATCGGCTATAGGAGTAGGAGATCAACCATGGTGAACACCGTTTGCCAGATGCCGGCTTTGCCAACACAATGAATTCTGAGGGCGATATGCAAATATCGGCCATGCGTTCTCATCTCAAAGGTGCTCGGGAATCCATCCACCAAAGTGTGAATAACCGAAATAAGTCAGATGTTTCGGCCGAGGATAAATCCCATAGCGTTGATTTTGATGATACGATTGAAGAATGTGCATGACACGCCTCCTGAAGTTTCCTATAGTGAGATGAAAATTGTCGTCCTCGCCTACGGGATTTACACTTGTACTCCCTTATTTCTGCTAGCTTCGCAACAGGAGATGTGATGCCGCACTTGTCTCGAGGATTTTCCTTAGGACCCGAGGCCATGTTCCTCTTCTCCAGCTCTTTGGCCCTAAGATGTTTCAGCTTCTTCTGTTGCGAATATGGTAAGCCGAGAGGGCATCCCGGCTGGGATTTTGGTTTATGCACTGACAAGTTCTTCCTGGCTTTGGGCATCTCCGGCTTGGCCTGTCCAAAATCGGTGATCGGATCCCTGAGATTTACTTGCTTCACTTTCTTGTCCTTAGCAGCCAACATAGACTCGACTGGCTTTTTGTCATTTGGAGTCGGATCTGAAATAGCACTCTTGTGGCCATCCTTTTCTTTCTCCACTTTTTTAACACTTGTTGCAATAGAAGGTCGGACATCATTTCTATTTTGATTGCTCCTCTTGGGAACCCATGCCATGTTCTTCTTTCTCAACTCATGTGCACTAAGTTTTTGTAATTCCTTCTCTTGCCAATGCGCTAAGCCGAGTGGGCACCTCGGCTGTGATTCTGTTTCAACCAATGCCAACTCTTTTTTGGCCTTGTGCACTCTCAACTTCTTCCCTTCAGATTTGCACTTGATTGACTTGCCTCGTTGCCTTTTGTAGCCAATGTCAATACTTTAACTGGCTCTTTGTTATTTGAGAACAAATCCGAAGTAGCACACTTACAACCATCTTTCTTGACCTGGTACACTTGCTTGACCACCTCTTTCTTATTCCTTGAGCTCCGGACCGATTCCTTATGATTGAAACGGTCTTTAACATGTGATTGTTCAAATTTTGATCTTCTCAGAGCTGCATAATATTGGTGAGATGGCTTAAAATAAGATGGATAATGTGCCCTTGTATCATACCTGCCCCGTGATGAATATGAATCTACATGAGCATAGGGAGGCATCCACGGCATTGGCATTGGCGGCCCAAAATAAGGATATGAATATATTGCATAAAAATTGTCACTTTGCCAATGCCGATCCTCATACTTGCGCCTTGGGGGTGATCTTGGTTTCTTTGCATGATTTGGACGATAAGCATTCTTCTCTTCACTCTTCTTTTGATATTTATCCAATAGTTCAGCGAAGGTGATTTTTGATCTCTTACACTTGCGCTTATTCCGGCCTTTGTTTTCTTTTGGTTTGCTTTCGTCGATCATTGGATTTGCTTGCTGCCCCCCAGTCCTTGTCGTCTCCATTGTAGCTTCGATGGAACTCTCGCCCTCAAGATTATGCTCGTTATGCTCTTTAACAACTTCTTTACTTGAAAGCTTGATCCCATCACCTGCAGCTTTTACATTCTCTTTAAATGGATCGGCTTGAAGCAGATGATGCAAAAACTTTTTGCCATCGGGACCAATCGGAATAGACTGGTCATCTCTTGGTGTTTCAACAAACTTCAATCGTCCTTTTTCAATGGCCGATTTAACTATTTGACGAAACATGTTGCTATCCTCAAAATTATGCCTGGATGAATCATGCAACTTACAATACATTCATCCTTGGATTGATGGCTTAAAATGGTGATCAAGAATTGTAATGTAATTATTTTTCAGCAACAAATCAAATATTTGATCACACATGCTTGAATTGAAGGTAAACTTTTTATTCTCTAGCCGATCTTGCTGTTTGAACGGCTTTGGAGATAAGCAAACGAATGGTTCAGATTTGTAGTCTCCCCATTCGGCTATGCATTGTTTTTTCCACTCTATTTCCGATGTCTTTGGATAAGATATTATATTAGCATCAGTTTTCTCAATAGAATTTAACCTTGGCTTTAAATTTCTGTAACGAAGATATTTAGAACATACATGTCTCAGTTGAGACCAAGTGCAAGCCAAGTACGAAATAAGCAAAGCTACCCAACTAGATATGAACTTTACATAAAGCAACGGGGAAAGCTTTGGCTATAACAATAAGTCAATATCGGTCTTTATAAATGGCGTAATGGGTTGACCGATATGTTCCATAACAAGTTTATTGCTAACAAGTAAATTACCCTTCTTCATTGGTCTTTCAAAATTACTTATGAGAATATTTCTTATAGATGCATCAATAATGAAGTCGCGACCAAATCTGAAAATAGGTAAATTACTCTCTATGCATACCTCTTCAAATATGTTGGGAGAACATGATGGTGGTGTCACTTGAAGAACATCTTGCTCCGTCTTTGGATGGCTCCCCAACACCTTTTCATCATCTTTTTCTTGATTCCATGCATCATTGCTTTGAAGATCCATGCCAGCCGAACTTTGTTCGGCTACTTGTTCTTGTCCTTGAGGCTTGGCAATTTCTATGGCACGGAACTCATGGGGCAGGAAGTAGGTTCCATTGGCTTCGAAAAAATCAAGTATAACTGTTTTGCTATGCTTTCCATGCCCTTTCTCAATAATGCTTGCCTCTTTGGATTTGATGGACTCAGAATATATACTACTTGATTCGGCTTTTCTAATAACCGGATTTTCTTTGTTACCTAAATCAACAACTTTATCTTTTTGAATTTGCAAGGCTTCTCGCTCTCGTGCAATTTTAGCCCACATCTCAGCTTGGCGAGCTTTAAACTTTTTCATCTCAATTTCCATCCACTCGTCATGAGATTGCGCCCCAATACTTTGAGACTCTTTCGGCAATGAGGTGCCGAAACTTTGCGATTGTTTAGGTGGTACACTGGATGGTACATCACTGGGCAACTGCATCATTTGCACAACTCTAGCTTTTACAGCAGCAAAATCATGAGGCTTCCCGCCTTCTATTAGTTCTTGGCGAATAGAGTTGCACAAATCCCAAGAGAATGTAAACTTGTTCTCAATTACCCAGCCTGGATATGGTTACCCCCAATGCTTTTAGACTCTTTCGGCAATGAGATGTTGCCGAAATTCTGTAATTGTGTAGGGGGGGGGGCATGATATGCCACGGTAGTAGGTGAAGGCATTTGTGCTCCTGCAGAAGTTTCACTTATTCGGCCATGACCATTAAGGTGCGGAGCCGGATTATGGACATCAACAGTTGCGTATGGTGCCAAAAAAATTGTAGCATGAGGTGTAGCATATGATGTTTGAGGGTAATTGGTCGAATAACTAGTAGTAGCATGGCCAATTCCCCTATCCACTAGCATGTTTGGATTAACATGTTGCAAATTAGTTGCCGATGAATAAAAAGATGAAACACTATGTTGCATGCCACTGAAAGATCCTACATGGGGTGTTTCAACTTAATTAACCGAACTCATCATGTTGTTCATCGGCATATGGATTTGTGGGGTTGCCGATGCATGGGAGTTGGGATACATATGTTGCATGTTGCTAAAATTATATGAAGTAGAATCATGGATATTTTGTTGCATCGGACCTTGCACAAAATTAGATGCATGATTGATAAAGCTAGGGCTAGCCGATACATTATGCTCATTAGATGATCTAGCAACAACATATGCATTATTTGCATCTACATAAGTGAATTGGGTATTCATATTACCTTTGTAGATTGCGAACCCTAGATGACGATCTATTCGTAGCAAGAACGGGCCGGAAACCGTTCAAAGCTTCATCCCCAGCGGAGTCGCCAAAAAGTGTGTTCGCACACGAACACGTCACCGTGTACCCTCGACGCCGGGGGTGATGCACCGCAGCTCACGTCGAAGGAGACCCGCCGGAAGCGCGGTACGCAAAATAATCCGACGGGTGCTTTTGTAGACCCGAAGCCCCACACGCCCGGGAGGGACCCCTTCAGGGCGCGCGGCGGCTATGGGCTGCCCTAGGTCGACCTGATCGCCCCTAGGGCCTCGAGGTTCACCGCCCTGCAACAAGAAGAACAGACGAAGAACGAGGAAGAAGAAGAACTAGGGTTAAGGAGAAAAGGTAAAAGATAAAAAGTGGTAGATGTGTTTGTTCGATTGTGTGTTGTTTAATCGGCCGTCACCCATTAGGTATATAAGAGGCGGCTGGACTTCCCGTGCAAGGAAAAGGCTTGGATTCACGTCCAAAACCCTAGCCAAATTCGGATTGGTTTTGTCCGAACTTTCCAAAACTGTTCGGTTTAAACTGGCTGTAACTTGCGGGTAATTTGTGAGGTGGTAAACGACCTCGGATGGAAAAGAGCCCAAAAGTAATCTTGACCGTTTCGACGGGACGAACAACTTTCATGTTGAATGTTTTCCGATTTGAAGCCATCTTCTAGGCCAAAACGGTCACGCAATACAGGCTGTTATTCGCGCTACCCATCAGACACGTGGCTGGTGGGCGCGCCACTTATGGCTCTATGACAGGGATGTGTTCGGATGGCTGTAACTTTTGCATACGAACTCGGATTGAGACGATTTTTATATCAAAATCGACCGTTTCGACGATACGAAGACAATTCTTGTAGAAAGTTTTTCCATATGTGGCAGTCTTGGTTTTCTAATCTGCCGAATACTGCTCTAGATATAAAATCTCAGTGCAATGAGCATAGTTTTGGCACTCGAGATGAGATCGGATGACGATGGCCCAAAATTCAAAGATGTTCACCTCGACAACACGAAACTTTTTCACTTTAAGCACTTCTCCATTTGACGTCATCTTATTTGCTTTTTATGCCGTGCCAAAATCTGGTGTCAACAGTCATGTTGTGTACCAAACCTGTTATGTACCTTGCCATGAGTTTGGCAAGGATGTACAATAGTGATCCAGGAGTAGATCATTGGACAACGGTGAAAATTATCCTTAGTAACTAGAGGACTAAGGAAATGTTTCTCGATTATGAAGGTGATAAAGAGTTTGTCATAAAGGGTTACGCCGATGCAAGCTTTCACACTAATACAAATGACTCTAAGTATCAACCTGAATGCGTATTGAAAATGGGAGAAATTAGCTAGAGTAGCTCCATGGAGAGAATTCTAGTCACAGAAATTTGCGAAATACATACGGATCTGAATATGACAGACCCGTTGACTAAACTTCTCTCACAAAGCAAATCATGATCACACCTTAGTACTCTTTGGGTGTTAATCACATGGTGATGTGAACTAGATTATTGACTCTAGGTCACATGGCGATGTGAACTATGGGTGTTAATCACATCACGATGTGAATTATGGGTGTTAAATCACATGGCGATGTGAACTAGATTATTGACTCTAGTGCAAGTGGGAGACTGAAGGAAATATACCCTAGAGGCAATAATAAAGTTGTTATTTTATATTTCCTTATATCATGATAAATGTCTTTTATTCATGCTAGAATTGTATTAACCAAAAACTTGATACATGTGTGAATACATAGACAAAACAGAGTGTCCCTAGTATGCCTCTACTAGACTAGCTCGTTAATCAAAGATGGTTAAGTTTCCTAACCATAGACATGTGTTGTCATTTGATGAATGGGATCACATCATTAGGAGAATGATGTGATGGACAAGACCCATCCGTTAGCTTAGCACTATGATCGTTTAGTTTTTATGCTATTGCTTTCTTCATGACTTATACATGTTCCTCTGACTATGACATTATGCAACTCCCGAATACTGAAGGAACACCTTGTGTGCTATCAAACGTCACAACGCAACTGGGTGATTATAAAGATGCTCTACATGTGTTTCCGAAGGTGTTTGTGGTGTTGGCATAGATCGAGAATAGGATTTGTCACTCCGAGTGTCGGAGAGGTATCTCTGGGCCCTCTCGGTAATACACATCATAATAAGCCTTGCAAGCAAATGACTAATGAGTTAGTCACGAGATGATGTATTACGGCACGATTAAAGAGACTTGCCGGTAATGACATTGAACTAGGTAAGATGATACCGACGATCGAATCTCTGGCAAGTAACATACCGATGACAGAAGGAACAACGTATGTTGTTATGCGGTTTGACCGATGAAGATCTTTGTAGAATATGTAGGAGTCAATATGAGCATCTAGGTTCCGCTATTGGTTATTGACCGGAGATGTGTGTCAGTCATGTCTACATAGTTCTCGAACCCGTAGGGTCCACACGCTTAACATTCAATGATGATTAGTATTATGAGTTATGTGATTTTGATGACCGAAGATTGTTCAGAGTCCCGGATGAGATCACGGACATGACGAGGAGTATCGAAATGGTCGAGACATAAAGATTGATATATTGGAAGGTTATATTTGGACATCGGAAGGGTTCCGGGATGTTCGGGCATTTTTTCGGAGTACCGGGAGGTTACCGGAACCCCCCTGGGGAGTCAATGGGCCTTAATGGGCCCTAGTGGAGAGAGAGGAGGCAGCAGCCAGGTGGTGGCGCGCGCCCCCTAGGCCCAAACCGAATTGGTTTAGGGTTGGGGGGACAACCCCCCTTAACTTCTCTTGTCCTCCTCCTTCCATCCTTCTCCTAGTGGGAATAGGAAAGGGGGGGATCCTACTTGGACCATGAGTCCAAGTAGGACTCCCTCCCTTGGCGTGCCCCCTTGGGCCGGCCTCCTCCTCCCTTTCTCCTTTATATACGTGGGAGGGGGTACCCCAAAGACACACAAGCCAATCTTTCAGCCGTGTGCGGTGCCCCCCTCCACTGTTACTTACCTCGGTCATATCGTTGCAGTGCTTAGGCGAAACCCTGCGCCGATAACTTCATCATCACCGTCACCATGTTGCCGTGCTGACGAAACTCTCCCTTGTCCCGAACAGAATCAAGAGCTCGAGGGACGTCATCGTGCTAAACGTGTGCCGAACACAGAGGTGCCGTACGTTCGGTACTTAGATCGGTTGGATCGTGAAGACGTTCAACTACATCAACCGGATTACTAAACGCTTCCGCTTTCGGTCTACGAGGGTACATGGACACACCCGCCTCGCTCGTTGCTATGCATCTCCTAGATAGATCTTGTGTGATCGTAGGAAAATTTTGAAATACTACATTCCCCAACAGAATATTTGAGTTACAAGTTTGGTATGCATTTGAGACAATGTAGAATTATTTCACAGGTCATGCTACCTGGAACACCACAGGTAATGGTGTATCCCAACGTCGTAATCGTACTATATTGGATATGTTGCATTCTATGACGTCTCTTACCAATTTGCCACTATCATTTTGGGGTTATGCATTATACACAACTGCATTCACTTTAAATAGGGCACAGTATAAATCCGTTGAGATGGCACCATATGAGTTATGGTTTGGCAGGAAACCTAAGTTGTTGTTTCTTAAAGTTTGGGATATGACACTTATGTCAAGATGCATCAGCCTGATAAGCTCGAACCCAAAGCGGAGAAGTGCGTCTTCATAGGATACCCTAAAGAGACCATTGGGTATAACGTCTACCATAGATCCAAGGGCAAGATCTTTTTGCCAAGAATGGGTCCTTTCTAGAGAAGGAGTTTCTCTCAAAAGAAGTGATGATGCGCGTCGGAAATGATTCCAAGTTTGATGTGATAACAGTCGGCACGCTTCCTCTACATCTACCTTTGGGATTAGTTTTAAACCTAAATAATTTTTATTTGGTGCCTGCGTTGAGCATGAACATTATATCTGGATCTTGTTTATTGCGAGACGGTTATTCATTTAAGTCAGAGAATAATGGTTGTTCTATTTATACGAGTAATATCTTTTATTGTCGTGCACCCCTTGTGAATGGTTTATTCTTGTTGAATCTTGATCGTAGTGATACACATATTCATAATATTGATGCCAAAAGATGGAAATTTAATAATGATAGTACCACATATTTGTGGCACTGCCGCTTAGGTCATATTGGTATGTAGCAATGAAGAAACTCCATGCTGATGGACCTTTGGAATCTCTTGATTATGAATCATTTGAGACATGTGAGCCATGCCTCAGGGGAAAGATGACTAAAACTCCGTTCTCCGAAACAATGGAGGGAGCTAGTGACTTATTGGAAATAATACATACCGATGTATGCGATCCAATGAGTATTGAAGCACGCGATGGATATCGTTATTTTCTTACCTTCATAGATGATACGAGTAGATATAGGTATATTTACTTAATGAAAGACAAGTCCAAAACATTTGAAAAGTTCAAGGAATTTCAAAGTGAAGTGGAGAATCATCGTAACAAGAAAATAAAGTTTCTACGATCTGATCATGGAGGTGAATATTTGAGTTACGAGTTTGGTATGCATTTAAGATTGTGGAATTATTTCAAAGCTCCCGCCACCTGTGACAGCACATCATAATGGTGTATCTGAACGTCTTAATCGTACTCTATTAGATATGGTGCGTTCTACGATGTCTCTTACCAATTTGCCACTATTGTTTTGGGGTTATGCTTTAGACACAGTTGCATTCACTTTAAATAGGGCACCGTCTAAATCCGTTGAGACGACACTGTATGAGTTTTGGTTTGGCAAGCAACCTAAGTTGTCTCTTAAAGTTTGGGGATGCAATGCTTATGTCAAGAGGCTTCAGCCTAATAAGCTTGAACCCAAAGTGGAGAAGTGCATCTTCATAGGATACCCTAAAGAGACCATTGGGTATACCTTCTACCACAGATCTGAGGGCAAGATCTTTGTTGCCCAGAATGGGTCCTTTCTAGAGAAGGAGTTTCTCTCAAAAGAAGTGAGTGGGAGGAAAGTAGAACTTGATGAGGTAATCGTACCCTCTCTCAAATTGGAAGGTAGCACATCACAGAAAGCAGTTTCCGTGATGCCTACACCAAATGAAGAGGAAGCTAATGATGATGATCATGAAACTTGAGATCAAGTTACTAATGAACTCCGTAGGTCAAACAGGGTACATTCCGCACCAGAGTGGTACGGCAATCCAGACCTGGAAATTATGTTGTTAGACAACAACAAACCTCCCAACTATGAAGAAGTTATGATGAGCCCTGATACATCTCCAACGTATCTATAATCTTTTATTGTTCCATGTTGTTATATTATCAATCTTGGATGTTTTACATACATTTTCTAGCAACTTTATATCTTTTTTGGGACTAACCTATTGACATAGTCCCCGGTGCCAGTTGATGTTTTTTTTACCTTTTTTTACTTTGCAGAATATCAATACCAAATGGAGTCCAAATCCCATGAAACTTTTTGGAGATTTTTTCTATCCAGAAGAGACCCAGGAAGCCCAGGAGGTGTGCCAGGGAGGCCCATGGGGCCCACAAGATACCAGGGCGCGCCAGAGGCCCCTGGCACGCCCTAATGCTTTGTGGGGCCCATGGTGACCTTGTCCACCGACCTCCGGCTCTGTAAATACCACAATATTTCAGAAACCCTAGGGCAGCCGCTGCAAGTTCCAGAACCATGAGATCCAATATAGAGGCCCTATCCAGCACTCCGTCAGAGGGGAACACGATCACGGAGGGTTTGATCATCCTCGTTTGTGCTCCTCCGATGATGCGTGAGTAGTTGACCACACACCTACGGGGCCGTAGTTAGTAGCTAGAAGGCTTCTTCTCTCTTTTTGATCTTAAATACAATGTTCTCCTTAATGTTCTTGGAGATATATTTGATGTAACTCTTTTTGTGGTGTATTTGTTGGGATCCGATGAATTGTGAGTTTATGATCAGATCTATCCATACACGATTATTATAGCCTCATATTTCTTATTCAATATTTCAGTTTTGTTTGGCCAACTTGATTGATTTACCTTGCAATGGGAAGAGGTGCTTTGTAATGGGTTCGATCTTGCGGTGCTCAATCTTAGTGACAGAAGGAGCATGACACGCATGTATCGTTGCTATTAAGGATAAAAAGATGGGTTCTATTCCTACATGAATATATCTTATCTACATCATGTCATCGTTCTTAAAGCATTAGTCCGTTTCTGTCGGATTAAGGGTTCCGACAAAACCCTTGAGGTTCGAACTCTGGGTGTGCACGAAGATCTCTCCTTTCGCCCTGGCCCTTCTACTCGACAGTTCCAGGCCTAGCTAGTCAGATCCAATGAAGAAGAGACACAAGATTTATACTGGTTCGGGCCACCGTTGTGGTGTAACACCCTAATCCAGTGTGTGTGGTGGATTGCCTTGTAGGCAGAAGAAGAACTAGTACATGGATGAACTGCCTCCTGGCGAGAGGTGTTCTTGTGCTCGGGTGAGCTTGAGGTGTGTGTGAGATCATGATCATCCGATCCCTGCCTATGGTGGCGGCTAGTCCTATTTATAGTAGCATGGATCCTCTTCCCAAAATATTGAGCGGGAAGGAATCCCACAACGGCCAAATCTGAAGCGGGACAGCTAGTACAAGCTATCCTGATAAAAGGTGGTCTTCGCTGCCAAAGGCTCTGGTGGTGACGCCGCCGTGGGCTCCGCGGTGACCTCCGTCCTACCGTCCTGCTAGTCTTGGTCTTGTTGTACTGATATGGAAACCTTTGCCTGACGCCTCGGGACTCCGCGCCTATACCTGCTCCTTTAGCACCAAAGAGGAAACTGGCGCTCTGTGCCCGCTGGCACCCGCCTAGCTTTAGTCATCACTGCTCACGTCATGAGGACCTCGCGAGGTGTCCCTCACCTTGATATCTCTGATCCTCACGAGCCGGCCTGGCAAGGCCGCCCCAGGGGATGTCATGTGTTGTCCGCCTCATGAGGCTTTGCCCCTCGCGAAAGTCTTGAGTGTTGTTGAAGAAGTTTGGCCACACTAGGCCGCCTTGCGAGCCATGCCCTGGGCCGCAGGCAGGCAAGTCTGGGTACCCCCATTCCCAGAACGCTGACTGTAGCCCCCGGGCCCAAGGAGCGCTCGGGCTTGGCTTCGCAGCGAAGCCAAGGGCCAAGTGCGGAGCGTCGCGGGCCCCAAAGCCTATGGCCTTGTTCGATGCGTGGCGCTTGATGGGACATGGGCGTCTCCACTTCCCCACGCAGCCTTGGTGACTGCGCGACTCGTCAAGTCTCTGCGTGCACAATGGGCCATCATTACCCACATTTATGGGGGCGACGGTTGGCCTTCTTCTGGCTATAAATAGGGCGACACGCTGAGCCCTTGCCCCCCATCTTATTCCTTCGTTCCCCTTGCTCTTTTGCTTGACTATACCGCCCATGGCGCCACCCAGGAAATACTCGTCCGCGTTGAAAGGGAAGGCTTAGCAGGAGGGGCTTGGCTCACCACCAGCTAAGAGAGGGCGAGGCAGTCCCGGTAAGTGTGCTGCGACCCATGTCGGGGCCGCGAGAGGGCGTGGGCGGACCCCCACAGCGCCCGTAGTCGCCCTTGTCAGTCGCGGCGGCGGTCCCTTGAGTGGCAGGGGCCGTCGTGGCGTTGGCGATCCAACGAACGAAGGGAGGCGCTCTGGGGTTGTCAGACCTCCCCAGCCGCATTCCCACCTGGCGGAGGCGTCGCTGGAGTTCGTCGTGTGGTCGGAGAGCCCTGTCGGCACCAGGCTCCAGCTCCCGCGTTCCTTGGCCGAAGAACTCCTTGATGCGAGCTCTGGCGGCTTTTGGCTGCAGGCGGATGGTTGTTGCAGCATGGGCGTTGTGGGTCATGGCGGAGGTCTCCGCCTCGGGCGCCGTGGCTTTCGCCCGAGGCTGACAAACGTTTGCCCGCACGCGCGGTTTGGGCGGCCGATGCACCCTTCACTTCAAGTCCGGCGACGACTCGACCCTCTTCGTGGGGGTGTTTGGATAAGATGGGCGCCGCGCCGAGTGCTGCCTCGAGAACAACGATGGCGGCGAGGTGCTTGGCATGGGCGATGGCCGCAGCTCGTCCAGCTACGGCGGCTCCTCCTTCAGCGGCAGCTCCAGCAGCGGTGGCTATGACCAGCCGCCACGCCTCCGCGCCCGCCTGGAGGGCGACATTGGGTCGTCCCGTCATCGCGCTTGGGTGAAGCGTGAAGAGGGCTCTGCCTGAGTCTGGGGCATAGGTCCTCGCGAGTGACTGTGCCTCGAGGGTCGCTGTCAGCCGTCCTTAGTCCCTCTTCTTTTGTCCTGCATCGTTTGATCAAACAAGCATGGAACCCTAGGGGGCATGTAACGAACTATGGTTTCATGTCATTTAGTACCATGCATAGTGTTCCTGCCTATTGCTGTGCGATCCGTGTTATACATGCCTTAGGGTGAGGAGACATATCTTGATGCATTTGGGATTGCTCTCGTCCCGTGTCGTTTGAGTCCTTGTGAGGCTGCAAAAACTCGTTAGGTTATTATCCTTTACTGCTCGAGGCCTTTGACGCGGGTTGAGCATGATCGTCCACCCCTTGTCGCGGTACCCGTGGGGTACGGACGTTAGAATGGGGGGGGGTTCAGTGACAAGCCCCTGTTCGGGCGCCTCATGAAGGCTAAAGAGGAGGGCGCGCCGGGGAGAGCGCCGTGCAACTGCCGCTCTCTCTGGGCTAGCCGAAAAGCTGGGGGAAGAATCACAGGGAGTTTGAGAGAAGAACCGTAGAGGGGAATCAAAAACCAAGCAATCCAGGAACACCAGAATCTTCAGTATTCATTAAACGACAGAAGATACGAACAAGCCAACTCCAGAAAGCAAATGAACGGCCACGTCCGGCACCTAATCTAGTATTCTCACCAGCGCAGAGCTAAGTGCTGCCACTTGGACGTGGGAGGGAGCCCCCGAGGCCCAAGGGCGGCTCTCCGGAGACTCCGTGGCATGTACAGCCCCACTCATTATTATGTGAGAGTGTCACGAGCGGAGATCTTCATAGGCCGGAGCCTTGCTTCACAGGCACCAGGCCTTGGCTTCTCAGGCGCGAGGGCCTTGTTACTCGCAGGCACGGAGCCTAGTATTCTCAGGCGCAAGGGCTTTGTTCCACGCAGGCACGAAACCTAGTCTTCTCAGGCGCAAGGGCCATGTTCCGCGCAGGCACGGAGCCTAGTATTCTCAGGCACAAGGGCCTTCTTCCTTGTAGGTACGGAGCCTAGTCTTCTCTGGCGCAAGGGCCTTGTTCCTCGCTGGTACGGAGCCTAGTCCTCTCAGGCGCAAGGGCCTTGTTCCTCGCTGGCACGGAGCCTAGTCTTCTGCGCAAGGGCCTTGTTCCTCGCAGGCACAGAGCCTAGTCTTCTTAGGCACAAGGGCCTTGTTCCTCGTAGGCACATAGCCTAGTCTTCTCAGGCGCAAGGGCCTTGTTTCATGGGTAGAACCTCCTGAGGTGCCGGATGTTCCATGCGTTCAGGACGGGGATGCCGTCTCCTGTTTCCAGGCGCACAGCGCCGGGTCTGGAGACGTGGGTGATCCTGAATGGCCCTTCCCACATGGGTGAGAGATTGTGCAGTCCGTCTCTGGAGAGAACCCTTCTTAAAACAAGTTCACCTACCTCGAGCGTCCTAGGGCGAATGTTGCGGCAATGTTACCGCCATAGCGCCTGCTGGTATCTTGCTACTCGGAGTGAAGCGTCGCGCCGGCGCTCCTCCCCTAGCACGTGGTATGTCCCCTGAGCGGCGCCTTGTTGTGCTTCGTCAAATGCCAAGACCCGCGGCGACCGGTGCCTGACCTCGTGAGGGAGGACTGCCTCGGCTCTGTAGACAAGGAAGAATGGGGTCTCGCCGGTTGGCTTGGTGGCGGTGGTTCGGATCGACCATAGCACGGATTGGGGCTCGTCGTGCCAACCCCTTCCGCAGGCTTCGAGCTTCTTCTTGAAGGTCCGGGTCTTGAGGCCCCTCAGGACCTCTGCGTTGGCGCACTCGGCCTGGCCGTTGCTCCTGGGGTGTGCTACAGAGGCATAACAAATCTGCGTTCCGAGGTTAGAACAATATGTCTTAAACAGGTTACTAGTGAACTGCGAACCATTGTCGGTGATGATGCGGTTAGGGACCTCGAACCAGTTTACGAGGCCCTTGATGAACTTGACTGCGGAGCCGGATGGGATGGTTCGGATTGCCTCCACCTCGGCCCATTTGGTAAACTTGTCGACGACGATGTAGAGGTAGCGGTAGCCCCCGGGCGCTCGTGGGAAAGGGCCCAGGATGTCAAGCCCCCAGACCGCGAACGGCCAGGAGAGCGGGATAGTCTGCAGGCCCCGAGCCGGCTGATGGATTTGCTTGGTGTGGAACTAGCAGGCCTCGCAAGACTTCACTAGCTCGACCGCATCATTGAGTGTCGTGGGCCAGTAAAAGCCGTTGTGGCACGCTTTGCCTACCAGGGTGCGCGATGATGAGTAGTGTCCGCAGTCTCTGGCATGGATGTCAGCTAGTAGCTCGCCTCCCTGCTCCCTGGAGATGCATCGTAAAGAAACGTCGTTTGGTCGCCTCCTGTAAAGCTCACCGTCTTGGATGCGGTATGACGTAGCCTGCCGGGCTACGCGTTTTGCATCCTCCTGCTTCTCTGGTAACACCCCTCGCACTAGGTATGACTTGAATTCTTCGGTCCAGCATCCCTCCTAAGGCTCGAGCGCTAGGAGCAAGCGAGCTCCTGAGGCCGGGCCGCAGGCGGGAGCTCCTGAGGCTGGTGGCTAGGGGAGTTCTTCCTGAGGCTTCACCGGCTCTTCTCTCGGGGGTGATGCTGAGGGTTTGAGGAGACTTTCTTCGAAGACGCCGGGCTCCTGGGGCAGGCGCCTAGATGCTCTCTTGGCGATGTCGTCGGCCTCCTTGTTAGTGCCGCGGGGCACGGGTTTCAGTTCCAGGCCCAAGAACTGCTTCTCCATTTTGCGTACCTCCGCGAGGTATGCTTCCATATGCTCGTTCCTTGGCTCATATACCTTGTTGGAGAAGTTGATGAGGAGCTGGGAGTCACCCTTGACGACGAGGCGCTTCACTCCCGGGGCTATCGCTGCCTTGAGAACGGGATGAGGCCTTCGTATTCCGCAATGTTGTTGGAGACCTTGTCTCTTGGCCGAAAGCAGAGCTGCACGGCGTAGTATAGCTTGTCTTCAGTGGGCGAGATGATCACAGCCCCAGCCCCCGCGCCATGGCGGGCGAACGCGCCGTCAAAGTACATGGTCCAGCCATCAGGCGCTTCGCTTCCCGATAAGAGGGACTGGTCTTGGCTTGCTTCAGGTCCTGGGGCGTCGGTCCATTCGGACACGAAGTCAGCAAGCGCGGCCCCCTTGATGACCCTGGTGGTGCTGAACTCTAGCTGGAATGCTTGTAGCTCTATGTTCCACTCCACGACCCTTCCTGCCGCATTCGGGCTCTGGAGTACTCTTTCCAGGGGGTAAGCTGAGACGACCTTGATGGGGTGGCCTTGGAAGTAGTGACGTAGCTTCCGTGATGCAACGAGGAGCGCCAGCAAGAGCTTCTGCAGCATGGGGTAGCGTGCTCGGGCATCACGGAGCACCGTGCGGACGAAGTATACCGTGTGCTCGATGAGGATGGAGCCCGGACTCTCCTGCGGCTATGTGAGCTGGGTTGGTGTCCCAGGAGTTTGGTCGCGGGCTGGGTCGGTCTCGGCCTCAGAGAGGTCGGCTTGTATGTCGCGGCCACCTTCCGGCCTTGTCGGGACCTCGGGAGTTCCCTCCTTGGGATGTAGGGCCTTGTCCTGGCGCTCCTCTAGAACGGCCACCAGCGCCGTCAAGAAAGCGAATCCGAGTGACGAGAAGACGCATGGCATCCAGATGTGTGGCGGACTGGGTATCCAGGTTAGAGGTAGGGGCGCTTTCCCTGCCATGACCCTCCCTGAGTCGGTCCGGGGTTGGCCGTCGACTTGGTTCTACTGTAGGGACATTCTGACTCCTGGTCAGCCGACTGGGCTTCCTCCATTTTCTTTTGGTCGAGTCAACCAGCCACCAACGTTGCTCATGAGTCGGGCTGAGAGGGTAGAGGTAGACATGCTGGTGGAGCGGGTGGTCCAGTTGGTTCGTGACGGGGTCATGGGGATGGATCTGCTCGAGGTGTTCCTCATGAGGAGGATCCAACCCCTCCAAGCCCGGCACCATCCGATGTGGATGTACTCCGGCGCCGACGACTCATCTCGGGTCCATCCAGAGGAAGCCGCTGCGCTGACGGTGGCGCAGTGTCTGAAGTGCATCACGGGGAATAAGGACAACCCTCGGGGGGCCGGAAGAGTTCGCCCATTCGATGCAGATCACCAACCTGACAAGGTTCGGCCTCGACTCCCGAGTGAATTTCATGTTTCCTGTTTGCGGGCGTCTGATTAATCCGACTGATGTACGATTAATCTTCTTTTCTGCATATCTATACCGAAATGTTTTCGGTGCCCAATGGTGATCAGGTCCAGGAGGGCGAAGAGGGCGCGGGCGAGGCTTCCGACTGGAAGTCTGGTGAGGAGACCGGGGAGGAGAGCAAGGATTCCAGTAGCGGCGAGGAGGTCGAGTCGCCTCCCCGCGGTGAGACACGCTCCAAGGAGAAGCACGACCCAGAGGCCGCGCGTTCCACGGCGGGTCCCTCCAGCTCCCAAGTGCAGAAGCGGGCTCGCACGACCACTTCGGATCCGACTGAAAAGGCACCCAAGCAGCCTAAGGTCGCTGCTGTCAAGCCTCGGAAGGCCCTGCCCAAGATCAAGGTGGACGTCCCAATCGCCTCCACGTAAGCGTAGCTCTGCTTCATTTTCTCTTCCTTTTTGTAGACCAACTTTGCTTTCGTCGACTCACTTTCTGTGAAATCTTCAGTGCTGCAGCTTCTGTGACCTCGATGGATATTGACAAGGGTCGTGATGATGAGAAGGCCGCTGACGCTGCCACGTCCCGCCCAGGTGCGGGTTGTAGATTGCGCTTTGTTTTTTACTTATTTGAATTATCGGTCGACTGAACTTCGTGGTTGTCTTCAGAAGGGCCACGCCATGTCATAGAGCTTCCTGGTGATGACGACGACGACGACGACGAGGAGCGCGCGGAACTCGATAGGGCGCGGGAAGGAGGAGTCAGAAGACACCCTCCGGCTCTGAGGCCCAGCAACAGCGGGACGTGGCCCGGACCATGGTCTCCTTTGCCGTTCCTGTGTCGACTGCCCGTCCTTCCTCGTCGACTGACCCGGCTGCCGACCCAGTGACTGTTCCGCCGTCTGTTCTCTTCTCCACTCATCACGTCCCGGAGGACCCCGTGAACGCAGGCCAAGAAGCCGTTCGTCAGGCGGGATTGATGATGGAGCGAACGAAGGCGGCGTATGAGGCTAGCATGGCTGCCTGTAACGCTAGCTCGGCTCTTCGAACCAATGTCCAGGTCTGTCTCTTCCGACTGGTTTGCTGTGTTGTTGTAGTCTTCGTTTTGAAAGTTGCTGCTTTGTTCGTAAGATGATGTCACACCCAGTGATGTCACACCCACTAGGTATCTTCTCCTGTAGCTTTACCTCTTGTAACCCAACTGATTGAGCTACTGGGGGCACGCTGAGTGCACCCACTAGGTGTAGTCCCCGAGGCCACGGTCGACTGAATTCAGTCGGCCGTGGAATTTAGAATGTTCCTTGTCCATTTGTTTCGAACAATTTTTACTCGTGCATGACTGATCTGGCCGAGTGAGAACTAGTGGGGGCACGCTCAGTGCACCCACTGGGTGTAGTCCCCGAGACCATGGTCGACTGCTGGTAGTCGGCCATGGTCTGAGAACAAATCTCTTTTTTTTGGGCTCGGGCAGGACTGATCTGACCGAGTGAGAACCAGTGGGGGCACGCTCAGTGCACCCACTGGGTGTAGTCCCTGAGACTACTGTTGAGTGTTTGAATCGGTTGTAGTCTTAGAATTCTGTCTTGTTGTGTCGATGCAGAGATCCTGCGAGTTCGGAGCCAAGTTCGCGGATCTTGAGAAGAAGCAGGTCCAGCTCAATCTTGATTTGCAGCTGGCCCGGGATCATTTGAAGAAAACCCAGGACGAAGCGGCTGGTAATTACAGTGAACAGCTTGTCGACTGATCTTAAGTGAATATGTCATGTGTATCCTTATGTTCATCTCTCTAGTAACGTCTCTTGCAGATCAAATGAAGGCAGCCCTGGAGCAGAAGGACCTTGACCTGGCGGCAGCGCAACAGAGGGCGCAAGAGAAAACCGAACTGGCGGAGCAGAAGCTGGCTTCGGTCGGCACGCTTGAGGTAGAGATTGCCAGGCTGAAGGGCTCTCTCGAGGCAGCCAACAAGGAAGTGACTCGACTGAAGGGGGCCAAGGATGCCCTCGACGAGAAGTACGGGGGCCTTTTCCAAAAGAAGAATGATTTGGAGGCTTATCTGAGTGATCTCACCAAGAAGTGGTATCTTGTGCTTGAAGGTATGCCTCTTTTGCTTCAACTGAATCAAGGTGGTCGATTCACAACTTGCTTGCTAACCTGTCGTGTTCTCTCTTGTGCAGAATTCTGTCATGACTTCGAGGAGGAAACTGGGCGGGTCGAGACTGGTCTGGACACCGCCAACTCTATTTTCAAGGACGAAGGTGCCATACACATCTTGAGGTTGGAGTCTCGCCTTACCAGCACCACAGGCAATCTCGGTCGACTGAAGGCAGTGATGTCTCGGATCGACACTGCACTCTAGAGGGGAGTCGTGCAAGAGAATGACGTCGAGTCCCTGATGACTCGACTCAACGAGATCCCCAGTTGAGTGCAGGAGTGGAAGAAATCATATGCCCGTTGTGGAGCCGACGTTGTGTTGTCTCTGGTTCGGGTGCACTGCAAGGAGGTGAAGGAGAAGAGGCTAGCCGCACTCAAGGTCGCCAACACGAAGGAACACCAGTTCCAGTCATTCATGGAGACTTTCTTGGAGGCTGCTACCCGTATTGCCGACGGGATCGACCTGGATGAGTCCGTTGCGCCTGCGAGCCCACCTCCCCTTGGGGAGTGAACAAACTTTGATACTTCGATTTAATTTGCCTCGGAATGCCGAGTGATCATGTAACCGTTAAACTCTCGTGGGCTTGATGCCCAAGTACTTCTGCCCGAATCTTACGGGGCTTTATCTGCACTTGATTCCTCTTGCATTAGCTCGTTTTGCTTCTGACCTTTTCCGATCTTTTAGATTTCGAGTCGACGTCGAATCTGCGGCACGGCTCTGATGGTTGAGCTGCTTGATGGCGACGCTGAACTTATAGCGGGGCCCGGAGGACAGCAGCTAAGCTTCCGAGTGAGAGGATTGCTCTTCACTCGGAGTGGTTTTTTGTGACTTAGGCGATTACGGGGTCGCAGCTAAGCCCTCCGACTGAGAGGGTTGCTCTTCACTCGGAGTAATTTTCGAAACTTATGTGATTCCGAACTACATTGTACTTGTGGCGGAGCTCGGAAGACAGAGCCACGTTGCACTTATGCCGTAGCTTGAAGGACCGCGGCTAAGCCCCCGAGTGAGAGGGTTGCTCTTCACTCGGAGTGGTTTTCGTAACTTAGGCGATTACGAGCTATGTTGTACTTGTGACGGAGCTCGGAGGACAGAGCCACACTGTACTTATGGCGTAGCTCGGAGGACCGCAGCTAAGCCCCCGAGTGGGAGGGTTGCTCTTCACTCGGAGTGGTTTTTGTAACTTAGGCGATTACGAGCTACGTTGTACTTGTGGCGGAGCTC
>LR738714.1:472044265-472079594 GCA_902687465.1 Secale cereale | reverse complement strand
GGCTGAGCTCGGAGGATAGAACCACGTTGTACTTATGGCGTAGCTCGGAGGACCGCGGCTAAGTCCCCGAGTGAGAGGGTTGCTCTTCACTCGGAGTGGATTTCGTAACTTAGGCGATTACGGGGTCGCAGCTAAGGCCCCGAGTGAGAGGGCTGCTCTTCACTCGGAGTGGTTTTTGTAACTTAGGCGAATCGGGTTCGCGGCTAAGTCCCCCGAGTGAGAGGGTTGCTCTTCACTCAGAGTGGTTTTTGTAACTTAGGCGAATCAGGTTCGCGGCTAAGCCCCCCGAGTGAGAGGGTTGCTCTTCACTCGGAGTGGTTTTTGTAACTTAGGCGAATCGGTTTTGTAACTTAGGCAAATCAGGTTCGCGGCTAAGCCCCCCAAGTGAGAGGGTTGCTCTTCACTCGGAGTGGTTTTTGTAACTTAGGCGAATCGGGTTCGCGGCTAAGCACCCACTGGGGGATTTGAGGATCAGCATATTAGAAACCAACAATCATTAAGGAATTGTTGTGAACTTGTCTTTGAAAACAAACTGGAAGATCTTTATTACAACTCGACTGATCGAGTGCTTTTAAGTATAGAAGCGGCGGAGCAGGTCCACGTTCCACGAACGGGGTTCATCTTTCTTCTTGGCGACGTTGTAGATGTGGTATGCCCCATTGCGCAGCTCCTTGGTGACGATGAAGGGGCCTTCCCAAGCTGGGGCGATCTTGTGCGGTCGCTTCTGACGCACTCGGAGAACCAGGTCTCCCTCCTGGAATGCTCGGCTCCGGACATTGCGAGCATGGAATCGGCGCAGGTCCTATTGGTAGATGGTCGAGCGGATCAAAGCCATCTCATGTTCTTCCTCCAAGAGGTCGACTACATCTTGACGGGCTTTTCTGCTTCGGCCTCGGAGAAGAGTTCCACTCGGGGGGCATTGTGCAACAAATCACTCGGTAGTACGGCCTCAGCTCCATAGACCATGGAGAAGGGGGTACGATCAGTCGACCGGTTTGGAGTTGTCCTTAGCCCCCATAAGACAGACGGTAGTTCGGTCACCCAAGCTCCGGTGGCATGCTTGAGGTCATGCATAAGTCGCGGCTTCAGGCCTTGGAGGATCAAACCATTCACTCTTTCTGCTTGTCCATTCGACTGTGGATGCGCTACGGAGGCGTAGTCGACCCGTGTACCTTGGGAGGAACGGAAAGCTCTGAATTCGTCCGAGTCAAAGTTGGTGCCATTATCCGTGATGATGCTGTGAGGGACTCCATATCTGAATATCAGTTCTCTGATGAAGCTAATGGCGGTGCTCGAGCCGAGGTTCTTGATGGGCTTGGCTTCGATCCATTTGGTAAACTTGTCGACTGCCACGAGCAGGTGAGTGAATCCACTTCTGCCAGTTTTGAAGGGGCCGACCATGTCCAACCTCCAAACGGCAAACGCCCAAACCAACAAAATGGTCTTTAAGGCAGACGCCGACTTATGAGACATGTTGGAGTAGAACTGGCAGCCTTTGCACTTGTCTACGATATCTTTCGCCATCTCGTTAGCTCGGGGGCAATAAAATCCATCTCGGTACGCCTTGGCCACTATAGTCCGAGAGGAAGCGTGGTGGCCACAAGTCCCCGAGTGAATTTCGTTCAAAATCAGTTGACCTTCTTCCGGGGTGATGCAGCGTTGAGCAACTCCTGTGACACTCTCCCTGTAGAGCTGACCCTGAATGACGGTGAAGGCTTTGGATCGACGAACGATCTGGGGTGCTTCCTCTTCATCCTCCGGGAGTTCTTGCCTGAGCAGGTACGTTGTGCACGGCACAGTCCAGTCGGGCGTGATCACCAAAATCTCCATGATTAGGTCGACCACTGCAGGCACTTCAACTTCAGTCGGATCAGACACGCTGACTGGCTGTGGGGGTTCCTCCGTGAAGGGATCTTATTTGACTGAGGGGATGTGCAGGTGCTCCAAAAACACATTATTGCGTATAGGCTTCCGAGTGGACCCTATCTTCGCGAGATCGTCAGCAAGCGGATTCTTGATTCTGGGCACGTGATGGAGCTCTAAACCTTCAAACTTCTTCTCTAGCTTTTGCACTGCACTGCAATAACTGGTCATTGCCGGGCTTCTAACGTCCCACTCCTTCATCACCTAATTGACCACTAAGTCTGAGTCGCCGTAGACCATCAGGCGACGGACGCCAAGTGAGATGGCCATACGCAACCCGTACAAAAGCGCCTCGTATTCAGCTTCGTTGTTTGATGAGTCGAAGTGGATTTGACGGACGTAACTGAGCTTGTCGCCCCTAGGAGATACCAAAACCATGCCTGCACCGGATCCATTCAACATCTTGGATCCATCAAAGAACATAGTTCAGTGGTCCGACTGGATCTGAGTCGGCAGCTCCTGTTCGATCCATTCGGCCACAAAATCTGCTATTGCCTGAGACTTGATAGCTTTCTTCGCTTCAAACTTGATATCTAGCGGAAGGAGTTCAATCGCCCATTTTGCCACTCGACCGGTTGCGTCTCGGTTGTTCGGGATTTCTGATAGTGGGGGCGTCGCTGACGACTGAGATTGAATGATCCGAGAAGTAATGAGCAACTTTCTTTGCGGTCAAGTAAATCCCATACACAAGCTTATGATAATGCGGGTATCTTTGCTTGGAGGGAGTTAATACTTCGGAAATGTAATAGACTGGGCGTTGGACTTTGTAGGCTTTGCCTTCTTCTTCCCGCTCGACCGTGAGTACAGTGCTGACAACTTGTCCGGTGGCTGCGATGTACAGTAAGAGAGGCTTCTTGCTGACTTGGGCAGCGAGCACCGGCTGGGTGGAAAGCAGGGCTTTGAGCTCTTCAAACGCTACTTCAGCTTCAGAACTCCACTTGAACTTTTCAGATTTCTTCATCAGTCGGTAGAGGGGTAATGCCTTCTCACCAAGACGAGAAATGAACTGACTCAATGCGGCCAAGCAACCAGTTAGCTTCTGGACGTCGTGTATACGCTTGGGGCGCTTCATTCGGAGGATTGGACCGACTTTTTCTGGGTTGGCGTCGATTCCTCGTTTAGAAACAAGGAAACCGAGTAGCTTAACGCCTGGAACTCTGAATGTACACTTCGACGCATTGAGCTTGATATCATAGTTTCTCAAATTTGCGAATGTCTCAGCGAGGTCAGTCAGCAGGTCGGAATACGGCACTGCTTAGCATAGAACAAACCAGCCTTCTATTATTACACGAATATGATTACACGGTCTCCGATATTACAATGAATAATACCGGCACGGCGACACTATGCCAACCACGGTTGCTCTATGCAAGCAGCAGAACAACTCGAGGCAGCGGAACCTCTATTGGCAGCGAAACAACGAACGGTGATGATGGACTCCAATCCGCAGGGACTCTGGCTGGAACGTTTATCCTACCTCGCGAACATCGGAACCACACCAAAACAAGCAAGCAATCCAGGCATGACCTGCAAACTGGCATGACACGCCAGGTTAGTACATTGAATGTACTTGCAAGCTCACAATAAACCAAAAGCAATCAAGACAAACAACATCATGGCATTAGCAGGTTAAATCATTCATGAACATGGTACTAACAGAACAACATGGCATGCACAACTGAACATGATACAACTAGAACAGGCATAGCATGAACATGAAAATACTACATGCAACATGGTAATACTAACATGCACCAACTTACTCAGCTCGGGTTACCTCGTAACCATCACAAATGTCCAACAACTCAGTATCCTCAATACCACAGTGATCATCCCGGTGATCACAACCAACTTATCTCATCATCGAACCAGGGTTGTTATAAACCAGGTTATTATTATTACTGTTGACTCACGGTGTGACCGACACAAACTGGGCCCTTATCCGCGGGCGCGGCTATCGATAGGTTAGACACACACTCTCTGCAGAGGTTAGCGCACTATACCCACACCACATAACCCATGGCCTCTTTCTCCCATTCGGGTGGACCAACAACGTTCTGACAAAACCGATCTACTGTCATGACACTCACCCGACCACTCTGACTCACTCCCCACTGGGTTAGTCCTGGGTGGCCTCGTGTCTACCAAAGACACAACGACCACCGTCGTGGCCAAACGGTCCCAAACGGGGACCCGAGTTCAAAACAAAAACAACAACGGGCACACAAGGTTATGTCTGCCTACCTGATCAGGGTAACGCGTGTACATAACCTTCCCTCATTGGAGGCACCGGTGAGAGGCATGACAATAGACCGAGTTAGGACCTTCCCATAAAGGTAAGTGTGGCTGCACTGGTCAGCTCAATATGGTGGCACCATGACTCAACCAACAGTTGTTCAAGTTCAATTTAATCCGGTTAAACTTGAATGCAAAAAGCTGAGTCATAATAAAATAACATGATGCAACTACAATGCATGAACACGATATCAACATAAGCATGAAGGTGCACATAAGCATCGAGCATAACAACAATGAAATATTTAACCAAATAAACATGGCATATTGACGAGCATGAATATCATAAGCATAGCGCTACTCATGGCATGCATGGCTACTAGCATCATAAGTACACACCATGCAAGAGTATACTAGCATCAACAATAAATACCATGCAAGAAAATAGCAAGAACAGTACCAATTAAGCATGTAACTAACTAGTTGCAACGGAACATGAATAGCAATGATACTTGACAAACAATGAGCATGCAATAGATGAGCATTATTACTACTAGCATGTACTTCTACTACCAAGCATACATGTGAACATGATGATAACTAGTAGTACAAGATAACAAGAAGCATCAAATAATAGCATGACAGTGAACAAGAAACTACGGGCATAACCGAAATAACGAAGGTAGTAGCAAACAAGCAGACGGATAACAACAATATTTTATTAAATATTCAAGTTGAAAACCATGGCTAGTGCATGGCTATCATGCAAGTGGTTGTTGTGGCTTGCCTGGGGTGACGGGATACTCCGGGAAGAAGTGTGGTGAAGACGCGGAAAGAATCGCCGGAAATAGTGCTCTCTCGAAGGGGGCTGTTTACGGCAAGGGCAAAATAGTCATTTTAACAGTGTCAAACCATAGTGAAAATGTTACCAACAGAACGGGCTCGACAATACGAAGAGATGGGCTTTGGATTCACCTCAATCGGAAAAGTTGTGATAGTTTTTCTGCCAGGGACCTATTTGTAATTTTTTTGCTGCGAACAAGCCCCTGACTGAGAAAACAGAAAGCTTATTTCAGAGATTACGCCTTCGAACAGAGAAAACACACTTTCGGACGAAGAAGAACGGAAATGCGCTTTCGGAGTGTGAAAAACGTACTGCGAGGAAGGCATCTCCACTTATCCAGCAAGGCAGTGGCGGGGCCGGCTTCTGGGTCACTTACAGGTGGGTCCCCCGCCTTATCCAAGTCAACAGTGGTGGGGCCTGGCTGTGTGACGCTGACAGGTGGGGTCCATGGGGAGGAGGGGCTCGCTTGGCCTCTGTCTTCTTCCTCCTCGCCCTACTCCCGCACGGGACAGAGGAGGCAGGGGAGGGCACGCCACCGACGAGGGGGCCGGCCGGCTCAGGCGCTCCCCGGCCGAGCCAAGGGCACCGGTGGGTGCGGGAGGCCACGGCGGTCCCGTTCAGGGGAAGAAAGGCCGCCGGGGAGAGGTGGAGGCACGACGAACGGCGGCGCCAGGAGGAGGACCAGAGCTTCGGGCGGTGGTGGCCATCGGCGATGCAGGGCGCTCCGGCGACGGGCAAGTGGTTGGGGCTGCTCTACAGTATGTGGGGGATGCTTTGGTGATGCTGGAAGGAGAGGAGGAGCTCGGGGCTGCTCGGATTTGAGCAGAGCCCGACGGCGGCCATGGCGGTCAACTACGGTGAGGAGAGGCTCTAGAGCTCCTAGAGCTCATTTGAGAGGTCGGGGAGGGAGCTAGTAGAGGGGTGAGGCTGCTGGTGATGCAAGGAGGGGCTCGGGGGGCCTCTTATATAGGCGAGGCGAGGTGCTGAGCGGGATGCCGCCGCTCGGGCGCGGCCAAGACTCTGGCGACGCGCAGCGAGCACGGGCGAGCACGGGAAGGCGATGAGGGGAGGTGCGGACGCGCTATAACAGCGCACTATGCAGGGGGGGTCCGTGAGCACAGGAGGAAACGGCCGAGCGCCGCTGAAGCTCGGTCGGCCACAGAGCTCTCGTCAGCGCGCGGCGACGAGCGCTGACGAGGAAGCGGACGGAGGAGGAGAGGGGTCCAGGTGATCGGCGACGACGAGAGGAGGACAATGGACTTGCTCACGAGCTCGAAGACGACGAGAGGGAGAGGGGCCGGAGCTAGAAGACGCACTGGACACGGCCAACGCCAGCAGAGCGCGCGCATTGCATGCCAAAGCTCGTGATCACCGCGTGCACTGGTGCACCCTGTACCACATGGTCGGCCAAACGATGTCTGGGGTGGAGTCCTTCCTGGGTAGGTTGCAACTGGGGTGGTAACTTGGTTAAAAGTGACACGGTTAAGTGGCAGTTAACCTCTGAAGTTTACTGCAGTAAACTTGACCATGAACTGGTGATCAACAGGGAGGAGTTTGGAAGAAAAGAGTTTTTCTGGGGAGTTTAGGTTAGGAAGGACTACAGTCCTGGTTAGTTTGAGGAGATTTGGACCAAGAATAAATATAGTTACTTTGCAACTGACCAAAATGGTCCAGAAACAAGATCAGGATGTTGCATTCACTTGGTGTAACCACTTGAGGTGAAATTTGGTGTATAGGGGTTATTTGACCATATGGAGATGCTGTAAAAAGATCATGCCATTTGGAGTTACCAAAGTGGCACTTCCTTCACAATGCTCCATTCTGGCCAATAACTTAGAAAATTTACTGACGGTAAATGGGTAAATGGATGGAACCCAAACTTGGTGGAGAAGGTAGATGTAAAAGTAAGAATGTCCTGGTAAATTACCAGCTCAAATGAAGCAAGGTAAAATAGGGTTGCTTCACAAAGTGGAAATTTTACAGAAAACAAGATTTGGAGCCGAGCTCACACAGATGATCTCCATGAGCTCTAATTTGGTAGAGACTCGTGATTTGGTCAAATGAAGGATGTGACCAAGTTTCATCTCATTTGGACATGCCTAGAATATACTTCCTTCACAAAGTTCCTTTCTGGACAAAAACTTTGGAAATCATTGTAAAATATTCACTAGGAAAATGAGTGTGAAAATTGGCACATGTCAATGATATGGGCATGAAAAGATGTCCAGGGAATTTGGAGTCAATTGGCCAAAGATAAATAGCACTTGCTACACAAAGTGCCATTTAGGGCAGAATAGGAAAAGGAATATTGGAGGGTTAGTTTTGAACATGGCAATGAAATGTTTTGCCATAGTGGATGAAGATATGACCCAAACAATTTATTAGAATTTATTTGGGAATTTTTGGAGTGATAGAAATATAGGTTGCTTCACAACCTAGGGCAGATAGGGTTATTCCTTTAATAGAAAAAGGAATATTCCCAATAAAAGAATATTGGGATTTGGGCTAGGATGAAAATGACAGGGTCTAGGGAAGGATTTGAGGATGACAAGCCACTTTGGAAAGAAAGAAGAGGTCATCTTCTTCAGTTTCCAGACCACATAGCCACGGAAAAAGAAAACTCACGCAAAAATCTCAGAAAAACAAAAGAAAAAGAAAGGGCCAAAAATCAGGCTATGACAACTCTTCCCCCCTTAAAGAAATCTCGTCCTCGAGTTTGGTTGCTCAGGGAACAAGTATGAATATACTGACTTAAGGAAACCGTTTCCAACTCGGGTATCCCTTTTCCTTTATTGATTGTTCCCATTTCTTATGACTGTTTGTCTGGTTCGGGGTGGTTTCCTTTACTGTATCCATATGCTGACGGACCTTGCCTCACATGCTCATGGTGATGCTGGCTACAATTATTTTCATATCTGCTAACTCGGCTGAGTGTGATCGATTATTATGACTTAAATATATGTCCATCTCATAAGTCCAAGAGTGATCTCCGATTGATGTGTCATCCAGAACCGGTAACCTTTCATGAAATCGTGAACAAATTTTTCCTGGTGGACACCCAATCTTTTTCTCCTTGCATTCGGTTTCTGTGGGTCCTTCGGGTTTAAAATAGTGAGGTAGCTCATAACTGTTCACCTGACGTATTCTGACTTCTTGCAGGAGTTCCTGATTCATTTTGACTGGTTCCACTGTCTTGAGTGTCAGATCTGTACCAATTATTTTACTGACTCCTCTCGTGGCCAATATAAAGGGATATGTCCTTATGTAATAATATCCGCAGATTGGACTGGCGGTGGAGGGCTTGGCCATATCTCTTAATTCTCGCGTGACCATGAGTTCTGTGAGGGGAATTATTTTGACAGGCGTATCTTTATCCTTATCTCCTAGCATGGTAACATTTCTTCAATGGCAGGTTTATCGTCTCTCAAGTTTTAATCACTGGGAAATGATCACCTGAACCCTTGCAAGAAATCGGCAAATAAACCAGTAGCCACCAGAACGGTCTTTACAACTCAGGTCTGGGACATTGCTGAAATAACTCAACAACGGCTCAAGACGGCCGCAAAGCAGCGCAGAACAATGAGACCGAGCTGATAAGAAGAAGGTGACAGTTCCTTAAAATAGCCAAAAAGCAGCTATAGGGCTACTGTCACAAAAATAAACTCAACAGCTGTACGAGACGGCCAAAAAGCAGCTCAGAACTCGTGACAGTCGTTGAAGAGAGAAATAGAAATTGGCATCCACCCCGGATAGCTAAAAATAGCTTAGATCACAGGCGTGGTGCCGTCATTGGAGAAAAATAGACAAGGGCTCATCAGGATCATATTCCAGGTTCACTGGTACTTGTACAGAGCTCAGTGTTGTCGTCAATCTTGATAGTCATTTGTCACACTGATGTATATATCTGGCTTGCTTCACATATATTTGAGAATTTAATTCCCGAGGCAGACTTGTTTTCTGACTGATTCTTGCTTCTGACCAACTGTGGCGGATCTGATTCTTGGGATGCATTGCCATATGCTGTCAGTTTCCAATTTAATGCTTTGCACAAATGTCGTATTGAGGGAGATTGGATGGCTTATAATGGAAACCATCGAGTGCATCTTGCTGAGGAAGACTGCGTACCATGCTTCAGAAGCTTCCCCCCTTAAAGAATTGCTAGGGAAAACTTGGTACCTTATGCCTGAAGCTTTTTGTGGTTGCTTGCTGAAGAAAACAGAGTACCTTGCACGGGAAGTCATCCATATATCGTACTGAGGAAGATGGAGGAATTTTGCAGTTGAAGCTTCTCTGCTAGCTTGCAAGGGAAGACTGAATTGATTACCGCAAAAGCTTCTCACTGAGATATGCGGACCGATTACCGCATATTTAACCATCTTAATATTTTTGCTCTTGATTTCTTGTATGAAACGGGGTTTTGCAAGATTATCTTCCTTCCTGAGTACATGCCATATTTTTGCTGGCTTCCAGGTACACCGGGTTCCAAAATTAACCTCAACGAAAAATTAAACTTGTATCTGAGCCATACCTTTGATAATATTCTGTCAACCTTGCACAGAATTTAACTTCTCGCTGATTTGATCTTTTCTGCTATGAAGCGTGCACGCTGAGGTAGACATGATTATTTGCACTGTTGTGAGGAGTGCATGCTGATGCAAATTTGATTAGTAGCATCCAGACCAGGCATTCTCCATTTTACTGCAGTCAGCTGAGAATTCCATTTTATTTATCTGAGCTTCCAAATATTTGAATTCCTTGCTGATTCTTTGGGTCCGATGTCGGCTGATGAGCAACCTTAATAGGGGAAAAATAATACCGCACCGAAGGTCCAAAGAAAGAAGCAAAAGGAAACGACTAAAATAAAAGCACACAAGCATACTACTAACATAATAAATCAAGCAATCATCACATATTACCTCTACTCACACAATAATATGCATGCACACCTAAGCACACAAATTTTGCGGAAACTCCAGTATTACGGTCTAATATGATGTGGCGGTGTGCACGAAAATTATATCCCTGTGTGGAAGGAGTTGGCGTAACCGAAGCTACACCAAGCACTGGCTGAATAGTGACTAGATCTGAATGGATGCACGGGTGAGGACATTCTTGCCGATCAAGTAGCGGGACACAAAAGTCATGACCACCTCATTATCAAGCGTACGAAGGGAGTCGTACCCGTCCAAAGAATGGCATGATGGCAAGATAACAGTGGAAGACTTGGTTTATTGGCATTGCCCTTTTCTGATAACAAAGATCAGCAAGGGTTGCCAAGGGGGCGAGATGGAGGGCATGGATGATGATAGAAATGAGTCTATCATCGAAATAATTTGAGTGGATGGTGGAAAGATATCAAAGCGATACCTGAGCATAACTCCTGCAAATGGTGTCTGGAACACTCGGTACCAGGGCATCACTCTGCTGGGACAGAGGTGACACCAAACACCAAAAAACAGGTATGCAAAGAGGGATGGTGCAAGTAGTGGATTGAAACTTATACCACCTACACTCACAAGATAAACTGCTAACGACCAAATAATAATCTATATGCATGCTATGCGGCAAACAAATGCAACAAACCAACCAAACTCTATACTACCGCATTCTAACGTTCGCGCGGTCTAGGGCGTCCTACAGCCAGAACTGCTCTGATACCAAGCCTGTGGCACCCCGGCTCAGAGAAACCGGAATGCCCCGTATTCCAGCCTAGAGATCGAGGAAATGTCTTCTGGAATACGGCACTGCTTAACATAGAACAAACCAACCTTCTATTATTGCATGAATATGATTACAAGGTCTCCGATATTACAATGAATAACACCGGCATGACGACACTACGCCAACCACGGTTGCTCTATGCAAGCAGCAGAACAAGTCGAGGCAGCGGAACCTCTACTGGCAGCGGAACAACGAAAGGCGATGATGGACCCCAATCCGCAGGGACTCTGGTTGGAACGTTTATCCTAGCTCGCGAACATCGGAACCACACCAGAACAAGCAAGCAATCCAGGCATGACCTGCAAACTGGCATGACACACCAGGTCAGTACACTGAATGTACTTGCAAGCTCACAATAAACCAAAAGCAATCAAGACAAACAACAACATGGCATTAGCAGGTTAAATCATTCATGAACATGGTACTAGCAGAACAACATGGCATGCACAACTGAACATGATACAACTAGAACAGGCATAGCATGAACATGAAAATACTACATGCAACATAGTAATACTAACATGCACCAACTTACTCAGCACGGGTTACCTCGTAACCATCACAAATGTCCAACAACTCAATATCCTCAATACCACAGTGATCATCCCGGTGATCACAACCAACTTATCTCATCATCGAACCAGGGTTGTTATAAATCAGGTTATTATTATTACTGTTGACTCACGGTGTGACCGACACGAACTGGGCCCTTATCCGCGGGCGCGGCTATCGATAGGTTAGACACACACTCTCTACAGAGGGTTAGCGCACTGTACCCACACCACAGAACCCATGGCCTCTTTCTCCCATTCGGGTGGACCAACGGCGTTCTGACAAAACCGATCTACTGTCATGACACTCTCCCGACCACTCCGACTCACTCCCCACAGGGTTAGTCCTGGGTGGCCCCGTGTCTACCAAAGACACAACTACCACCGTCGTGGCCAAACGGTCCCAAACGGGGACCCGAACTCAAAACAAAAACAACAACGGACACACAAGGTTATGTCCGCCTACCTGATCAGTGTAACGTGTGTACATAACCTTCCCTCATTGGAGGCACCAGTGAGAGGCATGCCAATAGACCCATTTAGGACCTTCCCATAAAGGTAAGTGTGGCTGCACTGGTCAGCTCGATATGGTGGCACCATGACTCAGCCAACAGTTGTTCAAGTTCAATTTAATCCGGTTAAACTTGAATGCAAAAAGCTGAGTCATAATAAAATAACATGATGCAACTACAATGCATGAACACGATATCAACATAAGCATGAAGGTGCACATAAGCATCGAGCATAACCACAATGATATATTTAACCAAATAAACATGGCATACTGACGAGCATGAATATCATAAGCATAGCGCTACTCATGGCATACATGGCTACTAGCATCATAAGTACACACCATGCAAGAGTATACTAGCATCAACAATAAATACCATGCAAGAAAATAGCAAGAACAGTACCAAGTAAGCATGTAACTAACTAGTTGCAACGGAACATGAATAGCAACGGTACTTGACAGACAATGAGCATGCAACAGATGAGCATTATTACTACTAGCATGTACTTCTACTACCAAGCATACATGTGAACATGATGATAACAAGTAGTACAAGATAACAAGAAGCATCAAATCATAGCATGACAGTGAACAAGAAACTACGGGCATAACCGAAACAACGACAGCAGTAGCAAACAAGCAGACAGATAACAACAATATTTTATTAAATATTCAAGTTGAAAACCATGGCTATTGCATGTCTATCATGCAAGTGGTTGTTGTGGCTTGCCTGGGGTGACGGGATACTCCGGGAAGAAGTGCGGTGAAGCCGCGGAAAGAATCGCCGGAAATAGTGCTCTCTCGGAGGGGCTGTTTACGGCAAGGGCAAAATAGTCATTTTCACAGTGTCAAACCATAGTGAAAATGTTACCAACATAACGGGCTCGACAATACGAAGAGATGGGCTTTGGATTCACCTCAATCGGAGTCTTGAGCAAATAGTTGTGATAGTTTTTCTGCCAGGGACCTATTTGTAAAAAGTTTGCTGCAAACAAGCCCCTGACTGAGAAAACTGAAAGCTTATTTCAGAGATTACGCCTTCGAACAGAGAAAACAAACTTTCGGATGAAGAAGAACGAAAATGCGCTTTCGGAGTGTGAAAAACGTACTGCGAGGAAGGCGTCTCCACTTATCCAGCTAGGCAGTGGCGGGGCCGGCTTCTGGGTCACTTACAGGTGGGTCCCGTGCCTTATCCAAGTCAACAGTGGCGGGGCCTGGCTATGTGATGCTGACAGGTGGCGTCCGCAGGGAGGAGGGGCCCGCCTGGCCTCTGTCTTCTTCCTCCTCGCCCTGCTCCTGCACGGGACAGAGGAGGCAGGGGAGGGCACGCCACCGGCGAGGGGGCTGGCCGGCTCAGGCGCTCCTCGGCCAAGCCAAGGGCACCGGCGGGTGCGGGAGGCCACGGCGGTCCCGTTAAGGGGAAGAATAGCCGCCGGGGAGAGGTGGAGGCGTGACGAACGGCGGCGCCAGGAGGAGGACCAGAGCTTCGGGCGGCGGTGGCCATCGGCGATGCAGGGCGCTCCGGCGATGGGCAAGTGGTTGGGGCGGCTCTACAGCATGTGGGAGATGCTCTGGTGATGCTGGAAGGAGAGGAGGAGCTCGGGGCTGCTCGGATTTGAGCGGAGCCCGACGGCGGCCATGGCTGCCAACTACGGTGAGGAGAGGCTCTAGAGCTCGTTTGAGAGGTCGGGGAGGGAGCTAGTAGAGGGGTGAGGCTGCTGGTGATGCAAGGAGGGGCTCTGGGGCCTCTTATATTGGCGGGCGAGGTGCCGAGCGGGATGCCGCCGCTCGGGCGCGGCCAAGACTCTGGCGACGCGCAGCGAGCACGGGCGAGCACGGGAAGGCGACGAGGGGAGGTGCGGACGCGCTACAGCATCGCACTATGCAGGGGGTCCGCGAGCACAGGAGCAAACGGTCGAGCGCCGTTGAAGCTCGGTCGGCCACAGAGCTCTCGTGAGCGCGCGGCGACGAGCACCGACGAGGAAGCGGGCGGAGGGGGAGAGGGGTCCAAGTGATCGGCAATGACGAGAGGAGGACAATGGACATGCTCACGAGCTCGAAGATGATGAGAGGGAGAGGGGCCGGAGCTAGAAGACGCACTGGACGCGGCCAACGCCAGCATAGCACGCGCATTGCATGCCAAATTTCGTGATCACCGCGTGCATTGGTGCACCCAGTGCCACATGGTCGGCCAAACGATGTCTGGGGTGGAGTCCTTCCTGGGTAGGTTGCAACTGAGGTGGTAACTTGGTTAAAAGCGACATGGTTAAGTGGCAGTTAACCTCTGAAGTTTACTGCAGTAAACTTGACCATGAACTGGTGATCAACAGGGAGGAGTTTGGAAGAAAAGAGTTTGTCTCGGGAGTTTAGGTTAGGAAGGACTACATTCATGGTTAGTTTGAGGAGATTTGGACCAAGAATAAATATAGTTGCTTTGCAACTGACCAAAATGGTCCAGAAACAAGATCAGGATGTTGCACTCACTTGGTGTAACCACTTGAGGTGAAATTTGGTGTAGAGGTGTTATTTGACCATATGGAGATGCTGTAAAAAGATCAGGCCATTTGGAGTTACCAAAGTGGCACTTCCTTCTCAATGCTCCATTCTAGCCAGTAACTTAGAAAATTTACTGAGGGTAAATGGGTAAGTGGATGGAGCCAAAACTTGGTGGAGAAGGTAGATGTAAAAGTAAGAATGTCCTGGTAAATTGCCAGCTCAAATGAAGCAAGGTAAAATAGGGTTGCTTCACAAAGTGGAAATTTTACCAGAAAAGAAGATTTGGAGCTGAGCTCACATAGATGACCTCCATGAGCTCTAATTTGGTAGAGAGTCATGATTTGGTCAAATGAAGGATGTGACCAAGTTTCATCTCATTTGGACATGCCTAGAATATACTTCCTTCACTAAGTTCCTTTCTGGGCAGAAACTTTGGAAAATCATTAAAATATTCACTAGGCAAATGAGTTTGAAAATTGGCACATGTCAATGATATGGGCATGAAACGATGTCCAGGGAATTTGGAGTCAATTGTCCAAATATAAATAGCACTTGTTCACAAAGTGCCATTTAGGCCAGAATAGGAAAAGGAATATTGGAGGGTTATTTTTGAACATGGCAATGAAATGTTTTGCCATAATGGATGAATATATGACCCAAACAATTTATTAGGATTTATTTGGGATTTTTTGGAGTGATAGAAATATAGGTTGCTTCACAACCTAGGGCAGACAGGTGTAATGCCCAGGATGGGACTATATCTCCTACGTGTCGAGGCACGACTTAGAGACATAACCCCATGCTGGAATGATCGCAAGTCTGGTATCTTTGCACAACTCATGTAAAAGATGGGGATGGAAAACATAAAATAGTTGGCTTACACTCGCCACGTCACACAAATACATTACATGTCTCAAACCATCATTCAATAAAACATCACAACCCTTCTAAGGGTAAAATCCAAATGACAAGATACCAAACATAATTTAAATCCACAGGTCGGATCGAATCCTAGTAGAAGTCTCCACTACTGATCATCAGGATAACGAACATAGTAACGGCTACGCTCCTCGTCGTACTCCCAGTCTAGCTCGGTGCCAGCACTTGGATAGCTCACCACTGGACCTGCATCTGGTGTGGTGAAGTAACTGTGAGCCACAGAGGACTCAGCAATCCCGTTCCCGGGTAACATGACTATCTAAGCCTTGGGTGTGGAACAAGGCTGAAGAAAGAATAAGAAAGTGGTTGCAGCAGCACTAGCCTAGCTTACGTAATAGAGAGCGAGAAGAGAAGGCGCCTCGGTCGAGAGGTGATCACGAAGTGATCCTAGCTATAACTCAACAAACATAACCCCACCGTGTTCAACTCCCGAATCCCTATTCGGAAATTGACAGTCACGGTACACACGCTGGTAGTGTATTAGAAAAATGTGTCAAGTTATCTACAACCGGATATTAACAAGCTCCCATCTGCCACATAACCGCGGGCACGGCTTTCGAAAGTTCATAACCCTGCAGGGGTGTTCCAACTTGGCCCATGACAAGCCCACGATCCGCGGAGTCGCAACTCCAAGGTGGGAAGACCCGAGTATTCTCGGAATCCCGTGCTCAAGATACTCCGAACTAAGGTAAGGCTAATCCAGCAAATCCTCCCGACGTGCCGACACCCTGATAGTAGCCGCGCGTATCTAGTCTCAGGCCACGACCGGATGGGCGATCCCACGGGTTTTTACCAAACCTCGAGTTTCCTCGTGGTGGCCCCGCTTAACCACCAGTTTGGACCAACACTCATGTGGAGCACTGGCCCGGGTTGTTGATTAAGAAAGAGGGTTAATTACTCCCTATGCAAGTTTATTTAGTTATTAGGCAAATAGTACCAATGTTGGGACTTGCTGGAAAAGACTTAGCGCTTAACGGTTTATCGAGGGGGTCCCATAAACCCCAACCGTGTGAGGAATGCATAATCCAGGAACATAACACCGGTTTATACGGTTCCTAGCGGCATGAGTGGAACAAATCATCAAGCAAAAGGCTTAGCCTTCCACCCATTGCCAATATATAGATGATTTCATTTTAAGCATTTATATAGTGTGATATAACCCAACAAACTTCAACATGAAGCAAGCATCTTCAAACTTCACCTGCAACTAGCAACGCTATAAGAGGGGCTGAGCGAAGCCTACGTATAGCCAATCAATGGTTTGCATAGGTAGGGTGGTTAGACATGATCATGGTTACAAGTAGGAGGCTGACATGAAAGACATGGGCATCGAGGCAAAACTATAGAGCGATACTCTAGCAATAGGCAAAAATAGTAATGGTATCCGGGTTCGGTCATCTTGCCTGAAGAGTAGTTGTTCGGATCGTAAGAAGGGTCCTCGTGCTCAACCTCGTTGGTAACCTCGTGCTCGTACTCGTACTCGGTCTCAGCTTCCGGCTCTAAACAATACAATCACACAAGGCACGAATCAACAAGATGCAATGCGCACACAAAATGATGGATGCACGATGGATGCACTATGAGAGCACACGGAGCACGGAAAATAGCACTCAAGCAAAATACTTCAAAACATGATAACAATAGGATATTATGAATCTACACGAAAAATCAATCAAGTTTCATATAAGACTTGCTGAAAACGGAGCTACGGGCTAAAAGTTATGCCCGAAACAAGAAACATGCACAAGCTGTAAATTACAGCAACATAGCAACTTCGGAGCACTAGATAAATAAGCTACATCACTCAAACATCATGGCAAAGAGCATGAACATAAACTAGACATATCCTACAGCAAATAAGTCCAAAGGTGCACCCCTAAAGGAGCCACGGATCAATAGCAACAAGCTTGGACATATTGAACTTGACAACAAAATCCTGACAGCAGAATTTTATTGAAACTTTGGAGCAAAAGTTAAATATGCTACAGCCACTCAAATAAGCATGTGAGAACATGAATGGATAGCCAACAATATATACTACAAGGAACCATCAAGATTCACCCCAAAACTATCATGGTTTGTCCTAGAACAGCAAGCAAACATGGCATCGGAACATTACAGATTCCAGACTTAGTGAAAAACCACTAAGTGTTAAAACAGCAGTTTCATCATGGCATCTTGGAGAGCAAGTTTAAGTCACCTCAAAACTAAACATGGCAAGTGGTAAGCACCACATCAAAGTACACATGATGGTGATTCCGAAACATACAAGCATGCATCATGGAGATAATTACAACGATAGCAATGAGCTCAACAAGATGGCATCTCATAACAAGTTAAACAACTAAACAGCCACATAGCACTTTGCAACGAGGATAAACATGGCAAGAATAAATCTATCATGCAACCTAACACAAACAACATATAGAGCATGGCAAGACGAACACGTGGACATGTCATTTGCATCATTTGGATAAACGAGCTAAAAGATATCACTATGCAAAGATGGCATAAAAACAACACATAGCAGCAGTTTATATCGGGATGCACTCTTGCAACAGAAAAATAAGCATCTAGATGATATCAAACATGTATGGCACAATGGATAGAAACGTAGTGCTAGTCACCGCGAACGTCTGGACATGTCATTTGCGCAAAACGGATCAACACACACAAAGTTATCACAGTTAGAAAACAGCATCAGCACACATCAAAACTGGGACTTAGTGGAAAAATTGAGGTCAACCTTCTCAGATCTGAAGGTGCGGGCCGGATCTGGAGCAGGCCCGCGGAGAAGCGGAGACGGGCCGGCGGCGGCTGGATCTGCGCGGCCTGGCGAAGGGGAGGCGGAGCGGCCTGCGGAGGAGGGCCCGCGAAGGATCGGGCCACCGGCGCGGAGGACGACGGGATGGGCCGGCCCTTCTGGCGACCTGCGGCTTGGGGCCGGTGGAGGCGCGGGAGCCTGGCGCGGCCTGGGCGCCCGACGCGGCGCGGGCCCGCGGGTGGGGAGGCGGCCCAGCGGGAGGCTGCGGAGGAGGCCTCGGCTCCTGGCGGGCGCTGGCGAAGCGAGCTGGAGGCGGGCCTCCGGCGCTGCGAGATGATGTAGCGGCCCAGCGGAGGAAGATCGGCCCAGGCGCTGCGGGAGCTTCGAGCGGGAGGCGGCGGCCTGTGGAGCTGGCGATCTGGATCGCGGGAGGCCCGACGAGGCGCTGCGCTGGAGATCGTTGACCTGGATCGATCTAGATCCAGGCGACGGGAAGGCGGCGGCTGGAAGGCTTCGGTCCTTCGATGGAAAACGGCGCGGCGACTCCTCGCTCGCTCGAGGCGGCGGCTGGGCAACGTCCAGGTGCTGAAATTGAGGCAGGGAGCTGAAAAAGAGGGGAGAAGCTAGGGATGCCCAAAAATGGACATGGGGGGGGGTCTAAATATAGCAGTTTTTGGCTAGGGTTAGGGGTTTTGGAGGTTTTTGAACCATCCGATCACGATCCGACGGATACGATCGCGAGGGGAGTTAGGTTGGGCCTAGGGGAGGTTAGTGGGCTGTTGGAGGGGTGTCTTGGGCCTCAAAGTGGAGGCACTTTGAGCCCACGAGAATAACTGTTGGGGTAGCAAACGGACTCGAAACGCGATGAGATTTGATAGGCGGGTTACACACACCAAAACAACAACACACGACAAGTCTCGCGCCACACTGGTAATGTTACATGGCCAAACACCAAAGTAGGCCTACGGGACGCCACGGACACGTGAGGGAGCTCCGGAATGCGAAACGGACAACGGGAAGGAACGCGTGGAACCGGATGCAAACGACAACACAAATGCAATGCGATGCACATGACTACATGATATGAATGAATGCCACACACGCACACAACAAAACGACGAAAACCCGAAAGACAAAGAACCCGGAATGGAATAGATGAAGCCAGAGATATATTATATGCCCAAAAGGGAAAGTATTACATCCGGGGCATTACAACAGGGTTATTTCTGTAATAGAAAAAGGAATATTCCCAATAAAAGAATATTGGGATTTGGGCTAGGATGAAAATGACAGGGTCTAGGGAAGGATTTGAGGATGACAAGACACTCTGAAAAGAAAGAAGAGGTCATCTTCTTTAGTTTCCAAACCACATAGCCACGGAAAAAGAAAACTCAGGCAAAAATCTCAGAAAAACAAAAGAAAAAGAAAGGGCCAAAAATTAGGCTATGACATCAGCAATCTTCGAGCCTTTCTGGAAGCACTCTTCCGCTTTCTGTCGGTTTCCCGTGACGGTTATGACGCCGTTGGGCCCTGGCATCTTCAGCTTGAGGTACACATAACACGGTCGAGCCATGAATCTGGCATAGGCGGGCCTACCCAGAATGGCACGATAGGCGCTGTTGAAGTCCACCACTTCAAACGTCAGCTTCTCTTTGCAGTAATTCTTTGAATCGCCGAAAACTACGTCGAGTGAGATTTGGCCAAGTGAGTCGGCCTTCTTCCCGGGGATGACCCCGTGGAACCTCATGTTACTCTCGCTCAGCCTGGACATCGGAATGTCCATTCCACGGAGGGTTTCAGCATACAAAATGTTCAGGCCACTTCCTCCATCCATCAAGACCCTGGTCAAACGAGTGCCCTCGACAACTGGGTGGACCACCAGCGCCTGCCGCCCGAGGGTAGCGATGTGCGCAGGGTGATCGGACTGGTCGAATGTGATGGGGGTCTTGGACCACTTCAGATACGTCGTCGTTGCCGGAGCAACCATGTTGACTTCTCTGTTGATAACTTTCAGTCGACTCTTGCTTTCAACGTCAACGAAAATCATCAAGGTGGAGTTAATCTGGGGGTAACCTCCATCCCCTTCTTTGTCCTCGGTTTCCTCTGATTCCTTTTCCTTCTCAGTCGACTGTTCTTTCTGGAAGCTCTGGATCAGGAGCCGACACTGTCGAGTGGTGTGCTTGGGATAAACCAAGTTCCCCTCTTCATCTTTCTTCGTGTGGATAGGACACGGCTGGTCGAGTACATCATTTCCTGCTTGATCTTTCACTTTCTTGGGAACCCAAGGCCCCTTGGGCTTTCCTTTGCCCTTCCCTTGGTTAACAACTGCGGCTTCGCCTTGAGCTGTCGGCTCGGCCTTGCGCTTAGGTTTCCGATTGGAGTTCTGGTCATCTTGGCCGACTGGTTTCTTGCCGCTGCGGAGCCGATCGGCCTCTTCGCCGTTGGTGTACCAACTAGCTATCTCAATCATCCGGGACAGAGACACATCTCCCATTCGACCGAACTTCATGTTTAGCTCTCTGTATCGCACGCCCTCCTTGAAGGCGCAGACTGCTTGGTGCTCGGACACATTCTCCACCGTGTGGTGCAAGGTGGTCCACCTTTGTATGTAATCCCTCAGGGTTTCATTCGGCTTCTGCACGCAATGCTGCAACTCCGCAAGCCTCGCGGGTCGTTTGCAGGTACCTTCGAAGGTCCTGATAAACACTCGGGCCAGCTCTTCCCAACTGTAAATGCTCCCAGGGGCCAACTGATTCAGCCACGCCCGGGCCGAGCTGCCCAACATCACAGGAAGGTGCTTCATGGCCACGTCGTCGTTGCCGCCCCCGATCTGCATAGCCACTCGGTAATCTTCGAGCCAGGTGTCTGGCTTTGAATCGCCAGTGAACTTATTCACTCCCGCCGCCAACCTGAAGTTTGGGGGATCTCAGCGGCCCTGATGGCACTTCTAAAGCATTCGGGTCCAGAGACAGACGCTCGGCTTCCACTCGGACGATCTCTGCCTTGCTCTTCTTTGTACGCTCTGTTCCTATCGACCAGCCCCTGCACAAGAATAGATCATGCGTCAAAGTCGGGCCTCCGGAGATCTGGGGGAATCCTCCGCTCATCGTCGCACAAGCGCGTGCCTTCGTGTCGCCTGGGCGAGTACGATCCGCTTCCTGGAGGAGGCGTAGGCACTCAACGGCGGTCATGGTGACCGGGTCGACAATCATACTGCTCATCATTCCGACCCAGATGCCGGTCTTGATGAGGTCCACAATCTTCACCCCTCGGGGGCGATCTTGGACTATGAGCTGACCAAACGGTGTCTGGTGCCACCGATCTGCTGTGAATCCTATTGCGCGACTGAGAGACAGCCGCATTCTGCTCTTCGGCCGTCCAGAGCAGCGCCTGGATCTGCTGCTGGCCTGACCAAGCCTCCGACTGAGATGACTGGATAGAATCTGCGATGCAAGCTGCGGCTTCAAGGTTCTGGACAGGCGTCCGGAACACCTGAGTCTCGCGCGGGAACGACTGCCGCGGCCGTCAACTGGATTCGGGAACCAGTTGGCGGGCCCATTCGTCGAGTGTGCGCTGGATATTCTCCAGACGCACGCGCTCAGCCATGGTGGCTAGGCGCGTGGCTTCCAGGGCCCGAGCCTCTGGAGTGTCTCCCACGATAGGGGTGAAAAGTGTGTCCTCATTGCGGCGGCAGAGCTCGTCCCTCTGCTCGGCAGTGAGGGGTTGGGGAATGTACCCGTCATGGTCGAATGACTGACCGTTGCCGCTGCCGCCGTCTCCGCCGCGAGGGTATCCTGGCGGACTACGACGTGAGTCGACCATGAGGACTTCGGCTATGGGATCGCTGCTCCCGCACTCGGAAATCGAATCTGTGGGTTCGATCGACGGATCGACCGGCCCATAGAGGTATTCGTCGGGCTTGATGGCTGCAACTTGTGGGGTGGCCGTCTGGCGGGCCACCGCGTGTTTCACCCACCGCTGGAGCCGTGAGTGACCAGATCGCTTGCGGTGGCGTCCAGCGGGGACGACGGATGATGAAGGAGCCGGCTGGTACTGAGTCGACGGCTGTCAGAGAAGGACGCCGCAGGCGCTGGCACAGAAGTGCATGGCCCCGCGGACGGGCAACGCCCCGACGTCGAGGGGGGCCTCCTGGAGCCAAGCGGAGTCGTCGACGATGAAGACGAGCGCGTCGAGTTGGATCTCACGGCCCAACGCCAGACCACCACCGGAAACCATGATGAAGGAGGTCGGAGAAAAGCTTGCAACCTCACCAGAATCACTAAGACACCCTACTCCACGGTGGGTGCCAACTGTCGTGGTTCTAAGTCTGACAGTACGAGTAGGGGGTACATAAGAGGAGGTAAGGCCCTAGCTATGGTGAGATGGTACGCAAGATGTTTACGAGTTCAGGCCCTTCTCGGAAGGAGTAAAATCCCTACGTCTCGGTGCCCTGAGGCGGCCAAATAGGTGATGGTGTTGGTAGAGAAGTGGTGCAGCTGGGCACCGTAAAAAGCCAGAAAAGTGCGGAAGAAAGGATGCGGAGGCAAAAAAAACCTCCGTCGACGTGAGTCGCGAGGAGGAAGCACTCGCCCTCCCGCGGCTGGGGCTCGAGCTCGCCCTCCGGTAGCCGCCAGGAGTTGTGGGCGACCAGGCCCTCCTCCTCCAACTCCTCCATGTCCTCCGGCGTCATCGTGGACCTGATCTAGTCCCCCTGGATCCAGCCAGGCGGGAGCCCGGACCTCGACGACGATCCTCCTCGGTTAGACCTCTTCCCTTTCCCCGTCGCCGCCGCCTTCTTCGAGCGCTCCAGAGCCGCGGTCTTGTCCTTGCCCAATGAGGGCGAGCCGGTGCTGGCCGAGGGGAAGAAAGCAGAAAGTAGGGACATGGCGGAAGTGCGGAGGAAGAAGAAACAGAGAATGGGCGCACAGTGCCCTCGCCTCGGCCGCGACGCCTACTTATAGCGCAGCGGCCGAGTGGCTGACTGGTGGCCCCGAGCTATCCCGTCAAATCCCACAACAGGCGCGCACGCGATACGTGGTGAAAAAGGTGGCGCAGAGATCGAGGCGTCCCGAGCATATCCGATCCAATTGCCGCGGCACGACCCGTCCCGCGCGCTTCCCAAAATTTCAAAATCCTGCAAAATCTGGAAACCAGAGAGCAGCCGATCCCGCCGAGAACTGCGCACCCCAACGGCGCTCGGGGCCGCACACAAGGTTCAGTCGACGATCAACACAAACATGTACACTCGATGGTTCCTGAATCGATTAAGGCGACCAAGTCGAGGTCGAAGAGTCAGCCAGGTCCGCAAGCTCAAAGAAGACCCCCCCCCCCAAGGGCATCCAACCCGAGCCAAGGCCAACTTCAACACTCTTCTCCACTCGAACCTCAATCCATTCGGGGGCTACTGATGATGTTACAGACCTAGGGTAGGGTCACGGGCCTGACCCAGGTACCCCACCCAAGGTCACTACCCTAGAAGCTCAAAAGACAACTCGAAGGCAATAGGAACAGTCGACTGACACGGCCCAAGAGGACATTCCACTCGACTACACACCCCCGTCCAGACGACTCGACTTCACTCGACCCTTCAAAGACACTCGACCCCTGAAGGTCAAAGGTCCCTTAGGACAGTAACGGTCCGGCATTCATTCCACGACAATGAATGCCTTTATCACTCTTTACTGCAGGCGTTATAAGTAACGCCCTGCTTTTATGTACATTGAACCCTTTGTAACGTGGGGATGGCTGGGGACTTGGCGCACTCTATATAAGCCACCCCCCTGCTCCAGTACAAGGGTTCACACCCCCTGTAACTCAAACACCCATATACATTCCAGTCGACCGCCTCAGGGCACCAAGACGTAGGGCTTTTACTTCCTTCGAGAAGGGCCTGAACTCGTAAACATCTTGCGTACAATCTCACCGTAGCTAGGGCCTTGCCTCCTTTTACGTACCCCCTACTCGTACTGTCAGACTTAGAACCACGACATCGGGCCACCGTTGTGGTGTAACACCCTAATCCAGTGTGTGTGGTGGATTGCCTTGTAGGCAGAAGAAGTACTAGTACATGGATGAACTGCCTCCTGGGGAGAGGTGTTCTTGTGCTCGGGTGAGCTTGAGGTGTGTGTGAGATCTTGATCATACGATCCCTGGCTATGGTGGCGGCTAGTCCTATTTATAGTGGCCTTATTGAACGGGAAGGAATCCCACAACGGCCAAATTTGAAGGGGGACAGCTAGTACAAGCTATCCTGACAAAAGATGGTCTTCACTGCCAAAGGCTCTCGTGGTGACGTCGCCGTGGGCTCAGCAGTGACCTCCGTCATGCCGTCCTGCTGGTCTTGGTCGTGTTGCACTAATATGGAAACCTTTGCCTGATGCCTCAGGACTCCGTGCCTGTACCTGCTCCTTTAGCACCGAAGAGGAAACTGGCGCTCTGCACCCGCTGGCGCCCGCCTGGCTTTAGTCATCACTACTCACGTCATGAGGACCTCGTGAGGTGTCCCTCGCCTTGATATCTCCTATCCTCATGAGCCGGCCTGGCGAGGCCGTCCCAGGGGATGTCCTGTGTTGTCCGCCTCGCGAGGCTTTGCCCCTCGCGAGGGTCTTGAGTGTTGTTGAAGAAGTTGGGCCACACTAGGCCGCCTTGCGAGCCACGCCCTGGGCCACAGGCAGGCAAGTCTGGGTACCCCCGTTCCCAGAACACCGACAGTTTCTCGATGAACTTAATACACTAGATGCATGTTGGATAGCGGTCGATGTGTGGAATAATAGTAGTAGATGCAGGCAGGAGTCGATCTACTAATCTTGGACATGATGCCTATATACATGATCATTGTCTTGTATATTGTCATAACTATCTGCTCTTCTATCAATTACCCAATAGTAATTTGTTTACCCACCATATGCTATTTTCTCGAGAGAAGCAACTAGTGAAATATGCGCCCCCGGATCTATTTCCTAACATATATTTTCATATATATTTTTCCAAAAACCCAAAAATACTTTGATGTGTTTTATTTTCTTTTATCTTACTTGCATTTATCAATCTATCTATTTATCATATTTTACTACCTTGGAGGGATTGACAACACCTCTACGCGTTGGGTTGCGAGGTTTTATTGTTTGTGTGTAGGTGTTGTTTACTTAGTGTTGCTTGGTTCTCCTATTGGATTGATAACCTTGGTTTCATAAATGCGGGAAATACTTACCAATGTTGTGTTGCATCATCCTCTCCTCTTCGGGGAATTTACCAACACGGATCACAAGTAGCAGGAAGAATTTCTGGCGTCGTTGCCGGGGAGGATCAAGACACGATAGTCTCTCATCAACCTCTGTTGTGATTGTCGGGGAGGCATCATCAACATCTATGAGGTTCCTACGCATAAACTCTCATCTCCTTGCAATTACATTATTTTCCATTTGCCTCTCGTTTTCATCTCCCCCACTTCTAAAACGTTTTCAGAAAAATACAAAAATATTTGCCTTTTTCCTTTGCCCTTATGTCTTACTTGGTTTGTTTGCTTGTTTGTTTGGTATAATTGTGTGTTTATTGGAAATCAGAAGGAAAAAGTTTATGGATCCTCATTCACTTTCTAATCTTTTTAAAAGATCCAATTATGATGAACCAATTGCTAGTGAGTTCAGTGCACTAGATTATCTATCACTAGTACACGTCGGTGCTATACAAACGGTTTTTAACCCCTTTCCGCGATGGCATTTGGAACAGTCGCCTAGTGAGTGTGGGCGATAGGGGGCGTCCTTCCCACACAACCTAGAAACCGTCGGGGATATGCTCTCCTGGCACACACGCTCGGCAAAATGGGGTTGTGTGCGACCGGCGAGCGCTCAAATACGGAAATACGTAAAGTATAGAGCTAAAAACAATTATACAGGCAAAATTGTTTCCCGTCGCAAGTTCATCCCACATAGTCAATCCCCGCTAAACGTTTCCGTTCGTATGTACATCCCACACAGTCGCTCCAAGGAAAACGTTTCCGTTCACAGGTACACCACACACAATTTTTTCCGTTAAATCGTTTGTGATAGGGTTGCCATTCCACACGATATTAACAATTTTATCGTTTGTGTTATTGAATGTATCACACACGATGCGCAGAAGAAACTGTCTGGCAAAGGCTGTCCATAACACACAGTTTTTATGTGGTAAACGTTTGCGCAATGTGGCCTAACGCAAACAACTTTCAAGAGAAGGTCGTGTGTAATTGTTCATTGTTCCAACACGGTTTATTCCTAGGAACTGTGTGCGTTGCATGTGCTCATCGCCCACAGTAGTTTCTCAATAACCGTTTGCAATAGCAAAACCCAATTAGCAGGCTAATTTCCCTATTATTAGTAATCCTTTTATTAATCTAATGGACATTCATATTAAGCACATAATATATTTCATTCCCATATTAAGGAAGCAAGATTTTATAATTGAAATACATCAGAGTACAACATGATATAGCTTCAGCACTCAGCTACCCCATTACACAACTGCACCAGCACCAAGTTTCACATGAAACATGTAGAACCTTTCAAAATTAGCATCATAGACGGTATATAGACAAATGCATCTCATCTGCAAAACTGCTGAAGCGGAAGGCGAATATTGATCCTTCATTCATGTTGAAGGTCATTGCAACTTTAAGCCGGTGCCTGTGGATGATTGACCATCTATCCTTCGTCCTCTTCAGAAACACTTCCTCGCCTCCTGACCGTAGAGGTGGTTTGAGAGGTAATCATTAGTGAACTGTTTTGGAAAGGCCTGAAAACAAGGATGTGCATAAATATCTTCTCTATATTGGAAATGGGGCAAATGAATAAAAAGGCAAGGTATAATAGTTAGTACCATCTTGTAGTGAACCGATGTCTTCTTCACAGTGGGTCAAAACCTCCGACAACAGGACCTACATGTGCAAGACCAAATTGTTAAAAACCTAAATATTAGAATGGTTCCTGCAATTGCACAATAATGTGCTATTAGACAATGGACCGTGCACGTGCAGTTAACTAAACACCACAACAAATGAACCAAACGTTAACCGAGCACCACATTGCACAATATAACATACTCCTAATAGAAGACCAGACAGTTAACCAAACCAAGCATGCTTAACAACTTGGCAATATAGTAATTGTATTTGTTTCTCATGTATTTAGTACATCCAAATTCGATTTATTTCTCACATGGTATACAATAACAGAATGCACCCACAACAATTCAACATCGCATTGCAGAATTGAACCAAACAGTTAACTAAACACCACAACAAATGAACCAAATGTTAACTGAGCACCACATTGCACAATATAACATACTCCTAATAGAAGATCAGACATTTAACCAAACTAAGCATGCTTAACAACTTGAAAATATAGCAATTGTATTTGTTTCTCATGTATTTAGTACAACCAAATTCGATTTATTTCTCACATGGTATACAATAAGAGAATGCACCCACAACAATTGAACATCGCATTGCAGAATTGAACCAAACAGTTAACTAAACACCACAACAAATGAACCAAATGTTAACTGAGCACCACATTGCACAATACAACATACTCCCAATAGAAGATCGGACAGTTAACCAAACCAAGCATGCTTGATAACTTAGAAAATTGCACCCTAAAGAATTGAACATCACATTGGCAGAATTGAACTAAACAATTAACTGAACACCACATTGCACGACATATAGAACATATAATCTAGAGCATAAGATTGCATGGTAAAAGTAGATAACACAATTCAGTAGAATTTGTTAAGGAAAGGCAGTAACTAGCAAACTAAACATGGGTCCTTATAGTGAGCTAATAAGACAAGCTACTCCTCATTGTCGGAGATATCGATGACGATTGGCTCCTTGGACAAGGAAGAGGGCAAGGCCTCCGCTTCATGGGTGCCCTCACCGTAGTGGTGAGTTGCCTGAGCCACTCCGGGCACCAACCTGTTGGCTTCTCCTTGAGATGAGGTAAGCACGTGCACGCTGAGAAAACACCTCGTAGTCTTGTCGAAGGCACCGACGGTGGCCTCGAGAAAACGCCATGAATTGTCGTTTAAAGCAGCAAACCGCGTCGCGGCGTCGGCGCGCGAGGCGTCGACGGTGGCCTCGATGGCGAGGTGCTCCTCCAAGATCTGGGGGTCAGCTCGAATGGCAGCCATTGCGACCTCATCCGCGCGTGCGGCCGTGATTTGCTTCTCCGCTGCCAAATGCTCCTTGAGATCCTGGCTATACTACGTGCACCAAGGCTTAGGGTGGTGCATATTTGGTGGAGGGGTCGGTAATTTGGGTGGAAGGTGTCGTGCTTGCATTGGCGGTCGTGGCATGTGAGATGTCGAAGGAGGAGTAGGATGGGGGTCGGTTGTGGATTACCTGCCTGGATAGACGAGACCGAGCAGCGTGAAGGAGGGTCGCCGGCGAGGAGGTGGCGCTGCAAGCAAGGAGTGAAGGTTTCAACTTGGAAAGGAAGGCAGAAACATGGGAAATGTGGCTTTTGGTAAGGGGGTGGGGGCGAGGAGGTAGATATTTCAACGGAAGTCGGAAATTTGGAATCGCTTCAGTGAAAAAACAAGCGCACAGAGTGTCATCAAACACGGTCCCTTATTTAGAATTGTGTACGATATGTGAAAATCACAAATGATTCAGATAGGTTAACCCGTGTGTGATGAGCTTGAATGTCAAAAAAATTTGTTCGAAATTCCATGGTTACAGTGGTCATCCACGTCATTGCATAATTTGGGTACACAAAGGAGGCTACAGCACACCCACACTTCTTAATCGAGCAAGTTCAGCAATTAAACAGAGCTAGCTGACCTAAACATTACTCTAACAAATTAAAGACCGACGCTCTTAATTAAACAAAACAAAGAGTACTACTATGGCTGGTGCCCGTCGATCTCCGCCGATGCCTCCATGTCCAGCTCGTGCCCGACGGTCTCCTTGGGAAGGGGCTCCATGGCATCAATCGCACCATACTCGGCAAGCATCTCACCGTCCGCGTCCACCATATCTTTGGAATAGGCCACCACGAGCTGGACGTGGGCGGCCGTGATCTGGGCTTTGGCAGGCTCCGTCGTGGCAAGGTATGCCGCGCAGGAACGAACGGCTGCTCGAACGCTTTCGGCGATTGCTAACTCGTCGGCCGTGGGTTGCTGACCATTGTCAAAGAAGCTTCGTTCCATTTGTGCGGTGACCTCCACGAGCTGGGTGTGGACAGCCTCGACATGGTCGTGGGCAGCCTCCATCAGGGTTAAGGAAGCCCCTGCAGAACGGACAGCTGTTGTGCCGCTCTCGCAGTTGCTATCCCCGAGGCAGATGTTGTTGCTGCCGCTTGAGAAGCCACATCAGCCGTTTGGGCTGCCTTGGCCGCCCGGTCGCAGATTGCGGCCGCACTCATCAAGCTTGTTAGCACGCGCATGGTGGCTGCGGCCGCACTCTCGCCGCAATGGACCGCCGAAGTTGCCCTCACAACACGGGTCCACCGGCCCATCTTTCACCGGCGGTGATTGAATAGTGAAATGATATTTGGGGAGCGAGCTAGTGTGCTTGAGATGCCGGCTATGGCTATAGCCGACGCACGTTATTGCGTAAGCCATAGGCATACTATACACCGACGTCTCTAGGATATTTTGTGCTGCATCTCACACGGTTGGTGATAACAGACTTTCTGCGATCTACTTGATTTTTCATCTTGATTTGAATTACATAATGGAGTCACAACGGCACTGGACGGTGTTAGAATTGCTAGACCTTTTGTCTGTAGTGAACATGCAACTATATGTGTGCCGTCAAAGAATTGTAATTATTCAGGGTTCGTTAGAACATTTTATACATTAAATTGGTTTTCTAGCCATTTTAGGTGCACAATTCAAAATGAAACTACATGCACATGCTCTGGTACACCAACATGGGTTGTAAAATCATATATGTGTCCATGGGTTTATGTTGATGCCCCATGCAAGAAATGGGGATGAAATTCGAACACCACGGCACCGTAGGTCTCCGGCAAACGTTGAAGTAATTGCTTTTGTAATTCAAGTAAATTCAAAATTCGTCCGAAATTCATGAAACTTGGCATGCTATCATGGAGCGGCATCAACATGTCGTGGTAATTTTTTGTCGTATTTGTGGCTGGTTTGGGTATAAGCTTCTCATAAACCAGAGCTTCTCACAACAAGCCTGATGGTTTTGGTAGGGAACGTTTCACCTTTCTGGACGAAAAACGATATTTGTTGCATCTTCTCGATTTCAATTTTTTCCCTAGTGTCAACATAGAACAATAGGAGCGTTGTGTCAATTTTTGGGATTTTTCACAGTTCGCTTGGACATTTTTATACATTAGCTGAGTTTTATATGCATTTATGTGCATAATTCAAATTTGAACTACATGCACATGCTCTAATCCATATAAATTGGTTGAAAATACAAATATGTATCCTTGGTTGCATGCTTAGGTCCCATGCAAGAAATGAGAATGAATGTCAAACACCCTGCCACGGTCACTCGGTCGCAAACATTGAGATACCTGGGTTTTTTAATTCTGGTAAATCCAAAGCTCGTCTGAAATTCATGAAACTTGGCATGCTGTCATGGAGCGGCATCAACATGTCGTGGTAAAAAATTTGTCCCGTCTGGGGCAGGTTTGGGTATATGCTTCTCACAAACCTGAGCTTCTCACAACAAGCCTGATGGTTTTTTTAATTCTAGTAAATCGAAAGCTCGTCCGAAATTCATGAAACTTGGCATGATGTCATGGAGTGCCATCAACATGTCGTGGTAAAAAAAAAATCCCATTTGGGGCACGTTTGGGTATAAGCTTCTCATAAACCAGAGCTAACAAGCCTGATGGTTTCGGTAGGGAACGTTTCACCTTCCTGAATGAAATGATATATGTTGCCTCTTCTCAATTTCAATTTTTTCCCTAGTGTCAACATAGAACAACACGAGCGTTGCGTCAATTCTTGGGATTTTTTTGGGTTCGCTTGGACATTTTTATACATTAACTGAGTTTTCTATGCATTTACGTGCATAATTCAAATTTGAACTACATGCACATGCTCTAATGCATATAAATTGGTTGAAAATTCAAATCCGTGTCCTTGGTTGCATGCTCGGGTCCCATGCAAGAAATGGGAATGAATGTCAAACACCCTACCACGGTCACTCGACCGCAAACATTGAGATACCTGGTTTTTTAATTCTGGTAAATCCAAAGCTTGTCTGAAATTCATAAAACTTGGCATGCTGTAATGGAGAGACATCAACATGCCATGGTGATTTTTTTGTCCCATTTGGGGCGGGTTTGGGTATATGCTTCTCATAAACCAGAGCTTCTCACAACAAGCCTGATGGTTTTTAAATTCTAGTAAATCAAAAGCTCGTCTGAAATTCATGAAACTTGGCATGCTCTCATGGAGCGGCATCAACATGCCATGGTAATTTTTTGTCCCATTTGGGGCAGGTTTGGGTATAAGCTTCTCATAAACCAGAGCTTCTCACAACAAGCCTGATGGTTTCGGTAGGGAACGTTTCACCTTTCTGGACGAAACAATATCCGTTGCCTCTTCTAGATTTCAATTTTTTCCTAGTGTCAACATAGAACGAAAGGGGCGTTGTGTCAATTTTTGGGATTTTTCGGGGTTCGCTTGGACATTTTTATACATTAACTGAGTTTTTTTATGCATTTATGTGCATAATTCAAATTTGAACTACATGCATATGCTCTAATGCATATAAATTGGTTGCAAATTCAAATATGTGTCCTTGGTTGCATGCTTAGGCCCCATGCAAGAAATAGGAATGAATGTCAAACACCCTGCCATGGTCACTCGGCCGCAAACATTGAGATACCTGGTTTTAAATTATAGTAAACCTAAAGCTCATCTGAAATTCATGAAACTTCGCATGTTGTCATGGAGCGGCATCAACATGCCTTGGTAAAAAATTTGTCCCATTTGGGGCAGGTTTAGGTATATGCTTCTCACAAACCAGAGCTTCTCACAACAAGCCTGATGGTTTTTTAATTATAGTAATTGAAAGCTCATCCGAAATTCATGAAACTTGGCATGCTGTCATGGAGCGGCATCAACATGTCGTGGTAAAAATTTTGTCCCATTTGGGGCAGGTTTGGGTATAAGCTTCTCATAAACCAGAGCTTCTCACAACACGCCTGATGGTTTCGGTAGGGAACGTTTCACCTTTCTGGACGAAATGATATCTGTTGCCTCTTCTCGATTTCAATTTTTTTCCTAGTGTCAACATAGAACAACAGAGCGTTGCGTCAATTTTTGGGATTTTTCAGGGTTCGCTTGGACATTTTTATACATTAACTGAGTTTTCTATGCATTTACGTGCATAATTTAAATTTGAACTACTGCACATGCCTAATGCATATAAATTGGTTGAAAAATTCAAATCTGTGTCCTTGGTTGCATGCCCAGGTCCCATGCAAGAAATGGGAATGAATGTCAAACACCCTACCATGGTCACTCGGCCGCAAACCTTGAGATACCTGGTTTTTTAATTCTGGTAAATCCAAAGCTCGCCTGAAATTCATAAAACTTGGCATGCTATCATGGAGAGACATCAACAGCCATGGTAATTTTTTTTGTCCAATTTGGGGCGGGTTTGGGTATATGCTTCTCACAAACCAGAGCTTCTCACAACAAGCCTGATGGTTTTTTAATTCTAGTAAATCGAAAGCTCATCTAAAATTCATGAAACTTGGCATGCTCTCATGGAGCGGCATCAACATGCCATGGTAATTTTTTTGTCCCATTTGGGGCAGGTTTGGGTATAAACTTCTCATAAACCAGAGCTTCTCACAACAAGCCTGATGGTTTCGGTAGGGAACATTTCACCTTTCTGGACGAAACAATATCCGCTGCCTCTTCTGGATTTCAATTTTTTTCCTAGTGTCAACATAGAACAACAGGGGCGTTGTGTCAATTTTTGGGATTTTTCGCGGTTCGCTTGGACATTTTTATACATTAACTGAGTTTTCTATGTATTTATGTGCATAATTCAAATTTGAACTACATGCATATGCTCTAATGCATATAAATTGGTTGCAAATTCAAATATGTGTCCTTGGTTGCATGCTTAGGCCCCATGCAAGAAATAGGAATGAATGTCAAACACCCTGCCATGGTCACTAGGCCGCAAACATTGAGATACCTGGTTTTTAATTATAGTAAATCTAAAGCTCGTCTGAAATTCATGAAACTTGGCATGTTGTCATGGAGCGACATCAACATGCCTTGGGAAATTTTTTGTCCCATTTGGGGCAGGTTTGGGTATATGCTTCTCACAAACCAGAGCTTCTCACAACAAGCCTGATGGTTTTTTAATTCTAGTAATCGAAAGCTCATCCGAAATTCATGAAACTTGGCACGCTGTCATGGAGCGGCATCAACATGCAGTGGCAAAAAATTTTGTCCCATTTGGGGCAGCTTTGGGTATAAGCTTCTCATAAACCAGAGCTTCTCACAACACGCCTGATGCTTTCGGTAGGGAACATTTCGCCTTTCTGGACGGAACGATATCCGTTGCCTCTTCTCGATTTCATTTTTTTTCCTAGTGTCAACATAGAACAACAGGAGCGTTGTGTCAATTTTTGGGATTTTTCGGGGTTCGCTTGGACATTTTTATACATTAACTGAGTTTACTATGCACTTATGTGCATAATTCAAATTTGAACTACATGCACATGCTCTAATGCATATAAATTGGTTGAAAATTCAAATCCATGTCCTTGGTTGCATGCTTAGGTCCCATTCAAGAAATGGGAATGAATGCCAAACACCCTGCCACGATCACTCGGCCGCAAATATTGAGATACCTGGTTTTTTAATTCTAGTAAATCCAAAGCTTGCATGAAATTCTAAAACTTGGCATGCTGTCATGGAGTGGCATCAACATGTCGTGGTAAAATTTTTGTTCCATTTGGAGCAGGTTTGGGTATATGCTTGTTACAAACCAGAGCTTCTCACAACAAGCCTGATGGTTTCGGTAGGGAACGTTTCACCTTTCTGGACGAAACGATATCTGTTGCCTCTTCTCGATTTCATTTTTTTCCTAGTGTCAACATAGAACAGCAGGAGCGTTGTGTCAATTTTTGGGGGTTTGGGGGGGTCGTTTGGACATTATTATGCAGTAATTGAGTTTTCAATGCATTTATGTGCATAATTCAAATTTGAACTACATGCACATGCTATAATGCATATAAATTGGTTGAAAAATCAAATATGTGTCCTTGGGTGCATGCTTAGGTCCCATGCAAGAAATGGGAATGAATTTCAAACACCAGCGGCGCCGTTGATTGCCGACAAAACGTTAAGATACTTTGTTTTTTAAATTCTAGTAAATCCAAAACTCGTCTAAAATTCATGAAACTTGACATGCTGTCACGGAATGGCACCCGACATGCTGTGGTATTTTTCGTGTCCATTTTGAGAGAAGGTGCACTCGAATAACAGCCAACAAAGGCATTTTGAAAAAAATAGCTGCCACTTTAATATCTCAAACATTTGTATAATTCAAATCGTGTGCGTTCTGTTAACCATTCACATGACGCCACATGTCTTCATTTTAATGGCTATAGGAGGTGCCATGCGGACAGCCGCTTGACCTTGACTGAATGGGAGGCGTGCGAGCGGAGTCCGGTGCGCAGGTTGACCTAAAGGCGTGCAAGCTGTCCTCCAATGCGCAGGCTCACTGGGAAGCGTGCGAGCTGTACGTTGCGCATGCTCACTAGGAAGCGAGCCCTTTGACTTCCATGGCCGCCCGCCTTCCTCTCCATTAATGGTGACCGAGCCGCTGTTTAATACGGGCAGCCTTACTGTTCGCCTCTCATCCACCTCCCTCCCGCAGACCTCCACCAACGCCATGGTGCAGAATGATCATCTGCCACTAGTCTTCAAGTTTGGTGAAGTCGACTCCGAGCCGGAGGAGATAGAAAATAAGGACGAATGGGACCTCATGGACATGGCCCAGAACGAGCTGGCCGCGGCGGTTGCTGCCCCGCTCCCGTCCCAGCCCCCATCCCCGCGCCCGCGCCAGCGACCATCCCTGTAGCATTGACGGGCTGGTCGCCGAGCACTATCGCAGAGCTGGAAGTGGCAGGCATCAGCGAGGTCTCCGCGGACCTGCGCGAGCTCGTGTACATGCCAGCGCCAGCGCCCGTGCCCGTGCCCGTGCGCGCCCCTCCACCCACCATGGCGCCGGCCCCCGTGCGTTTGGCTGCACCCCGCCACGCCTGTGCCCCTGCCCGTGCGTGCCCCTCCACCCACCGCGGCGCCGGTCCCCATGCGTTTGGCTGCACCCGCCGCGCCCG
>LR738714.1:472028415-472040000 GCA_902687465.1 Secale cereale | reverse complement strand
CACACACACACACACACTTATAAGGACATGGTTGCATAACCAAATTAAAAATCCACTTACATAGGTGGCTACTACAACCATGGCATTTGCCAACACCATAGTAAACTATTACATGCATAATTACATAGGTGGCTACTACACACATGACATTCCAAACACACCAAAGTAAACCATATATTACATGCATGATTAACTAGGATAAACGATCATCTGGTCATCATCTACTTATTGTGACGCTTGCTCTGCTTGTGGCTCGATCTGGCCTCGTCGATTTGGGTAACGAGGCACTTCATCATGTCAAAAATCCGCATGTGCATCTCGTAGCAAGTGTACACGCTCTTGGCCGCAAACTTCAGGTGAGGTTCATCCAGTTGCCGCATCCAGGCCCCGTGCCAGGATACGAGACGTGTTTTGTTGGCATCCTGCTTCCTCTTTCATAGTATGATTCGATGATAGCCGAGGCGAGTTCAATCAGGGAGTCCTTCTTCGTGCTGCCCAGACCCTGTAGTGCTCACGGATTTTGACACGGTTCTTGCAGGCCAAGCCCGTAACCTAAGCGCTTTTACATCGTCGGTGGTTTCTACCTCTTGAGCTTGCGTCGCTTTTTCCCTTGAAGAGGAAAGTATTTCCCTCGGTTTGAGAACCAAGGTGTCAATCCAGTAGGAGACAACGCGCAAGTCACCAAATACCTGCACAAACAATGAGCAAATTGCACCCAACATGATAAAGGGGTTGTCAATCCCTTCACGGTTACTTGCAAAAGTGAGATCTGATGGAGATAGATAAATGGTAAAGTAAATATTTTTGGTTTATAGATTTAAAAGTAAAAGATTGCAAAATAGTAGATCAGAAACTTATATGAGGGAAAATAGACCTGGGGGCCATAGGTTTCACAAGAGGCTTCTCTCAAGATAGCAAATATTACAGTGGGTAAACAAATTACTGCCGAGCCATGGATAGAAAATTGCATAATTATGATGATATCTAAGGCAATGATCATGAATATAAGCATCACGTCCGTGTCAAGTAGACTGACTCCCACCTGCATCTACTACTATTACTCCACACATCGACCAAAACGATTCTGCATCTAGAGTATTAAGTTCATAAAGAACAGAGTAACACATTAAGTAAGACGACATGATGTAGTGGAATTAACTCAAGCAATATGATGAAAACCCCATCTTGTTATCCTCGATGGCAACAATACAATACGTGTCTCATCCCCTTCTGTCACCGGGTGAAAGCACCGCAAGATTGAACCCAAAGCATATCACTTCTCCCATTGCAAGCAAAAGCAATCTAGTTGGCCAAACCAAACCGAAAGTTTGAAGAGAATTACTAAGATATCAAATCATGCATATAAGAATTCAGAGAAGATTCAAATAATATTCATAGATAAGCTGATCATAAATCCACAATTCATTGGATCTCGACAAACACACCGCAAAAGAAGATTACATCTGATAGATCTCCAAGAACATCGAGGAGAACATGGTATTGAGAATCAAAGAGAGAGAAGAAGCCATGTAGTACTAGCTATGGACCCGTAGGTATGTGGTAAACTACTCATGCTTCATCAGAGGGGAAATAGGGTTGATGTAGATGCCTCCAGTGGTCGAATCCCCCTCTGGCAGAGTACCAAAAAAGGCCTCCAGATGGGATCTCGCGGATAGAGAAAGTTACGGCAGTGGAAAATTGGTTTCGATGCCTCCTCTAGGGTTTCTGGAATATATGTGAATATATAGGCGGAAGAAATGAGTCGGTGGAGTCATGGGGGGCCCACAAGGGTGGGGGCGCGCCCTACCCCCTGCGTGCCCTCCATCCTTGTGGCCACCTCGTGGCTTCGCTGACTTGCACTCCAAGTCCTCTGGATGCCTTCTGGTCCAAGAAAAATCATCGTAAAGTTTCATTCCGTTTGGACTCCGTTTGATATTCCTTTTCTGTGAAACTCAAAAACAAGGAAAAAACAGAAATTGGCACTGGGCTCTAGCTAGGTTAATATGTTAATCCCAAAAATAATATAAAATAGCACAATAATGCATATAAAACATCCAAAATAGATAATATAATAGCATGGAACAATAAAAAATTATAGATACGTTGGCGACGTATCAAGCATCCCCAAGCTTAATTCTTGCTCGTCCGCGAGTAGGTAAATGATAAGAATAGAATTTTTGATGTGGAATGCTACCCAACATATTTATCAATGTAATTCTTCTTTATTGTGGCATGAATGTTCAGATCCATAAGACTCAAAACAAAATTTTATCTATACGAAAAACATAATACTTCAAGCATACTAAAAGCAATATATAAGCTTCAAAAAATAACATGGCTAAAGAAAGTTAATCCTACAAAATCATAGTCTTTTATGCTCCCTCTTCTTAACAAAAAGTATAAATTATGCCCATCCCGGTGTCAATCAAGCAATTGTTTTAATACTTTAACATTCTTAAACCTTTTCAACTCTTCACACATTACATGAGCATGAGCCATGGACATGGCACTCTGGGTGGAATAGAAGGTGGTGATAGACAAAAGGAGGGAGAAAGTCTCACATCAACTAGGCAAATCAATGGACGATGGAGATGTCCATCAATTGATATCAATGTGAGTCAGTAGGGATTGCCATGTAACAGATGCACTAGAGCTATAAGTGTATGAAAGCTCAAAAGAAAACTAGTGGGTGTGCATGAACTTGCTTGCTCATGAAGACCTAGGGCATTTGAGGCAGCCCATCATTGGAATATACATTCCAAGTTCTATAATGAAAAATTCCCACTAGTATATGAAAGTGACAACATAGGAGACTCTCTATCATGAAGAACATGTTGCTACTTTGAAGCACAAGTGTGGAAAAGGATAGTAACATTGTCCCTTCTCTCTTTTCCTCTCATTTTCATTTTTTCTTTTTTCTTTCTTTTTAGGCTCCGTTTTTTGGAGACCCTTTTCTCTTTTTTGAGCCTCTTTAGCCCCCTTTATTTATAACGTCACATGGGAAAATGTTCTAATAATGACGATCATCACACTTTTATTTACTTACAACTCGATATTACAACTCGATACTAGAACAAAGATATGTCTCTATATGGATGCCTCCGACGGTGTACCAGGATGTGCAATGATCAAGAGTGACATGTATAAAAAAGTATGAACGGTGGCTTTGCCACAAATACTATGTCAACTACATGATCATGCAAAGCAATATGACAATGATGATGCGTGTCATAATGAACGGAACAGTGGAGTTACATGGCAATGTATCTCGGAATGGCTATGGAAATGCCATAATAGGTATGTATGGTGGCTGTTTTGAGGAAGGGTATAAGGTGGTTTGATGCACCGGCGAAAGTTGTGTGGCACTAGAGTGGCTAGCAAGGTGGAAGGGTGAGAGTGCATATCATCCATGGACTCAACATTAGTCATAAAGAACTCACATACTCTTTGCGAAAAATTTATTAGCCCTCGAACCATAGTACTATGACGCATGCCCCGAGGTTGGTAGGAGTTAACCAACGCGCGCCCCCAACCTTCACGCGAAGATAAACAATCAAGATACAATATTCTCCAACTCAGTTACATAGTTAGGGGACCATACATGCATGCTACGGGAATCACAAACCTTAACACAATTATTTCTTTGACTTCACAAACTTGCACTAGCATGACTCTAATATTACCATCTCAACATCTCAAAACAATTATAAGGAGTCAAACTTTTCATAGTATTCAATGCTCTCTATATGAAAGTTTTTATTATATCTCCTTTGGATGCCTATCATATTAGGACTAAATTCATAACCCAAGCAAATTACCATGCTATTTTTAAAGACTCTCAAAATAATATAAGTGAAGCAAGAGAGTTCAACAATTTCTATACAATAAAACCACCACCGTGCTCTAAAAAGATATAAGTGAAGCACTAGAGCAAAATTGCCTAACTCAAAAGATATAAGTGAAGCACATAGAGTATTCTAATAAATGGCGATTGAAGCGTGTCCATCTCAAAAGGTGTGTACATCAAGGATGATTGTGGCAAACTAAAAAGAAAAAACTCATATCATACAAGACGCTCCAAACAAAACACATACCACGTGGTGAATAAAAATATATCCTCAAGTAAAGTTACCGATAGACGAAGACGAAACAGGGGATGCCTTCCCGGGGCATCCCCAAGCCTAGGCTCTTGGTTGTCCTTGAATATTACCTTGGGGTGCCTTGGGCATCGTCAAGCTTAGGCTCTTTCCACTCCTTATTCCATATTCGAATAAATCCTTACCCAAAACCTGAAAACTTCACAACACAAAACTCAACAGAAAACTCATGAGCCCCGTTAGTAAAACAAAGCAAATAACCACTCAAGGTACTGTTGTGATCTCATTATTATTTTATATTGGTGTAATATCTATTGTATTCCAAATTTCCATGGTTCGTACCCCCTGATACTAGCCATAGATTCATCAAAATAAGCAAACAACACATAGAAAACAAAATCTGTCAAAAACAGAACAGTCTATAGCAATCTGAAAACTTCGTGTACTTCTGTAACTCTAAAAATTCTTTAAAATTAGGAAGGCATGGGTAATTTGTATAACAATTTTGTGTAAAATTTTCAGAAGCTTTTCACTTTCCAGCGAATTATTGAATTTTCTGAACTGGGCGCAAAAGTTTCTGCTTTTCAGCAAAATCAAATCAACGATCACCGTAAGCCATCCCAAAGGTCTTACTTGGCTGAAACACTAATTAAAACACCATAACACAATTACTACAAAAGTAATAATGTGTGAAATTTGAAAAACGGAACCAAAAAGCAAAAAAAATTGGGTTGCCTCCCAACAAGCGCTATTGTTTAACGCCCTTCGCTAGGCATAAAACATGAATAGATCTAGGTATTGTCATCTTTCGTATGCAATCCATAAGTAGCTATCATAACAGATTCAGAAGGCAATTTAATTTTCTTTCTTGGAAAGTGTTCCATGCCCTTGCTTAATGGAAATTGAAATCTAATGTTTCCTTCTTTCATATCAATAATTGCACCGATCGTTCTAAGGAAAGGTCTACCAAGAATAATAGGACATGTAGGATTGCAATCTGTACCAAGAACAATGAAATCTACAGGTACATAATTCCTATTTGAAACAATAAGAACATCATTAATCCTTCCCATAGGTTTCTTAATAGTGGAATCCGCAAGATGCAAATTTAAATAACACTCATCAATTTCACATAAATCTAACACATCACATACAGTTTTTGGACTCATGGAAACGCTAGCACCCAAATCACACAAAGCATGGCACTCATAATCTTTAACTTTGATCTTAATAGTAGGTTCCGACTCATCATAAAGTTTTCTAGGGATAGAAACTTCCAATTCAAGCTTTTCTTCAAAAGATTGGATCATAACATCAATGATATGTTTAGTAAAAGCTTTATTTTGTTTATAAGCATGAGGAGAATACAACATGGATTGCAACAAGGAAATACAATCTATTAAAGAACAATTATCATAATTAAATTCCTTGAAATCCAAAAGAGTGGGTTCATTGCTACTTAAAGTTTTGACCTCACCAATCACACTTTTATCAATTTTTTCATCAAAACTTCGAATCATTGGGACGCCTTTTAACTAAAGTTGACCCATCTCTAGTCCCATCTTTATCAAGATTTATATTGGAAAACAAATATTCAATAGGAGTCACATCAATCACTTTAAAATCTTCATCATTATTTTCACGGAAACTAGAACAACATGTTCTAACAAACAAATCTTTTTTAGCACGCATCTTAGCGGTTCTTTATTTGCACTCATCAATGGAAATTCTCATAGATTTGAGAGACTCATTGATATCATGCTTGGGTGGAATAGATCTAAGCTTCAAAGAATCAACATCAAGAGAAATTATATCCATGTTCCTAGCCAAATCATCAATCTTAAGCAAAAAAAAATCAACCAAAGCATTAAAATTCTTTTGTGCACTCATAAATTCTTTAACACTATTCTGAAAATCAGAGGGCATCTTATTATAATTTCCATAAGAATTGTTGTAGGAATTGCCATAGTTATTAGAGGAATTACTAGGGAACGACCTAGGATTAAAGTTTCCTCTATACGCGTTGGTACCAAAATTGTTCCTACCAACAAAATTCACATCCATAGATTCATTATTATTCTCAATCAAAGTAGACAAGGGCATATCATTAGGATAAATATGAGTACCCTTGCTAGCAAATAATTTCATAAGCTCATCCATCTTTCCACTCAAAACATTAATCTCTTCAATTGCATGCACCTTTTTACTAGTGGAAGATCTCTCAGTATGCCATTGAGAATAATTAACCATTATATTATCTAAGAGCCTAGTAGATTCTCCTAAAGTGATTTCCATAAAAGTACCCCCGCGGCCGAATATAAAAGATTTCTAGAAGCAAAGTTCAATCTGGCATAATTTTTTTGTATAATCATCCATATATTCAAACCATGCGTAGGGCAATCTCTTATCATAAGTTTCATCCTGTTACAAGATTGTGCGTCATGCTCATGATCAAGTTGTTTAAAATTCATAATATCATTCCTAAGGGAGATGATCTTAGCGGGAGGAAAATACTTGGAAATAAAAGAATCTATACACTTATTCCATGAATCAATACTATTTTTAGGCAAAGATGAAAACCATGTTTTAGCACGATCTCGTAGTGAGAACGGAAATAGCTTTAATTTAACAAGATCATTATCCACATCTCTTTTCTTTTTTATATCACACAAATCAACGAAATTGTTTAGATGGGATGCGGCATCTTCAATAGGAAGGACAGAAAATTGATCTTTCATAACGAGATTCAATAAAGCGGCATTAATTTCACAAGATTCCGCATTAGTGGCGGGAGCAATCGGAGTACTGATAAAATCATTATTATTAGTGTTGGAAAAGTCACACAATTTGGTATTTTCTTGAGCCATCTTGAAAAAGCAATCAGTCCAACACACGAGCACACAAAAAGCAAGTGAACAAGACAAACAGAAAAAGGGTGAAGGAAAGGCAAATCTTTTCGAAAATCATCTTAGAAGTGGGGGAGAGGAAAATGAGAGGCGAAGGGAAGATAATGTAAATGCAAGAGATGCGAGTTTTATGAAGGGTGCTTGGTGTGTCTTGACTTGACGTAGATCTGAACGGCACCAGAGATTGGCGAGTTGACATAAGACAAATCTTGACTCTTGACTTGGCGTAGATCCCCCCGGCAACGGCGCCAGAAATTCTTCCTGCTACCTCTTGAGCTTGCATTGGGTTTTCCCTTGAAGAGGAAAGGGTGATGCAGCAAAGTAGAGTGAGTATTTCCCTCAGTTTGAGAACCAAGGTATCAATCCAGTAGGAGACAATGCGCAAGTCGCCAAATACCTGCAAAAACAATAAATAACTTGCACCCAACGCGATAAAGGGGTTGTCAATCCCTTCACGGTTACTTGCAAAAGTGAGATCTGATAGAGATAGATAAATGGTAAAGTAAATATTTTTGGTATTTTTGGTTTATAGATTAAAAAGCAAAAGATTGCAAAATAGTATATCAGAAACGTATATGAGGGAAACTAGACCCGGGGGCCATAGGTTTCACTAGAGGCTTCTCTCAAGATAGCAAATATTATGGTGGGTAAACAAATTACTGTCAAGCAATTGATAGAAAAGTGCATAATTGTGATGAGATCATGAATATAGGCATCACATCCGTGTCAAGTAGACCGACTCCTGCATGCATCTACTACTATTACTCCACACATCGACCAAAATGATCCTACATCTAGAGTATTAAGTTCATAAAGAACAGAGTAACACATTAAGTAAGACAACATGATGTAGCAGAATTAACTCAAGCAATATGATGAAAACCCTATCTTGTTATCCTCGATGGAAACAATACAATATGTGTCTCATCCCCTTCTATCACTGGGTGAAAGCACCGCAAGATTGAACCCAAAGCATATCACTTCTCCCATTGCAATCAAAAACAATCTAGTTGGCCAAACCAAATTGAAAGTTCGAAGAGAATTACTAAGATATCAAATCATGCATATAAGAATTCAGAGAAGATTCAAATAATATTCATAGATAAGCTGATCATAAATCCACAATTCATCGGATCTCGACAAACACACCGCAAAATAAGATTACATCTGATAGATCTCCAAGAACATTGAGGAGAACATGGTATTGAGAATCAAAGAGAGAGAAGAAGCCATCTGCTACTAGCTATAAACCCATAGGTCTGTGGTAAACTACTCACGCTTCATCAGAGGGGAAATAGGGTTGATGTAGATGCCTCCATTGGTTGAATCCCCCTCTGGCAGAGTACCGAAAAAGGCCTCCAGATGGGATCTCATGGATACAGAAAGTTACGACGGTGGAAAAGTGGTTTCGATGCCTCCTCTAGGGTTTCTGCAATATATGTGAATATATAGGCGGAAGAAATAGGTCGGTGGAGTCATGGGGGGGCCACAAGGGTGGGGGCGCGCCCTACCCTCTGCGTGCCCTCCATCCTTGTGGCCACCTCGTGGCTTCGCTGACTTGCACTCCAAGTCCTCTAGATGTCTTTTGGTCCAAGAAAAAACATCATAAAGTTTCATTCCGTTTGGACTTTGTTTGATATTCCTTTTGTGCAAAACTCAAAAACAAGGAAAAAACAAAAAACTGGCACTGGGCTCTAGGTTAATAGGTTAGTCCCAAAAATAATATAAAATATCATTATAATGCATGTAAAACATCCATAATAGATAATATAATAGCATGGAACAATCAAAACTTAAAGATACGTTGGAGACGTATCAGTGGTCTCCACCGTAGCAAACTTGCAGTCGGTGATGTTGACAAACCTGGCGAAATGGTCGGAAGGCTCTGTGGCCATGCAGTAGTGGTAGATGAGGACATGATGGCGCACGCATAACTGGGCGACGGCAACCTTCTGATCTATCTTGGGACGACCGATGGTGTACTGGAGGTCGATGCCGACCACCTTGTAATTGTCTCGAGCAATCAACTGCTCAACGGTGTTGATGTAGTCGTCCACCACGGCCGGGTCGATGGTGTACACCACCGATAGATCCGTCTCCCTCACGTGGGTTTCCACTTTATGCTCGCCGAAATCCATTGGAGCACCGCTAGACATCCCATCTTTATGTGTCGTCGTGGGTTTGCTTGTTGTGTTGTGGGGCACAATCGAAAGGTTGAAGAGACTAAGGTTATAATGGCCGCGGGAATTAAAGGGGAAGCCGGACGGCCTGGAATATAGGCACGCCCTGATGGCAGTTCTAATTTGTAGCGCGTAACTCCATCGTGCCGCACGTAACTGCATTGTGTGGCAACGCGTGTGGCGCAACCACGTGCATATGGGACGCCCGACATGATCGTGCGCGGGCCCAGCCGCTGGTAGAGCACGCGCAGAGGGACGCAAGCAGAGCGGTCCGTGGTCGCCTCAATGGCGAGCAACCATATATATATATATATATATATATATATATATATATATATATATATATATATATATATATATATATATATATATATATATATATATATATATATATATATATATATATATATATACAGCCGGTCTATTCTCATAACATTATGAGAATAATATTCTCGTAACACTTCCGAACTGCATTGTAAAACTGCATTGGAAAGCTATGCGCACTGTACCACAGAGACCAGCGAACTTCATGTTTGAAAAAACTGTACGTGTTGTTTTTTCGGTACCTTTTTTGCTCTAGTTTTTTAACCGTTTATCGGAATTATGCGTGTAATATACCGTTGAAAAGCTATGGAGTAGACGCAAATTCGCCATGTTGAACACTTTTCAAAATTCATCATAGTTTAAGAGCAGTTTCGAAAATCGTGCGGCTCACAACGAATGGCAGCGAGCGTTTTTTGACGTTTTTCTTTTCTAAACCGCTTGCCGGAATAAAACGTATGATACACCATTGGAAAGGTATCGTCGGCGCGCATCTTTTTCGTATCTATTATTTTTTCTAATTCGCTACGGATTAAGAGCAGTTTTGAATTTACTAAATTGCGGAATTGTGTTTTTCTATCGTCGGCGCGCAACTTTTTTTTCGAAGGAAAGTGGACCGCATTACTTTTTGACGGAAGTAAGCGAACTGCATTACTTTTTGTTGTCGTTTCCGTAATAATTTTCTATACCTCACATTTTTTTGCAGTAAGTGAACTACAACACAATCAAAAGTGAAGCACGACACTACTGAATGTGAACCGTTTGGGGTTTTATTGTTGTTTTTTATAACTTTGATATGAACGTTTTCCAACTTTTTTATAAACCAAAGTGGACCACATACATACAGAATTAACTCTAGGCATAACCAAAGTGGACCGCATACATATAGATTTAGCTCTGAGCATACATCCAGTCATACATACATCAGAATTAGCTCTCAAACACCTCCAGCAACTAACTGAAACCACATGGGCTGACTTTTGCCGCCTAGCGCACAACACGCACACGCCTAGCGCACTGCACGCTGATGCTTCTCGCCCCTCGTTGGTTACCCCAAGTGGAAGGTTTGAGATGCAGTGTAGCGGAAGTTTTCCCTTAGCAAAGATACCAAGGATCGATTTCCCTGAGACTCCCAGTTTCAACAAGAAGGTGTCAACTGCTAACAGCGCCAGATATTAGCAATCAACGTGGACCTGCACACAGATACAAATAACTTTGCTCCCAACGAGTACAGAGAGGTTGTCAATCCCTCCGGCCTTGTAGTTTACAAAGGATCAAACGCAAGTGATAATAGTGATAGGTATTGCTACAATAGTAAGTAAAAACAGAAAGTAAATAGCGGATGTGATCAGTGATGGTAATATGGACCGGGGTCTCATGATGTTCACTAGTGATGTCTCTCTACCAAAAGACGATAAAACAGCTATGTGAGGTAAACGAATTACAGCTGGGCAATTGACAGAATTATGTGCGCAAACCAATGCTAATTATATTGCAAGAAAGGTAGAGGTTCAAAGCATGGGCGGTACGCCAAGGTAAGTAGACTGAAATCCATCAATATCTACTACTAATCATCCACCTTGAGATATCTATCCAGAACATCTCGCTGGTATTAAGTTGCGAGTCCCACCCATAGTGTAAACTCAAAGCAACAGACAACTGCATTAAAAGAACTTTGCATAAAGTAAACAATCCTTGCACCCGCGGGCACAAGCACCGTTGTTTTCCCCCTTGTGGCAACAGCACATCCCCTAGACTCATGTTTCTGTCACTCAAGCTAGTCATCGAGGGGCATGAACCCACAATCAAGCATAACGTTCCCTCTTGGAGTCACTACCTACTACTTGGCCAAAGCAATAAATAACAACGGAGAACATGCAAGAATTACTTACGAACATAAATATAAAAGAGGTAGATCAAATATATTACTCAAACACAATCTGAACATAATCTCACAATCCATCGGATCCTAGCAAACTCAACATAGCAACAGCATAAGGATTACATATGTGCCTCGATCATGTAGGGCAGCTCACGAGGTCTAATTAGTGAAGCACAAGAAGGGGAGGAGAACATCACAT
>LR738714.1:472012237-472027044 GCA_902687465.1 Secale cereale | reverse complement strand
GCTGCACTGGAGAAGATGGGGAGGGAGGTGGGGCGGTGCGGGGAGGGAGATGGGGAGGGAAGTGGGGCGTGGGGGAGGGGTGTTAGGAGAATAAGGTTTTTGTTAGGAGAATAAGGTCTTAAGGGGTGTTATGAGAATAGACCCACCCTATATATATATATATAGCAGTTGAACACGCAAGGAAAAGCTGTCCACAAGCCGAGCGCGCCGGCGGGCGTGAGGAGAGCACGTCGACGGACGCGAGCAGAGCGCACCACGGTGCCTAACGGCGATCACAGCGCGCCGCTGCACCTAACGGCGAGCAGAGCTTGCCGAGGGACACGAGCAGAGGCTGGCACAGTGATACGTGGCAAATAGGATAAACTATGTTAGTGATGTCGAAGACATCAAAAACGAATCAGATTAGAGTTGCGTGTGCGATACGTGGCATACAGTTGATCCATCCGAGCTGATTGTGATGGAATAAGCCATGTGTGTTTTGGGAAAACGCTTAATGGTATATAACCTTAAATTTAACCAACAAAATGTTAATGCATGTTACAAAAACTATATAACTGTAAACTATGTTCAAATACGAATCCAAGGATATAATCTTCGGCGACATGCATTCATATTTTATTAGTTCAATACTACTTATAAACTAGGACCGGGGTATAGTAGGTAATTAAATCACAAACGTTTTTTTATTAACCGTATGTGTACGTGTCCTTTCATCCTCCTCACGCATGTCTTGTCACCCCGCTGCCGCAGACAGCTTCGAGCACAAGCTTGAGCAACGCGCGGGGGCGTTATTTTGGCCAAACGGTGGTGAGCATGTTCCCGCGTAACCGCGCAGGTTCCGGCGCAAGCTTCCCGCCCGACTCGGTGAAATCCCCCAAAATCCCAGTGCTTACCGACCTGCTATATAAACCCTCACGGTCGGCAAGTCTTGCGCCGCATTTTCCCCTCCCTCCCTATAGCTTAGCGCATCTGCTTCTCCCATTATCGCCAATGGCACCAGCCCGTCGTTGTCGCTCAGCCACTCCGCCGTCATCAGAGGATAGCTCCAGCTGGGAGGCTACACCGCGGCGGCGGCGCAATCCCCAGCATAGTGTAGTGCGCGGGCATCCCTGTTGGGTGTTCGCTGAAGACCCACCACACGCTCCGCCGCCGCTGTCCGTAGGTAGCTGTTGCCAGCCGCCGTTGCCGCCACACCACCGTCGAAAGCTAGGGCCATCGCCCGCTCCGGCGCCACGGCCCGAAGGCGGGAGGTGGCCGTCATGGCCGCCAACCCCCAGCTGGCCACCGTGGCCATCACCCGCTCCATCAGCGCGGCCTGAAGGTAGGAGGTGGTGGTCGTGGCCGCCACCCCATCGTCGGCCGCCGTGGCCGCCAGCCCACCATCGACCGCCGGGTTCATCACCCGTTCCGCCAACGCCGCCTGAAGGAGGGAGGCGACAGTGGAGGCCCGCACGTGCGTCAGCGACCTAGCACGCTACATCGAGTTCCCGCGGGAGGAGGAGGAGTGCCTCGTCGAGCACGCAAAGAGCCTTACCGTAGCCGTGGCCACAGCACACGCCGACGCGGAGGTGAGGAATCAGGAGATCTACGAGCAGTCCGACTGCTTTGAGAGGGGTCATCTAGAGCGGCAGAGGGTGTTCAAGGCGACCGTCACTGAAGGTGCAGCAGCAGCAGGCACCGTACTGCAGTTGTCCAGCTCGTTGGTAGGCTCCTCCTCCTCTTCCTCTTACTGAGCGCGCTCGGCAGAGGAGAGGCTGCCGGAAGTAGTACAAAGCCCCTTACTAACAAGAGATCTCGTCCCAAGATCTTAGGAACGAGACGGAAGGGAAAAAGGAAGAACAAAGTTCTTCTTGGACAAAGGAGTGAAACCAAAGAAACTTGAGAGGTTGAACAACTTGAAAGAGAGTACACAACGGAAATGAACGAGATTGAGACGCTCCGGTAAAATGTGGAAACAAGGCATATGACGAGAACCAAGAGCTTAAATGACAGGAGGGACATTGGAACCACTCCGGTTAATAAGAGATAGAAAAGGAATTTGAACGAAGGAATTCGGGCAGCACTCCGGCTGAAAATGGAAGGGATAGAACATAACCTCGAGAAGATGGAAAAATACTTGACAATATGAACAAAATGATGCCTCTGGAAGAATTTAAAGAGTGGAATGAAAAGAACGGACAATAATATGGCAAGTTCTGCCACAAATGAATTCGAAAGAGCATCTTCAAAAGAAAGGCATGAACAGAGTTGTTGAAAAAAATCAACAACAAAAGAATTAGATCGATGTGGGCTTATGGAAAACATCTCACACTTGAGGTGAATTATGCCACAACCAAAAGATTGAATAGCTGAGAAGAACGAACTAATGCAAAACTCCACTTGAGAAGAATACGGAGAATTAATTGCACTTCGAGACACAAGAAGAAGAATGCTTGAGCTGCTCCACAAGAATTTGATGAACACTTGAAGAAATCATTAAATCATGATGAGCCACCATGAAGAACTCCCGTAACAAAAGGACGATGAGATAGAAACGGAGTGTGAAAATAATAAGATTAAAGTCTTGCGATAATTTAGACGGGGGTTCCGACGAGATAGCCGAGAAAAACTTTGAACTCCGAAAAAAGAAAAGAAGAAAACACTTGGGATTAACGCGGTTAACCGTTGGGGCATCGAACGACCTCCAAATGGAACGAAATTCGACAGGCGGTCTACCGGTGATATACCAAGGCCACTCGACAAATCTCGGCCCATTTCGAGAACGTTTTTCTCCCGCTCACGAAACAAGATTTGAGAGGTGCAACGGGTGCATGTGAGAGTGTCAGATCCCGAAACGGACAACGAAGAAAAAGATCGGATGCAAGTTTTTAAAACATGAGGATGCAATGCACATGATGACATGGCAAAATGCAACACGCAAGCAGATGACATGGCAACGACAACGAATAAGTAGAAGACACCTGGTGCATCGGTCTCGGGGCGTCACATTTGTGCTCTTCATAATGTGTGATCTTCGTAATGCAAATCGACACTCAGAACAAGGCCATGGAGGTTGTGCCGACCACCCCTGAGGAGGTGGCCACAGATGAGGGTGTGTGTCGGAGGAACCCCCTAGCGGCAAGTGCCATAACTACGACTATTACCATGAGGAGGGGGGTCCAACTCACTTCTGCAAGGTGATGCTTGTTGCTGAGCTTCAGTGCATCTCGATGCCCCTGGACTTCAGCAAACACTTCCCCGCCATGCCACAAGAGTTCAAGCTGAGAAGAAACATCGGCTGCTCATGGAGGGTGACTGTCCGGCTGATGGACGATAGGGTGACACTCGATCACGGTTGGCCCCCCTTCACCGTCGTCCATCAGATCAGGATCGGCTACATGGTGACGTTCAAGTTGCTCACTCCCAACACGCTCAAGTTCATCGTATTCAACGACGAAGGCATTGAAGTGGTGACCAAGTGCGGCAAGCACGACGACACCTTTACTGTGAACATCTAGGACTGCCCTTTCTATGCTCAGCTGGTTTAGTTTCTTATCGTATTGTTATGCATTTGAACTGATATGTTTGAGTGTGGCACTGTATGTAAACTGCAGCTTGCTATGTTTAGTTTCATATCTTTTGTTGTGTGTCTATGATTTATTCTTCATGCTGTTGTGTGCTGGTAACCTCACCACCTCACCGAGTAGGTTACCAGAAATCATGTGTTGCATGGAACCAAACAACTTGTAGTTGTGTGAGCCAAGCCAATGCGGGCAACCAAATGCTATGGCAAAATTACTCCCCTAATTCAATAGGACGAGATGCGGGAAATCAAACGAAGTGTAGATGTGGATTTTTTGCTTGTTTTCCTTCAACCAGGATCTATTGAGCCAAGCTGGGCTAGCCAAGCCCGACTCACAAGGCTACCAAACACGTCCTAGGTGATGACCTTGCCTGATCCTCAAAATAAAATAAAAAAGGAGATGGCCTTGCCCCAAGGAGTCATGTGGGAACATGTCCTGACACATTGTGGTCAAGTGGACACCATAGTCACTTTTTTTAAAATGAGAGGGGTCCCCCCTCCCCGGCCCCAGCTTTTTATTAAAAAAGCCAAGGCCACATCAATTCAAACTACAACAGTTCATGGTTCACGACTTGCAGTTTGAGAAATCAACTACAAATGCCTACTTATTACAACTGCATCCAATAACAATTTTACCACACACACACCCAGTCATACAACTACACCAGAAAAAGTAAAGCTTCCTACACTACAGCATCAGGAGGGTGTAGATGCAGGATCTCGCGAGGCGATCCTAAGCAATTCTCATCGCCGATGATCGAGAAGTCTTAGGCAGTTGAGGAGCAATGTGGCTTGAGCATCTGAGCAGAGAACGTCCCATTGTCGCACCAGTGAACCCACCACACATTTCATACTTCGCCATTTTCGCCCCTGGAAAACAAAATCATTCCAAACTCGCCATAAGCCCCACAAAGTGGCAGATGTAACCAAGTTAACTCCATCACACTTCTTCCCACATTTCTAGAAGGAAGCAAGGGACTCAAAACCACAAGGTACAGAAATTTGCATAATATCAGCCACAATCTCCCACATTAGTTTAGCCACGGCACAGTCAAAGAACAAGTGATGAATAGTTTCAGGTTCTGAACGGAAAACACAAGACATGTCAAGTACTACCCGACGCTTAGCTCGATTATCCCGAGTTAAGCTCTTGTTACGCATAATAAGCCACAAGAACACATGAATATTGGGTGGTACCTTAATTTTCCAAATACAATCTTTTAGCTCACTATGAATCCCCCAAAGGTTAGCTCGATTATCCCGAGATAAGCTATTCTTACGCATAATAAGACACAAGAACACATGAATATTGGGTGGTACCTTAATTTTCCAAATACAATCTTTTAGCTCACTATGAATCCCCCAAAGTTTATCATCTTATAGAAGGATCTCACCGAATAAATCCCAGAATTCTCGAGCACTCACACGGCTTTATCACAAGCCGCGGTTACAGGAGTATTCCTAACCAAATGTAACAGCTCCAACCATTTCCCATATAAAGACTCATCTACACATCTTCTAAAATATAGTTTCAGGGTAGCCCCATCCCATACTTGTGCAACAGTGCAATCCTGTTGCTGGAAAATGTTGAACAAATCCTAGAAACTGGTTTCAAAGAAACTTTGCCCGCCCACTGATCATGCCAAAAGGAAACATTCCTTCCATTACCCACCTCCCATCGATAAAAATTCCTCAAACCCCCAAATGCCCACCAAATACTTTTCCAAAAGGGATATCCCAAACCTGGCTTACCATTCAAAATATCAGGCTTATCAACACCATACTTATAGCATAATTTTTTCCCAGTCACTATCTCTATTATCAAAAAACCTTTTACTCCAAGCAGGCAACAAGGCCATGTTGAAGTCTCTCAGGTTTGTCACCCACTTAGCTAGGTGGTACTTGTGTTCATTCCCATAGTTTCCCCAGAAAAAGTGAGACATTTGTGATATAATTGCCTCATTGGCCCATTTAGGAAACTTCATCATAGACATCAAGTATGCAAGAATGCTGGTAATGCAAGTAGATATCAAAATCAACTTGCTCCTGTAAGACATATTTCTCCCCAACCACCCAGAAATATTTATAATTATTCTATCAATGATGGGCTGCAGGTCCTCTCTTCTTAATTTTTTGAAGGGGCACTCCCAAATATTTAAAGGGAAAAGTGCCCATCTTGCAACAGAAAACTTGTGCAAAGCAATCAACGGAGTCCTCGTCCACATGAATGGTATGGAAGTCAGTCTTATGAAAAATTATTTTAAGGCCAGAAAGTTTTTCAAAACAAGAAAGAATCCATTTTAAGTTCCTAGCTTGGTCCACAAAATTTTCCAAGAAGAGTATGGTGTCATCTGCATATTACAGACTCACCACCCCGAGGGATAACATGTGGTAGCAGACCAGAAATCGGGTTATTTTTAACAGCCTTACATAGCATTTTTGTAACACACATCAGCCACAAGGTTGAAAAGAAATGGGGAGAAGGGATCCCCTTGTTTGAGCCCTTTGCCACACACAAAATGAGAGCCATTAGTATTGTTGATTCTAACATACGAGGAACTTCGAAAAAGAGTACTACAAATCCACTTTTTTCCAAAACCTCTAGAAGCGAGCATTTCCACGAGGAATTCCAAACTCACTCTATCATAGGCTTTCTCATAGTCCAGCTTAAGAATAAGTTCACTAGTCCTTGATCTATGCACCTCATGTATCACTTCATGAGCCATCACAACACTTTTCAGTATGAATCTCTCTTTAATAAAAGTCATTTGATTCAAAGAGATCATCCTATCACAACACCACAGTCAATATCGACGAGGGAGGGAATGACGACCTTTAGGGGATCTTGAGCCATGCTTATTATTGGACTAGGAGCGTGTGATATCTTTTTCTCCTAATGCAACGCACGAGCATATTTCGTAGTTCACTCAAAAAACAATGCAAACAGGGAAAATCACCAAGAAAACTGGGGTAGCAGTTTATTTATCAGCATTGAAGATTGAACACGATGGAAAAAGGCCTATCTTTCTTGCGAATTACTACAGTGTAAGAGACCAACACAGCCACCGATCAAATTCCTTGGTGGCAAAGAAGATGACTACCAGTACAAGAATATCAATCGACCTAAACGAATTAACAGGGGACGGCAACATCATTCGATCCTAGCTACGGTTTCCAACGCTGCAAAACTGTCGCCTCGGAAACTACAGTCATCTCCTGTTTGTTCATAGCGAGTGCTTCTTCCACCTCACCAACGAGTTCAGGAACTCCATCACCTGCACGAGAGCCAAACGATCAGGAATCCATTCGTTGAACAGAGCCGGCAGGAGCAGAGAGAGAGAGCAAAAGAAAAACTAGAGAGAGCTTTACTTCAGACGGGTCCCTGAGGGAGTAGAAGGCTTCCGTTTCCTTGGGCGCCTGCGAGACCAGTATCCCGTATCCGCAGTTCCTCTCCCGAAGCACCTGATGGAACCAACGGGGAAGAAGACCATGAGCTTACAGTTTACGGCCGGGCCAAATATCAGAATGGGCTGCACAGCTGCCAGAGAAAGAAAATGGAGACCTTGAACGCGTCTTCGTCGGTGCGGTCGTCGCCGATGTAGATGGGGATCACGTTCTCGGAATCGCTCAGCCCGAGCGACTGAAGCAGGAACTCGACGGCCTTACCCTTGTCCCAGTCGATCACCGGACGAACCTCTAAAACCATTCGCCCGTTGGTCACCTTGAGACGGGGGAAGCCCTCCAGCACCTCGTTTACGAGCCGTGCGACCAGCTCCCAGTCCTGCGATCAGCAAGCAGGCACAACTGTCAGGCGAATCTGCGGGTGCATGCCGTCCATGGGAGGAGAGACCGACAGAAGAGGCAAAACAGAGCATCCGGTGTTATGTTCGAGGCGCAGGGTTTTTACCTTCTCGTCTACGTTGCGGTAATGAACAGACACGCAGAACTTGTTGTCCTCAACGCTCGCGCCTTCGATTCCGCTCGTGACTTCCAAAAGGGCCTTGGAAACCTGTTGCAAAATTTTTGCCCATTAATACTACGACACAAGAATCACTGAAATTTGCATCAACGGAACCCCTCTCATTTTCTGAAGTTTCAGTTGTTCAGTCGACTAAAGTATTACAGTTTGTCAGCTCCATCAGAGTTAAATAAGAAGAAGCGCACCTCATCGATCATAGGCAGAAAATCGCGAGCAGGTTGGAAGAGGTTGGCTTCTTTTCCCTACAAGTAGGGTTAAGGAACCGTGAGTACCGGCGCGCATAACATATTTGTGCGAATGTGAAAAGACAGTGAGTTTCATCATCTCTGAAACATATGAGCAGGAAATGCTCACCTTTTCAGTGTTGTGTTCATAATGTGCTGCTGAAGATGTCATTATGTCCATCCCATGACTTCCAGCATAGCAGAGTTCCTTCAGTTTTACGAATTCAAGAACCTGCATAAATTAGAATAAGACTATCAGATTAACCAGGCATTAATTGCAGATCTCTGGGATTCTGATATCAAACATGCATATATCAAATTAATCAGGCATATAACTGCATATCCCTAAGAAGGATTCTGATATCTGATAGTAGTACAGTGACATGTGCAAAGAGTTAGTATAGTTATCCACACCTTCTTCCGGGACCTTCCGCTGACGATGGCAGCAGGGAAGTACTTGGCGACGTTTCTCACAGCAGCTCTCATCTGAGGAGAAAATGTTTTTGGGACAGCTATAAGCAGGGGCTCATTTGTTGATAACCAAGAAATGCTACTAGTAGTTTAAGCAGGTTATTCTGATTTACCACAGGGGACATGACGGCTTTCTCAGGGTCGTCGACGATCGGCGACAGGGTGCCATCGTAGTCCAAGAACACAGCAATCTTCTTGCCCTGTGCACTGGCTACGATCTGCTTGAAGGAAGCCAGAGCAGAAGGGCATTTTGCCTGCAGCACAAGACGCATATCTGTAAGCCTTTCTTCAGAAGAGGCATACTAACTAGACTCCTGCTTACTGAACGGAATCATGGAAAATCTTACCATCCATGCAGTGTAGGCAGGATCTTCTTCAGGCAGGTCTTCCTGACCGAAGACCACGTTGTGCTTCTTACGCGGCGAGGAGGATTTCATGGCATCCAGCAGCCCGCTCACAAGGACCTCCTCGATCTTGCGCCTGCTGACGTTTACGCCGGCGCCACCAGCGCCGGAGTAACCTCCGGGCCTGACTGAAAACGGCATCATGTTGGAAGGCAGCACTCCCATCAACGACTGGCTCATTGCCATCGGATCACTGATGACCGGCGAGCCGTTGCTCAAATCCATCGGGTCAGACGAAGAAAAAATGTGGTCAGTACGGTGGTGGCCTCTCTTTCAGCTGGATTTGTTCAGCCCACGGTCTTGTCGATGAAGAACCACTTCTTCAGCGTTTTCTTGTCACTGCAGGTGTGGAGGAAGTTCATCAACAGAAGAGTACCTGAGAACTGAGCAGAAAAGGAAGGTACGATGGCGTTAGGGAAAGGTCGTCTGCTCCATGAGAAAAGAGAAGGTAATTCAGGATGATTTGTAGTAGTACCTTGTCATGCTGAGAGAGATGACACATCTATATCACAAGACTGGGTTGGCACATAGGAAAGGCCATACAAGCCAGCTCCGTTAACTTCAATGTTCAGAATGATGCAAAGGCCGGGGCTTCAACCTCCTCCTCAAAAAAACTCCAATGTTCAGAAAGTTTCACTGCACGCATCAAGAAGAAGAGGATCTTTTCAGTTACCCGGAAAGATCAAATAGCAGACTCGTTACTCCCATGACGTTGACAACCACACATGGATCAAGTGTAAAGCCATGTTAAATATGTGTCGTTATCACGAGCAGAGGAAGAAAACAACATCCAGGAAAAGCAGAAGGAGAAGTAAACTGTCAAAGTAAAAACTTGCAGATGGCTGGGTTGGCCTTGACCATGGTTAACGTACGGTAAACTAATTGCCAAAAGAAATATTCTGAAAGAATATAAGCATCTGCAATGATATGCCGGCCTAATCACTGGTGCCATGTGTGCTCTGGCCCAGGTGATAATGCCTTGGTGAGTGTTTCTGTTTCTCCCTCTGAACTTAAGAACGGTAGGTAAACCTAACGCATCTATATTCTGTACGCAAGTTTAGCGCGATTAAATTGCAATATGAGAAGAGCATTGCACCGCTATAAGCCATGGCCCAAGCATAAGAACGTCAGCTCCTGTGTTGTAACCAAGCTATGATGGAAGCATGAGAACGTCAGGTTACAGCAGGTTCGTGGGAAAAGGCCAAGTTTCAAACGTTTGACTTGACTATCAGTTCGGTAATTCAACCTTGTTGTCGACGACCAAATCTTCAGCGGAAGATTTTATAATAAACGAAATAATTAATAGAACCTCAACAATATACACGCTGCTAAATGCTATGGAGTACTCCTAAAAAAATGCAGGACATCAGCAAATCAGTCTAGGGGGGTTCAATGGTACGTAATCAAGAGAAGGGGATTCAGTCCAATAGCAGGCTCTGGTCCCCCGGCAAATTGCAACCAGCTATCTGCCAAATTTCATAGGGAGAGAGGGGAGAATAAGGAGGAGGAGGAGGAGAGCCCCCAGGCAAATTTCAGTCCAGCTTTGGCACTTGCTGTGCCTTTCGGCAGATGCATCAACACGAAAGAACATGGAAGAATACTCCTCAAGAACAAATATTTGACCAACCGAGCATTGCATGCGAGCAAGTAATCTAGGCGACTGGCTAGGAGAAGAAGAAGATGCACACCTTGATGTATGAAAGTGACTTGGATTGAGCGCGAGAGGTGGGGAGTCGAGCAATACGCGAGGAGAGGGAGGCGAGGAGAGAGGGGGAGAACGGCGTCGATGCCAAGACTATTTATAGAGGCGCTGGCAGGGAAAAAGGGCGAGGCAAATCTTTGAAGAATTAAATGGCGCCTACATGTTTTTGTTACGCCATGTAGAGTATCTGCTAGGTGCACTCGCGGGGATTTCGAACCCTTCGCTTTCGTCCAGATTCATCGAACAAGGAGAGGACCTCGCGATAACATTAATAACTGTTGAAAAAGGGCGTGAAATTAGGTCAATTCACCGCTTGTGGAGCACGTTGCACTACACTTCACTTGCAAAAATACAAATATATCTAGTATGTATCTACTCTAAAGATTTCGAAACGATCTACATACGGATGTATATAGACGTATTTTAGAATGTAGATTCATTTTTTTGCTCCGTATGTAGTCCATAATAAATATCTAAAAACACGTATATTTAGAAACGAAGGGAGTATATATATATACCAATATAAAAAGATCCTAAGAAAATCTTGGCCAATCCAATGACCTAGACTACTCTAATGACGAGTGTTTAACATGTTTAGCATGTTTCTTTCTGCGATAAAAGCGTGTAATTAATAGTATCATACTAAATAGTATATTGCTAATTATATAATTAACACTTCAATAATATCATAGTAATATCGATATGTAATTAATATACTGCCTAATATCAACGTGCATTGCACGTACACATTTACTAGTACAACTAAGGAATACCCCCTTCGTTCCTAAATATAAGTCTTTTTATTATATATATACATATATATATTTAAACACAGTACAGACGCAAAGTGTTCATACATACGCGCATATACTCACCCCTATGAACGCACACACGCACAGCTTACCCCTATGAGCACCTCCGAGAGACTGAGCCGGCATATCATCTTGAGATTTACGAAGTCATCGTAGGCGCCTCGTCGTAGACGGGAACGTCTTCTCCCACTGAAAGCGCATCATCAGAAAATCCTGAAATAAATCCAGAAATAATGCGAGCACCAGAACTTGAACCCCTGATGGGCTGGAGATACCACTGTCCCTCTAATCATCCAACCACATGTTGGTTCCCAAATATAAGTCTTTTTAGAGATTCCAACAAAGGACTACATACAAAACAAAATTGGTGAATCTACATTCTAAAATATGTCTATATACATCCATATGTAGTTTATATTAAAATATCTAAAAAAAATTTGTATTTAGAGAACGGAGGGAGTAGTAATTATTCTGGAAAAATATGGCAACAGAAAATTAATGCTATAATGCATTCATGTTTGAGTTATCCAATAGCCGCGAGATAAGCAACACCAACCAATCAAGGATGTTTGAGTTATCTACTGATGTGTTGATATTTGCATCCCGAATATTACTATATACATTCACTGATCTAAAACAACACAAAGGACCGGCTCATGTGCATCTGTGCAATATGGAAGAAAGAAACATATAATGTTTGGTAAGAAAATGAAGATTCATCACCGGATGTTACCTCTATTAATTCGGCAACTTCATCTACTTGCAAAATCCTCGAGGATGCAAACAAGTGATTATAAATCAGCTAAGCGGTTTAGCCTGAAGAACATCTTTTGAGAAGTAAGCTTGTAACTTGCATACTTTTTTTATTTGTCTTTTCTTATCCTTATGTTACTTGCACCATTGTAACTATCCATGCACCTGAATGAATTAGCATTCAACCTTGCGAGAGTTGAATCCCCAATACATGGCCGATCTCAATAAATGTTTTGCATTTTAGGAGACAAATTGGAGAATATTAACACCACCCCACCCAAGGTGTTACATCCAATTATGGAAAAGGAGGCAGTATTCGCAACCACAACCCACTTAATTATCCGTAATGCAAATATTAACACATCACTTTTTTTCTTTTGAGATCCGAGAGACTGAGGCGACAAATTTTGAGATTGACGAAGTGACCACATGTGCTTCGTAAGACATGGAAACGTCAGTCTCCTACTAAGTGAACAACACTGCATATAGTGGCAACTTCATAAATCACTCTATGACAACTTAAAAGGTGGTATTTGATTGAAACATGCACATATGAGATCTAGTATCAAGACTCTTAACGAGACAAATCCGACCAGAAGATAGATCTTATCATATTCACTATTTCGGAGTTTAAAACAATTAGAGTTTTGAAAAGTTGCAAAAAAAATCTCGATGACAACAGATTTTTTTCACTATATACGCAAGCATTTAGATTGCAAGGGAAATATGGTCGCACTAGAGAGATAACATTCTCACACATCGGCCCAATTGTGTCCAATAAAATAAAAGACCACTTGTCATAAAAATTATTTCAATATTTGTATGTTTCAAATTTAATATTATATTCGCTGCCACTAAAGTTGCATATGGAAATTGTATCCATATCTATTACGACATTTATTTGAAAACGATTAAGCAATATCACAATGTTTTTGCGTGCAAGAGGACAAACTTATCGATCATGCTTTGCTTCTTAATAGGTCACACAATTTCCGTGACAGTGTGAATCTGTGCAAGTCCAGAAACTTAAATATATTGATGGTCACATCTTTTGTGTGTACCATTGAGTTCATACTCGCACTATCAAATTAATCTGATAGTGCCAATCAATAATGCAGAGTGTCTTTTTTTTCTGCCAAAAGGGTCTGTGAGTTCATACATTGGCCAATAAATAGTTACAATGTTAGGCGATAATACATACTCCCTTCATCCATATATATATAGGGCCTATTACATATTTTGAGGTTGCGTTTGACCATTTATAAAAGGGTTAATATATAAGATGTAGTATGATATAATAATAATATCATTACAAACTCCCTTCTCTCACGAATTTGATGGTATGCTTTTGTGTAACATGCATGTCATATATTATTACTCTAACATATGGTTAAAGATAACCTCAAAAATCGCATTAGGCATTGCATGTATGGATGGTGGGAGTACTCCATATAGGATGAACCTCTTTAAGAGATTTCATATAGTGCATGCAGAGTATCTGATGAGGACATGACTACCTTGGATACCACCAAAAAAATATTGCATACATGTATATTTGTGAGGTGATTTCTAATGCAAACTAGGCAACAATTTATTTATGTCATACAGGACAAAAATACTTCACAGACTTTTGTGCCATGTCTAATTTCAGGTGTATGGGACATTTGTACAATCCACATATGAAGATAAGGGAAAAAGAGAAGTTTAGGTGCTGTTCAAAAAGTTCTCTCACGTCACTTTTGGGCCAAGAGAAGATAAAGTCCAAGTCTCTCACGTTGTGCATCCAGATTCGGATTGCACGGACATACCTGACTCAAAACAGCAAGAACTTCTTCATACGGACTCCGAATTGGGTGATTTTTTTGTTGGAAACTAGATTTCGTACACTTTCCAACCCAATTGGATTCACCTTCAAATTCGTCCGGAGTGTTGAGATACCAACCAAACAATCTGACGCTGCAGCAGAATCCGAGTCAAACTACAAGTCCAAAGGTGTTGCATCACCTCCACTTGGGTCCATGAGCCTTGTACGACCTAGGGTTAGTTTTAGGCTGCCTTGGGACATCCTTCCACCTCCTTGGCCGCCACCCCTTGCTCCTATATAAGTAGATCCATCTAGTAGCTTTTTCTTTGGGATTTGTTTAGTCAAAAGTTAGCCATTGCAACTTCGTGTACTTCGTTTGTGTCCAACGACCAGACCAAGACCGCTTACGGATCCCCACCTTTATCAATACGTCATTTATATTTGCAATATTCAGATTGCTTTATCATATTCTTGCTTGTTCTTTGATTGCATACAGGAATAGACCTTCGTGGTCAGGCTGATCGTGCTTCTGGCATTGTCAGTAACCCCTGGAGATTGGTTTAGAGATTGCTAAGGCGCAACGTCGTGCATGTTTGTAGTCGGATCGTCAAAGTCGTCTCCACCAAATCGATAGTTATCATCTCATCGAAAGATCGGGCCCCTCGCCTCTATCAAGTGGTATCAGTTTTCAGGTTGCTCAGTGAGAATTTCCAGTTATCCACAGATTAGATTTATTTTCTTACCTATTGTCCAAGAAAAAGCCACAAAGAAAAGTTAGATCTATCCATCCTTTGTCCTAGCCAGCCTGAGCCTTTGTAATTTTCTTTTCATTGTTTGCATTATTGAATTATTGGTTGCATCGTCATGTCAAGTTGCTGGTCTTAGTGTCTAGTTCATTAGAGTTTCAAGTTATGTTCACATTAGTCACGTATCCATCAATTTCCACCTCGTGGTACCCATCATTCATTGTCACAATCATACTTGAAGTCATTCGCATATTTGCTTGATCCAATCTGCATCTTATCTAGTTTGTCTTGGAAAGAGGGAGAAAGAAAAAAAAAAGACAGAGAAAAAAAGTAAAAAAAAAAAAAAAGAG
>LR738714.1:471993071-472012219 GCA_902687465.1 Secale cereale | reverse complement strand
GAGGAGAGAAAGAAAAAGGAAAAAAAGTGTGAGAAAAAAGAAAAAGAAAAAAGTGTGAGGAGAAAAAAAAAAGAAAAAAAGACAAAATTCGGATCTATTAGAGTCAATCTCGTAGTTGAATTTACCGTGACCTCATTAGTGTTCTAGACTCGCGTCTCTAGTCCGGTCTAGCCTAGGACCAGCACAGTACCGTCGTTGAGCGTTTATTCAACATTGCATCTCTGAATTGATTATTGCTAATCTTTTGCTACCATATATAGCCAACCCAGCTCCACATATTTCTACATCGTGCATATTTGCGTTCACCTGGCAATCGTTTTACTCAATCTTTGGAGTTATTTGACACCGCTGGTTTCCTATCACCACCTGCTGAATGGTAAGAACTTGTAAGATACTGATATTTGCTTTACTGTGAGCGCTTTACCACCACATCCTAGTAGTTCATAGGAACATTATTCTCGAATTTTGTTTCTTGTTTCTACTAATCATGACAGGTACCGGAGACAGAAGTTCTTGGACGACGGATACATCTTCAACATCACGAGACGTGGGAGAACACACACAAGCACATGGTCAGGTTATTTCTTTACCGTCATTTGAGGGTAGATTTAAACCTGCTATTTATCTAGCTTGGGAGCTTGAAGTAGAAAAGGTTTTTAGTCACCATCATTTTTTTGAACTTGAGAGAGTACGAGCTGCCACTAGAGTATTTACTGGTTTTGCTTCTGTTTGGTGGAGTGTGCATTGTAAGAAAAATATTAATAACCAACCCACAACTTGGAAAGATTTGAAGACTGTAATGAGAAAACATTTTTTCCTCCTTACTATCGTCGTGAATTGCTTCGCAAATTGGAACAATTAAAACAAGGCAGTAATACTGTTCATGCTTACTACCAAGAGTTCAAATCTTATATGCATCATTGTGACATAGAAGAATCTGAGGTTGATACAATGAATAGATTTTTTGGTGGTTTGAACCATGATATTCGCGCAAGATTTCAGTATATTCCTCGTTGCATTACTGGTATGTATGTTCGTGCTTGTACCTTTGAGAGACAAATACAGGAGGATGCATTGTGTGACTATAACTACTACTATTCCAGTTCATGCTCACCACCACTGGTTGGTTCCTCCACCATTGCACCTACAAGAGCAGCCACACCTCCAATTGTGAGTGTGACATCATCTAAAGTGTATGGTACACTGTCATCGTCCGTACCTACATCAGCTACGTCTTTGCGACAAGGTAACAGTAAAATCAATGATGATATAACTTCACATGAGGATGATGCATATCTAGTTAACTTGAATACATCATGTATTGAATTGCCTGTTGATTTGAGCACACCACCTAGTTTAGATAATCATGTTACTGTCATGAATGCGTCATGTGATCAAACGACTGAAATACCAACAATTTTGAGTGCACCCATTGAATTAACTGTTGATGCAAAAGAATCATGTGAATCAGAGAATAAATCAGATTTGGATAAAATACATTTGAAAATAATTGTGCCAATGTTTAATCATTTTGATATGACCTCTAATCTTGGTGACGATTCTATGTCAAATGACTTATTGCATGTTTGCTTATTTAAGCATGTTGTAGCCTGTGAATTTCATGCAAGTAAGGTTTATTCATCAATGTTGGGATGGTTTAATGATGAACATTGTCAATCTTTTGATATGAATAAGAGCTTCACTTATTTGTGCAAACTGAGTTGCAATATTTTCATGCCTTCTACTTCTTGTGATAATATTTTGGCTTTATATTTTATGAACTACGAAAGTTACTCATCTATATATGTGTCATATGTGCAAAAATTAAGGGAAGTAAAAAATGGATGACATATACATATACAACATGTACACCTTGTCTATTTTCTTACCCAAATTTCAGATTAAGCAACGCCGATGACGGCTTTATTCTCAAGAAAGGGAGGATGATGAGGACATGACTACCTTGGATACCACCAAAAATATTGCATACATGTATATTTGTGAGGTGATTTCTAATGCAAACTATGCAACAATTTATTTATGTCATACAGAACAGAAATACTTCACAGACTTTTGTGTCATGTCTAATTTCAGGTGTATGGGACATTTATACAATCAACATATGAAGATAAGGGAAAAAGAGAAGTTTAGGTGCTGTTCAAAAAGTTCTCTCACGTCACTTTTGGGCCAAGAGAAGATAGAGTCCAAGTCTCTCACGTTGTGCATCCAGATTCGGACTGCACAGACATACCTGATTCAAAACAGCAAGAACTTCTTCATACAGACTCCGAATTGGGTGATTTTTTTTGTTGGAAACTAGATTTCGTACACTTTCCAACCCAATTGTATTCACCTTCAGATTCGTCCGGAGCGTTGAGATACCAACCAAACAATCTGACGCTGCAGCAGAATCCGAGTCAAACTACAAGTCCAAAGGTGTTGCATCACCTTCACTTGGTCCCATGAGCCTTGTACGACCTAGGGTTAGTTTTAGGCTGCCTTGGGACGTCCTTCCACCTCCTTGGCCGCCACCCCTTGCTCCTATATAAGTAGATCCATCTAGTAGCTTTTTCTTTGGGATTTGTTTAGTCAAAAGTTAGCCATTGCAACTTCGTGTACTTCGTTTGTGTCCAACGACCAGACCAAGACCGCTTACGGATCCCCACCTTTATCAATACGTTATTTATATTTGCAATATTCAGAATGCTTTATCATATTCTTGCTTGTTCTTTGATTGCATACAGGAATAGACCTTCGTGGTCAGGATGATCGGGCTTCTGGCATTGTCAGTAACCCCTGGAGATTGGTTTAGTGATTGCTAAGGCGCAACGTCGTGCACGTTTGTAGTCGGATCGTCAAAGTCATCTCCATCAAATCGATAGTTATCATCTCATCAAAAGATCGGGCCCCTCGCCTCTATCAGTATCTTTTGCGTAAAATAATAATATGTTTTTCGTCATTTTTTATTAATTGGTCATTATTTTTTCCTTAAAAAGACTGATCGATTTGTTTTATTCGCTTAAGGCAAACCATTTTTAAACTCGACATTTTATTGGTTAAGCAATAAAGTCATACAAGATTACAAGGTCTCCCGGATCCAAACAAACCGAAACAGAATGAAAAACACACATCAAACTAGAATTTTGTTGGGGAACGTAGTATTTCAAAAATTTCCTACAATCACGCAAGATCTATCTACTAGATGCATAGAAAAGAGAGGGGAGAGTGTGTCTATGTACCCTCGTAGACCGAAAGCGGAAGCATCTAGTGACGCGGGTGATGTATTCAAACGTCTTCGCGATCCAACCGATCAAGTACCGAACGTATGGCATCTCCGCGTTCAGCACACGTTCAGCTTGATGACGTCCCACGAGCTCTTGATCCAGTTGAGCTTCACGAAAGAGTTTCGTCAGCACCATGGCGTGGTGACGGAGATGATGAAGCTACCGGCGCAGGGCTTCGCCTAAGCACTGCAACGGTTTGACCGAGGTGTGTTTCTGTGGAGGGGGGCACCGCACACAGGTAGAACAATATGTTTTGTGTGTCTTTGGGTGCCCCCTGCCCCCGTATATAAAGGAGCAAGGGGGGAGGTGTGGCTGGCCAAGGGGCGCGCCACGAAGTAGGATTCCTACTCCTAGTAGGAATAGGAACCCCCTTTTCCTATTCCTACTAGGAGTAGGAAAGGAAGGGGGAGAGGAGAAGGAAAGGAGAGGGGGCGCCTCCCCCCTTTTCCTAGTCCAACTAGGAACCCTAGGGGGGTGCGGCCAGCCCTATGGGCTGCCCCTCTCTTTCCCTCATTGGCCCACTATGGCCCATACTCTCTCGGGGGGTTCGGGTAACCCCTTCGGCATTCCGGTTTTACCCAATAACACCTGGAACACTTTCGGTGTCCGAATATAGTCGTCTAATATGTTAATCTTTATATCTCGGACATTCCGAGACTCCTCGTCATGTCCATGATCTCATCCGGGACTCTGAACTACCTTTGGTACATCAAAACTCATAAACTCATAATACCGATCGTCATCAAACATTAAGCGTGCGGACCCTACGTGTTCGAGAACTATGTAGATATGACCGAGACTCATCTCCGGTCAATAACTAATAGCGGAACCTGGATGCTCATATTGGCTCCTACATATTCTACGAAGATCTTTATCGGTTAAACCGCATACATTGTTCCCTTTGTCATCGGTATGTTACTTGCCCGAGATTCGATCGTCGGTATCTCAATACCTAGTTCAATCTCGTTACCGACAAGTCTCTTTACTCGTTCCGTAATACATCATCTCGTGACTAACTCAATAGTCATTTGCTTGCAAGGCTTATTATGATGTGTATTACCGAGAGGGCCCAGAGATACCTCTCCAACACTCAGAGTGACAAATCCTATTGTTGATCTATGCCAACACCACGAACACCTTCGGAGACACCTGTAGAGTATCTTTATAATCACCCAGTTACGTTGTGACGTTTGATAGCACACAAGGTGTTCCTCCGGTATTCGGGAGTTGCATAATCTCATAGTCATAGGAACATGTATAAGTCATGAAGAAAGCAATAGCAATAAAACTAAACGATCATAGTGCTAAGCTAATGGATGGGTCTTGTCCATCACATCATTCTCCTAATGATGTGATCTCGTTGATCAAATGACAACTCATGTCTATGGCTAGGAAACATAACCATCTTTGATCAACGAGCTAGTCTAGTAGAGGCAGGGACATATTGTTTTGTCTATGTATTCACACATGTATTAAGTTTCCGGTTAATACAATTCTAGCATGAATAAAAGACATTTATCATGATATAAGGAAATATAAATAACAACTTTATTATTGCCTCTAGGGTATATTTCCTTCAAATTCTTACAACAATAATTGGCCAAGACATGGGCAACTACATTACAATGCCGACTAGCGTGCTTAAAGGTCCAAGAAGAGAAAGGCATGGCTGCTTGTTTGATATCCACCACCACAGAGCCCACAAATAGATCGATCCCGGACATTGAAATTAATCGGTTGTACCAAGGAGAGGCAATCCGAGGCCAAGATCACATGTTTGAGTCTTTTGTGCCAGGCCATTGTGACCGCTCGACGGAGCGCAAGGGCTTCCGCCATTTCCGAATCAAAAGATACAGAGGGGGGGGGGCGTAGAACATGCCGCAAGGCAATTTCCTTCATGATGATCAAGAGCCATCACACCTAAACCAGCCAATTACTCCCTTCATTTCTTTTTAAGTCTGCATATAAGATTTAGTCAAAGTCAAACTTCATAAACTTTGACTAACTTTATAGAACAAAATATCAACATTTATAATATGAAATCAATATTACTATATGCATTATGATATTAATTTTCATAGCATATAGGTTTAGTGTTGTAGATGTTGATATCTTTTGATACTCCCTTCGTTCCAAAATATAGTGCGCCCTTGGTTTCCGTGCTATAACTTTGACCATAAATTTAACCAACGAGATCAACTGCGACGGGAGCAAAAATTATATAATTGAAAACTTCTTTTGAATACGAAATCACGGGTCTAATTTTCGCTCCCGCTGCAGTCGGTCTTGTTGGTTAGATTTATGGTCAATTAAATCTCGAAAAACGCGGTCGCGCTATATTTTACTCCCTCCGTTCGGAATTACTTGTCTCGAAAATGGATGTATCTAGAACTAAAATACATCTAGATGCATCCATTTCTGCGACAAGTAATTCCGAACGGAGGGAGTAGAACGGAGGAAGTATATACTTGGTCAAATTTTGCATAGCTTGACTTTGACTAAATTTTATATACGCAGACTGAAAAAACGGAGGGAGTACCTCGGTACCTCGGAATTGTTCTCTCTAGGAATCTCTCGGAGTGGTATATGTGTGCATCCAGCAATTAACCCCCGAACTGATGGCCAGCGACCGCACGCAGCGCACCTCTCCACCCACCGGACCGACGCGTAGCCCACCCGCTGTCGGGGCCCACATGTGCTACCCTCCCACTGACACCTGGTCCAACCCAGCCCGCCCTCCACGTCAGCCTCAACGCGGCCGCAGCCGCGTCCTTCTCAGCGTGGAGCTGGCGTCGCATCGGCGTCGACGCGTCGGGCCCCCACACCCAAAGCCGGCCCCCCACCACTACGCCGCCGTAGTAGTCACGGCCGCCTCGTGGTCCAGTCCAAACCGGCCGCCGCCGCAAGGAAACAACCTACCACTACTGCGGTGCACGGCGCACCACTCCCGCCCAGCCGACCCTCCCACGGTTTACTGACACCCGGCCCGACGGTGCGCCGCCCTCTCCCTTTCACGCGACGACGACGACAGGGACGTACTCGAGTCCGCGCCAGCCGCTGGCACGTCTCCGGACTGGACACTACGCTGGGTCGGTCGGATTGACTGGTACGCTGTAGGCGCGCGCGTTCGCTTTCAGCGTTCCGCTGCTGGCGCTGGGTGCCACCGGCCTGCTTCCGGCGAGCGCTGGAGGCCGAGTGCCCCGTCGTCATCGGCATCGCCGTCGTAATTACGGCGAAAAGCGCACCGGCACCGGCGGGGTACAGTGCAGACATGCTTTCGCCTCGCCGTAGCTGTCTGCACGTTCTCGACCCCGACCGTGGACCGCAGCAACTTGCTTGCGCTTCTTCCCCCAACTTGTATTAACTTGTAACAACGTTGATGTTACCGGTGAAACGAAATCTTGCGCGGAAGGAACGGCCTCGATGTGTCCTTTGCAGAGCATCTTGAGCCGTGTCCCCAACAAGTCCCTCAGGCCATTTTTCGGCGTCGGTGCCGAAAAAACGGCCCAGTCGCGCCCCACGACGCCAAAAATCACTGGTTCGGTCCTTTTTTCCGCCCTGCGGTCACAGGCCGAACCCGACGTGCTGGGGAGCAGTTGGGGGCTCCGGCGCAAGGCGCCTGGCCCACACCGTCAGGGGAAAAGTCAAGGTTTTCTTCCCCGACTCGCCTCCCACCCCCCGCGCCCACTAGCTATATCCCGGCGCCGCCCGCCACCCTACTCCGCTAGATAGCCGTTCCCCGCCGGAAAATAGCAGCGCTTCGTCGCGGCAGCCCCTCCAACAGCAGCTGGGCGTTTCCGACCGCCGTTTCTGGCCGCGGAGGCGCGGTTTAGCGGCGGGTACACGCCCACCGAGCGCAAGGTGTTCGGCGATTTGCCTGCCTCGGTGATGGACTCGGATGACGAGGAAGCGCTCGCCGCGCTGCTGGAGGAGGAAGCCAAGGCCGACGTCCAGGAAGAAGAGCATCTCATGGTGCTCGCCGCCCTCGCCCAGCTGCTGGCGAGCAATGAAAAGCCGCGGCGAGGTGGCTCGGCGCCTGGGCGGGTGAAAGCAAAGAACCGGCATCGTCTCGAAGGCTACTGCATGCTCTACTCCGACTACTTCGCCGATGCTCCACTTCACGGCGAGAAAACATTTCGGCGCCGTTATCGGATGAGCCGAAAGCTCTTCCTCAGGATTGTGAATTCCATCCGGGAGTTCGATAACTACTTCAAGTGCAAGATGGATTGCACCGGCACTCTTGGATTCACCTCCATCCAGAAGTGCACGACAGCGATGAGGATGCTTGCATATGGAGCTCCCGGTGATTCACTCGACGACTATGGGCGCATGGCCGAGTCCACCAGCATAGAGTGTTTCTACAAGTTCTGTCGGGCAGTGGTGGCAGTGTTTGGACCACAATACTTGAGAACACCCAATGCGGAAGACACTGCTCGGATCCTAGCACATAATGCAGCAAGAGGATTTCCTGGGATGTTTGGAAGCATCGACTGCATGCGTTGGAAATGGAAGAATTGACCATTTGCTTGGAAGGGGATGTACAAAGACGCCAAAGGCGATTGCAGTGTGGTGCTTGAGGCGGTGGCCACACAGGATCTCTGAATTTGGCACTCCTTCTTTGGTATGCCAGGAACTCACAATGACATCAAAATGTTGCAGTGCTCTCCTGTCTTTGCCAAGCTTGTTGAAGGTCATTCTCCTCCGGTGAACTTCGAGATCAATGGGCGGCACTACAACAAGGGGTACTATCTAGCTGACGGCATCTATCCGAGATGGTCGACATTTGTGAAGACGATCTCAAACCCTGTGGCAGGAGGCAATAACGCCTGGTTTGCGAAACTTCAGGAGGCTTGCAGGAAGGATGTCGAGCGGGCATTTGTGTGCTCCAATCTCGATTTGCTGTTGTTCGGTATCCCGCTCAGACCTGGTCCAACGATCAAATGTGAGAGATTATGACTTGCTGTGTCATCTTGCACAACATGATCATCGAGAGCGAGCAAGAAGACCCAGTGTTTGACACTGAACCATACCACATGCAGGGTCCTCTAGCCGAAGTTGATCACCAGTTACCGGCAACTTGGACTGCCTATCTCAGTATGCGTCAGGAGATCCGAGACCCACAGGTGCATCATCAACTGCAGAAAGATCTGATTGAGCACCTATGGAGGCTCAAGGGGGATGCCGTGTGATGAAATACGAGTTTATTTTTTGTTGAACTATATAATTTGTATTGAACTATTTGTTGTTGTACTATTTTGTCGAAGTATTTGATTTTTCTGTGATGAAATATGTGAAAATTGTGTTGATAATTGAACGCCGAGGCACGACGAAACCACGCCGAATATGGGCCTATTCTCGTCCATATGGGCCCTTTATTCGCCGAAATGAGGCTGCAAAGTGAGTCAATTTCGACGCGTGGGCGCAAAACCGCTTCCGGCGTCGATTGTATCACCGACTCGCCCTCAGAGGCAATTTTTACGGGTCCGGGAGCCAACGGTTGGGCATGCTCTTAAAGCCGTCGCCGGGTGCAGTGACCTTGTGTGCGCGCGCCGATTTGCCGTGCCAACTTTGGCTCTTGGGCGGCGACAAGAGCCGCCGCGCGCAACCGCAAGGGCTTAATTTCGGTTTCTTCTTCCTCTTTGGCTTGGAAGAAACAGGGCAGAGAAGTGGCTGACGGACAAAAATACAGCGGGTTTGCCATGTTTGGTGGCGGGAACCGGGCCAAGAAGATGAGATAAACAAATGACGGAGCCAGGCCTGTGCAAATAAACTAGCCACTCGACAGCATAACCGATGGGTATGATCGATGTTGACATGCATAATACTCCTACATAGAGCATCTCCTCTCCTCGCACTCCCAGAGAAAAATGCTCCCAACCATACGGCGCCGTTCTCCGTACCTCCAAGGTGAACCGAACCCAGATTTTAAAGTAATAGCAATGCTGCCCCAAGGGCCAACCACAACATACACAGTGAGTTGCTGAGATGATCATATATATATATATATATATATATATATATATATATATATATATATATATATATATATATATATATATATATATATATATTGTTTCCTGGAGGGACGATGCAAGCAAAAGATTTGGTTGATCGATACTCTGACAGTCTGACTGAAACGGACCTCACACATTTCTTTCTCCATAACTGCATGCACAATACAATACAGCAAACGCTCAACGGCCGGTGGCCGGTGGCTAGACTACTTCATGCCGATGTTAACGCTAACCTTTTCTTTGCAGAGATGGTGTCAAACACTATAAACAAAACGTGCAGCTACCACGAGTCGCCTTTTCCCTTTCAATGCCCCAACTAAAACGAAACGGTGTGGTATTACGTCCATTTTGAACAGGTGTTAACACTGAGACGTCAGTGCTGGCGACGTGATGCGTTTTTGGAAACCGATCCAGTCCAGTCGGATCCATGCACTTGGCCCCTGGAAGTCAGTGCTGCTGGTAACGGTTTCGAGTCGCTTGGACTGGACGCCCGCCACCTCCATCCACCACACCTAATGCGCCGCTAGCCGCTGCCAAAAGGCAAGCCAAGAGGAACACGGGCATTACAAAATTTTGCATGTGCCACCCAAAGATGGGCACCCGATGTAGCAAAATGCGTGTGTGCTTGACCATACCTGATAAGGAAATCTCGGTTTGGTCTCCTCGGTGCTGCCACGGCCGTTGCTACCGCGCCTCGTGTCTCCCAAAGATGCCTGCAATAGCAATACACGTATGAGGTCAGTCAATAGTCAATAGGATCCTGATTAACTGAATTGAGATTGCTTCACGCAGCATCCCAGATGTGCTGATGCTGCAGTGTGGTCACTTGTGTACATTAACCATCGATCCATGGGTAAGACCAACCAACCACCCAGCAAGTACCAAGAAAATTGTTCGACATCAATAGGACAGCAATGCGTTCATCATATACTACTCACAAGTGCTTTTAAAAACTCGAAAGAGCACATCAAGGACTACTGATGATCTGGTGGCCAACAGGAAAAATCTATAGTTTCAAGTACATTTAGTAGTTCAGAAGCATGTGAAGTGTGCATCCCTCAGATCTATTGGGTGTTTCGGATAACTATGAAGCTTAGATCATGGTTAAACAAGTGCAAGCTAGCCAGGCAGCAAACATTGTTGATGTTATCGTCTTAATTTTCCTTATCACTGTGATTAACAAACCCCACATGTCGCATAATGAAACACAAAGATCTACAGAGGACTCAGGAGTTTCCTCTTGTCACTATGCAAACAAACAAACAAGGCTACAGGTTGTAACTATACCAGCATCAGCACATCTTGCCAGGGAAGCTTATGATTCCAAAACCCAAAGGCTTAGGCTGTACGACAAAACGGTCCAACTTGGCAGATGAGAAAAAGAAGTTCAACTTGCACTTTGGCAGTTCAAAACATTACTATTTGATTTGATGTAAATCACATGCAGGAGACAGCTGTCCTGCATGGTCTTAAAAAGTAAGTATATTGTTACTATCATTTGATTCACTTCAGCAACGCGAGGCTGCAAAAACTTCCAAGATCTTTACAAGATTGTGATAACTAATGTCACAACTTGACACTTTCTTTCGCATAGTTAATTGGCAACAGGCAGCACTGTCAGAGCAAACAGTGCTGCAAGATATCATATACGCTGACACAGCAGCTATTGTTAGGCCAAATATGTTAGTCTACACAAAACTGACCGGGTAAAATAATTACAATTACTTTAGAAGTTACAAGTTTTTTACATTTTAACTGAGAAAATGTGATATTGAAGAAAACAAATACATGGATTGCCAGAAGAATGACAAGAAACACCAAAGAGGAAAACAACGGAATAGTAAATTCATCAATGTAACTTCGTGTTTTTCTTGAGGCAACAGAAGAAGAGAACAATATGGACAGAATTTCTGCAAGATCTGTTATAGTCATCTATAAGTGCAACAGCCATACTGGAAACAACAAGAACCCTAGAGGGCATCACTTCTCAAAAGTCAAGAGGGTCATTCGAACATAGTGGATCTACTATGCTAACTTTTGCATGTTAGAATGCAGTTCTGGAGACCATAACCTAACCCAACAGTCCTGTCCTCACATGGAGCAAACTGTAAAGATACTGTTCTTTAGGACCACACAAATTTTATTTACTTAGTATAAGACTGTATGGTTGTAGGTCGACCAATTGATGCACTGGACTGGACCACCAGAATACATACTATTCTGAGTTTCTATACAAGGCCAAGACTTCCTGCTGCTTTGGACCACCTAGCTTAGGTTTTTGTTCTGACTAATGTGAACCCAGTTCTGCAGGCTGCACCTGGTCCAGTTTCTTGGGAAATAGTTATCAATGCTGTAATGCAAATACTTTATGCCCAGAAGGCAAGAATACAACTTAAAAAGTTCAAGGGACACATACAAGTACAATAATATTGGTCAAGAAGGCTTGGAAGAATCTATGCACCTTGTAACTATCACATTGGCCGAGAAGGCTTGGAATCTATGCATCTAAAATACATCTTGTAAGTATCACCAAGTGTTGATTTTACAAACATAAGCCTAGTATTCGGTACAGATCTGAAGAAAACAAAACTAAATGCTGAATAGTATCCAGTAGTTTGCCTTTCTAATTGATACCAAAGATAATATTTCCAGGGAAGATGGTTGTCCACGGACCTATTCCTAGAACATAGTGCATAGTTATTGCTAGCTACAGTTTCTCTTTGTTTATCAGTACCAATAGGTTTTTTAATATGCTCTTGCTTTCATGGCGAACTAGCAAGTAACACTGGCACCATGTCTGATTTGACTAGTGCTGTGATCTCTTAACGACCCAGGATAAACTTTTGAACTGGAGCACAGGGGCCTCAATCTATTAATCAAGCAGAAGCAATCCCTTTTGCAGTTGAGAAAACGAACTTCAATTTGCACTTTTGCAGTTCATCCGTCCTTGCCCGCCAACATGAGCAAAGATATTATTATTTGATGCACTTCTGCCACGTGAGATCACAAACGCTTCCAAGAAATATATTTGCAGTAACTAATTTCTCAACTTGGTATTTTCTTTTGTATAATCAACAGGAAACATGCAGAACTGTGAGGGCAACGTGGCAGCAAGATGTCATTAACTTAAGAAGATTACTTATGAGGACGTCTATGTTAGACCAAAAGACGTAAAAGATGGAAAAAGAAAAAGAAAAAGGGCAGCCCGGTGCACGTAGCTCGGACAGAGATCAGGTGACATGCACGTTTTGCATGTCACCGTGTGCCTTGCGGCCGGAATTCAAATTTAAATAACCATTCGCGAACTATTCATGACAGATTTCTCTTCTTTGTTTCTCGATGTATGTTTCGAATTTTGATCTGAATTTTTTAGGGGTTATCTTAGTATGTGCTGTGAACATGCATGATTTTTTTCAGATTTTTTCGCAATGTTTAAATTTGAATTCCGTCCGCAAGGCACAATGTGACATGCAAACGTGCATGTCACCTGATCTCTGTCCACGTAGCTCCCGCTTGCACAGGCTCCAGGGAAGGGTCCGACCACTTTGGGTCTTTTGCACGCAGCCTTTCCCTACATTTCTGCAAGAGACCTGTTTCCACTTTCCAGAACTCGAACCCATGACGGCAACAGCTTTACCGCTGCACCATCTTTACAGTTACGTAAAAGATGGAAGACTGAGGAAAAACTAACCAGGTAAAACAATTACTTTAGAAGATTCAAAGTATATAATTATCCCAAAAACAAGTTTATAAGATATATAGAGTACTCCCTCCGTCCGAAAATACTTGTCATCAAAATGGACAAAAAGAGATGTATCCAGAACTAAAATACATCTAGATACATCCCCTTTTCTCCATTTTGATGACAAGTATTTCCGGACGGAGGGAGTACATATCAATCAAGAAAAGGTGATATTAAGGGAAATAAATTTATGTGAATGTCTGTTGGATGAAAAGGAAAACATAGGGCTCATGTACATTCATCTGAACTAAACAAGGGAGGAACATTTTTTCGTCAGGCTATAGCAAGGAAAACAACATGCTCTCACTGTTCTATCAATAAATCTTCGCCTTTTTCTCGAGGTTAAAGCAGAAGAGAATAATATGAACACGACTTCTGAGAGATCTGTTATAGTGTCAAGAAGTACAACTGCCAGACAGGAAACAACAAGAAATCTAGAGGGCATAATTGCTCAAGAGTCAAGAGAGCCATGCAAACATAGTGGCGAACATTTGGATCTAGGGATGCATTTTTGGAAAGCATTATGTAACCCAACAGTGCTATATCCTCACATGGAAACACAGTAAAGATACTGTTCTTTAGACAACCATAAACTGTTCTTTAGATCACCATACTAAATATTATCCTAAGTTTCTTTATGTACATAACCAGGACTTCCTGTTGCTTTGGACCTAGCTCACATTTTTTCTTCTGATTAGTGTGTGCGAGCCAAGTTCTACACGCTGCATCTAGTCTAGTTTCTTCAGAAATAGTTATCCAAGCTAACGAAGTAATTTTGTACCAAAAAGCAAGAGAACAAACTTAAGAAATTCAAACAAGAATGAAAGGATAATATTGATCAAAGAGGCTTTGAAGAATCTATGCATGTAAAATACATCTAGTAACTATCTACTCCCTCCGTTTCTAAATATAAGACCTTTTAGATATTTCAATACGGACTACATACAGATGTATATAGACATATTTTAGAGTGTAGATTCACTCATTTTGCTCCGTATGTAGTCCATATTGAAATCTCAAAAAGGTCTTATATTTAGGAACGGAGGGAGTAGTAATTACCCCCAACAGTTGAATTTACACAACCATAAGTTTAGTCTTTGATGCATAACTAAAGAAACAATGCAAACTGCTGAATCGTATCCGGTGGTTAACTGCCTTCCAGCTGTTATAAAAGATACAATTTCCAAGGAAAGTTGATTGACGTGGATATATTCCCACAGTACAGCAAACTTATGACTGATTAAAGTTTGGGCGGGATCAGACATTTCGTTATGTGGTTGAAAAGTAACTGGTGCTATGCATTGAAGTGAGAAGTGCACTTACAATTATATTTTGTATGCGTACCTAATAACCAGTGATGTTATCAAATAGGTTTCCAAGTATTTTCTTGCCTTCTTGGGACCTAGCAGTTAAGTGGTTTCGGTTCACCTAGTCTGCAATTTCTTATTGACCTAGGCAACCTTTAAAAAGGGGCCAAACCCTTGCTACCCTAAATTTACAAGTACACTCGCCTACATAATCTGATGTAAACCTATGGAGGTTTGGACTTGAAGAATGCCAGAAGATTTGTTTATCAAGAAAAACATAGCAAATGATTTGTAAAAAATATCAGTGCGGAAAAATCTCATATACCAAATAAAACTAGCAAAAGTTGAAGAAATACAAAAATCTTAATGGCAGCCTTAGACCCTTTTTGGCAGAACCGTGACAACTGACAATAGTTAAGGACAGATTCTAGTAAAGCTATTCTTTACAGGATGTTCTTTTTCTCTCCAAAGCTTCGAGTGCAATATAGCCTGTAGTTACAAAGTTAGACTTGGCTGGGTCATTTTTTTTATATAGTACTCCCTCTGTAAACTAATATAAGAGCGTTTAGATCATGCTCTTATATTAGTTTACGGAGGGAGTACATCATTAAATTAAATTAAATTATCACGGGAGCATTCAAATTAGGTCATTAAACCAACCAATTCACCAAGTGCTGGTTCTGACAGGTAATATTAGCAAATGGTAATGATTACCTGAGAATCAGATTTTACCTTTTCTTTATCCAAGTAATATCCAGTTAGGGTCTCAGCTATTAGAGGCACAAATATTTGTTCAAGCCTAACAACATGCTAAATACATTGAAACAATTAAATTCAGACCATTCACATGACTTTAGATGCAAATTTATCGAGTTGGGGAAAGGGCATAACGCCCTTAAACAATTTCGTCCAATAATTAGTGCATGATTGTTTGCTGACTTCATTACTCGCAGGAACAACATTCAACGATTTATGACCGTTGCAGATTAAACTTAGTGGCACTGCTGCCTAAAACTTAATGAGTTGGCATCTTCCTAGAGTGTTCATCTCCCTATCATGCCAAACATTTACTTTTCCTAGCATAATGCAAGTATATAATCAGGTAAAAAAATGCAGAGACTAGCATACGCAAGAGGACATTAGGAGTCATTTTGTAAAAGTTACTGTCAGCAGATTTACTTTTGCAAACCAATTACTGACTAAACGTTGGAAAAGAAACTAAACAGTGGGTGTCACACCAATGCTAGTTATGACTTATGAGGGCAGAGTACATCTCGGGTAAAAAATTCACAGCAAAGCAATCTGATGTAAAGGTCTGTTCATTTTCATCAAATTATTTTATCACCAAAAAGATAGACACAAGCAATATACACGGTAACAATGATACCTGTGCACACAATGTGAACAACACAATAGTACCAGCACTGTTATGTAATCTGAATCAACTAAATGACAAACAATATTCAGCTAAACATCAAAAGAAGATGAAACAAGCAGCACAGACTATTTCTTCATTGTTCATGAAAATCTAATTCCCCTGCTGATAACAGTTAATCAATCCTATTCAATCCATCCATAACTTCAAGAGATAGTTTGGAAGAGGATTAACACTCCTAATGCAATACAGAAAGCAACTTCAGTCACAAGACTTCCAGACTTTGCACAGCGTTTTCCTCGCACATCTTACCATATACTCCAAGGTCCAGGATTTCCTTTACAAAGAAGAAGAATCACAGCCAAACATACATAAGAATGCCATTTTTTTCTTGGCACTAACCCTTCCTACATATTAACGTTGTCTCGATTATTTTTACATGAAGCTTCATTGGTATCAATTCCTCCCAGAAACCAAGATTTGCACAACCCAAAGAACTCAAGAAACAGAATAGAAACTAGCGAGTCAAGAAGAGGGGCTAGCTACCAGGCGAGGGGCGACAATGATCGAAGCGGCGGAGCACCTCCGGGTCGTGCATGGAGAGCACGAAGCGCGACAGAGCTTCGAGGAAGAGCGCCGCCTGGTGCCCACCGGCGGCAGCAACGAGGTCCGAAAGAACGCCCCGACGGAGCCGATTAGCCTCGAGGGCGACGGCCTTGAGCTCCTCCAAGAACGCCTCCAGGTCGGCCCCGCCAGCCACCTCGGCGGAGGTGAAGACCTCCTGGGCGTGGCGGAGGCGGTCGGAGACGACGGGGACGGTGGCGCGGATTCGGCGGTCGACGCGGTCGGCGGAGGCGAGGAGCCGCGGCGAAGGCGACAGCGATCGGAGAAGGGAGGTGAGGAGGGAGGGGTGGAAGTCGCCGAGCCAGAGGAAGGGGAGCTCCAGGGGCGACCGCCAATCTCCGGCGGAGATGACCTGGGCGGGGTCCTGGCGGGCGGCCGAGTCGAGGGCGGACCAGTGCGCCTCGAAGTGGGCCTCGACGGCAGCGGCGGCCGATGATAATGGGTCGTTCCAGGAGCCGGGGGAGGAGGAGAGCGCGCGGCGGAGCAACGGGAGGAGCGGCGAGCGGAGGGTGGCGAGCCAGGCGGCGAAGAAGTCCCGCATCGGCCGCCTGGCGCCCGGAGCCCCTCGGCCGGGCGGCGGAGGCCTCGGCATGCTTCTGAATGCGGACGCGGCGGCGCTGGCTCCACGGGAGGCGGCGGGGGCGGGCGATTGGTCGGGTGAGTCCGGTGGGGTTTAGCCGTTTGGGAGTTTTCGTAACCGCCGTCGTCCGTCGCCGCCGCTGGGAGAGGAAAGGACGGAGGTGGGCTGCCAGGCTGCCACTGCAGGGTTCTCCGTCCTGGAAGGAAGTTTTGGCCCAGTCCAGTACTTCGCGGCGCGTGTGTTTCTCGTCAGACGGAGAGAATTCATATGCTCAAAACCTATATCCCTCAAAGGAAAAAAAAAAAAAAAACCTGCTCAAAACCTTTCTCTCGAAAAAAAAATGCTCAAAACCTCACGCTAAAAAGAAAACACTCTGCTCAAAACCTCAAACCCTTTGTTGACGAAAGTTTTTCTCAAATTACCCATGTGGTCAATCGAGTATATTAGAGAACACATTTGCAAGATACGGACTGAACACATAAGATTTGAACTCGTTCTAGTGCTTGTAGCCGTTGCTAGGTGGTCTACGAATCTGGGCGTATTTTTTAGTTCTGGTGTTCTTTGTACTACTTTGACAGTTGATAAATAAATCAGAAATTTCCGTGCAAAAAAATGAAATAAGAAAGAAAAATTTGTCCTGCATGCAACACTTGAAAGAACATGGTCAAAGAAAGCAACACCAATCATTGCTCTCATAAGTCCAACGAGGCACAAAATGGTGAGGCCGCCGTTTTAACCAGGAGTTGTTCAACACGAATTCCTAGGGCATCATCTTATGGGTTGCAGTTTTCTCATATTGCACAATATTCCTTAAGAGTTACAAAAGCAAAAGTCCTTATATGTTGAATTTTTTTCTTTTGCTCTTCACTTTGTTAGAGAGGAGACCAATCCTTTTGCAGGTAGTCGCTTTGATCTACAAGCAGCAAACTTCGGCCATGCTCTAAGACACTTATGTATTTTTTGTCGTTCTTCATACAAAACATGCAACTGCAATCAATGTGTTGTATTCACTTCTATCTACAAATATTGCTAACATGTTTTTTAGCTACTCAATCCAACAAGAGAATATATGTATGTATGGAAATCACTATTTATTTTCATTGCTAGGACTAGGAGTAGTTTTATCAGAAAACGATGTACATGTAGCATCGAATCTATCGAACCCACTTCCAGATAGTTTCGGTGCTGAAAACAAGAAACCTCGCATGTAAAAAGTAAACATGGTGTGCAACATCATTAAAAAAATATGTCCACATATTAACAAATATGGTGCAGGAACGTTGTTAGATCCCACATTTGCTTGCAACACATTATTGGAAAAAGATTCACAAAGCTTTTAACATGACAAACTAGTGTATGCATCATAAAGAAATAGTACATGCAATAGCAACAAATACAACTTTGTAGCATGAGGCAAGTAATTTGCAACAATTAATTCGAGTTATCACAATATGACACCAACGTGACCATAGCAAAACGCATACGAGTATCTTAAAAAACATATGCAACGTAGAAAAAATAATCCCAAACCTGCTACCTCTGGTAGTCCAACTATCAACATGTGAGCTCCCTAGATCCATCCACCCTGGGGCGTCATTTTCCCCAAGCTCAGCGCGTGTGGGACCTCTAGTGCCGAGCCCCACCTCGAGCTTCAAGATGATCCATGAGTCGTGAGATCTTCATGCGCTTTCATCTAGGTGGAGTAGGAGAAGCATGAGATGTGGAGAATCCCATTAGAAAGAAGGAAGATGTGAGGAGATCGTGGGAGGACAAAGATGTAGTGATGGGGATTAGCAAGAGAGAATTGCTGTGTTTGTTTGAGCTTCGGTTTCAGCAGTTTCAGCTGTGGACTTGCTGTGCTGGCAAAACTGCTGTGCTGAGGAAACAACTGTAGTGAAGGTTAGCTGTTTGGCAACGCAGCTGTGGAAACGACTGTGAGCTGGTGAAAACGCTATGTTTCAGGAGGAGGGGGGCGAACGTAGAGATATGTCATGCCTACGGTGGCATTTACGACATAATTATGACCAAACGCCAAAGATAGAGGGGCTAGGGAAACAGTTTTGGCCCAAAAGTACACCGAGACCAGCTTTAGGCTGTTACACTGAAAATCTCCCGAAACAGTTTTGGGTTGTGGTTCCACAGCTGTTCTAAATAACCTGTTTGTTTCAGCTTCAGCTTTTTTCAATCCTAAAACTGCTCCAAAAGCTGAAACAAACACAGCC
>LR738714.1:471870463-471993061 GCA_902687465.1 Secale cereale | reverse complement strand
GTGTGGTTGGTCGGATGGCCTTTTAAAACATACAAACCCATGTGGGAAAAAAATTCACCCTTGGAAAAGAGGAACGTTCGACAACGACACCAAATGTAGGGGGTGGGGGTGTCAAGAATGTGTTGGGGACGCAATATTTCAAAAAAAATCCTACGATCATGCAAGATCTATCTAGGAGATGCATAACAACGAGAGGGGGAGTGTATCTTCATACCCTTGAAGATCGCAAAGCGGAAGCGTTTATCAACGCGGTTGATATAGTCGTACACCTTCACGATCCGTCCCGATCTAGTACCAAACGTACGGCACCTCCACGTTCAGCACACGTTCAGCTCGATGACGTCCTCGCCTTCTTGATCCAGCAAGACAGGCGAAGTAGTAGATGAGTTCCGGCAGCACGACAACATGGTGATGGTTGGTGATGTAGAACAATCTCTGCAGGGCTTCGCCAAGCACTACAGAAACTAGGCGGAGGATAAACTAGAGGTTCGGGTTGACGGCACACGGCTTGGTGTATCTTGATGTGTCCTCGGTGCTAGCCCTGCCCCTCTATTTATATGTTGATCCTTGGGGTCAAAACTTGGAGTAAAAGCCTCCACAAAGTCGGTTTCACCCGAAAGGCAAGAGTCCTTCTCGGACTCCAGAGCCAGACGCCAGGGTTCCCGGCAGGGACCCTGGCGTCTGGCCCCTGGACTCCGCAAAACTTCCTTTTGCGCTTTCCAAAAACCTTGTGGGCTTTCCCCTTTGGCCCAAATAATGTGTCATCGTACCCAAACATTTCGGGAAACATCCGGAACCCTTTTTGGTGAATTCCGGAACCCTTCCGGAGGTCAAACACTATTATCCCATATATCACTCTTTATATCCGGACCATTCCGGAGTTCCTCGTCATGTCCGTGATCACATCCGGGACACCGAATAACATTCAGTCACCAACATATATAACTCATTAAATAATATATCGTCAACGAATGTTAAGCGTGCGGACCCTACGGGTTTGAGAACTATGTAGACATGACCGAGACATCTCTCCGGTCAATAACCAATAGCGGAACCTAGATGCCCATATTGGATCCTACATATTCTACGAAGATTCTTTATCGGTCGAACCGCATAACAACATATGTTGTTCCCTTTGTCATCGGTATGTTACTTTGCCCGAGATTCGATCGTCTGTATCATCATACCTAGTTCAATATCGTTACTGCCAAGTCTCTTTACCCATTCCGTAATACATCATCTCGTGAATAACTCATTAGTCATTTGCTTGCAAGGCTTATTATGATCTGTATTACCGAAAGGGCCCAGAGATACCTCTCCAACACTCGGAGTGACAAATCCTATTCTCGATTTATGCCAACACCACAAACACCTTTGGAGACACCTTTAGAGCATCTTTATAATCACCCAATTACGTTGTGACGTTTGATAGCACACAAGGTGTTCCTCCCGTATTCGGGAGTTGCATAATTTCATAGTCAGAGGAACATGTATAAGTCATGAAGAAAGCAATAGCAATAAAACTAAACGATCATAGTGCTAATATAATGGATGGGTCTTGTCCATCACATCATTCTCCTAATGATTTGATCCCGTTCATCAAATGACAACACATGTCTATGGTTTGGAAACATAACCATCTTTGATTAACGAGCTAGTCTAGTAGAGGCATACTAGGGACACTCTGTTTTGTCTATGTATTCACACATGTACTAAGTTTTCAGTTAATACAATTCTAGCATGAATAATAAACATTTATCATGATGTAAGGAAATATAAATAACAACTTTATTATTGCCTCTAGGCAATGTTGGGGATATCGCTTATCGGGAACTTAACGATCGACCCATGATAAGGGGTAAATCGGCCAGTTTATCGGCATATCGGCCGATTTATCGCCATATCGGTTGATTTATCGGCCGATTTATCTTATGGGTCAGACAGTGGTAAGCGATAAATCGGCCGATTTATCGGCATATCAGAAGATATCTTGAAAAGTGCCTCTAGGGCATATTTCCTTCAGTCCCCCACTTGCACTAGAGTCAATAATCTAGTTCACATCGCCATGTGATTTAATATCAATAATTCACATCATTATGTGAATAACACCCATAGTTCACATCGCCATGTGACCAACACCCAAAGGGTTACTAGAGTCAATAATCTAGTTCACATCGCCATGTGATTTGCACCCAAAGAGTACTAAGGTGTGATCATGTTTTGCTTCGTGAGAGAAGTTTAGTTAGCGGGTCTGTTACATTCAGAACCGTATGTATTTCGCAAATTTCTATGTCTACAATGCTCTGCATGGAGCTACTCCAGCTAATTGCTCCCACTTTCAATGTGCATCCAGATTGATACTTAGAGTCATCTGGATTAGTGTCAAAGCTTGCATCGGCATAACTCTTTACGACGAACTCTTTATCACCTCCATAATTGAGAAATATTTCCTTAGTCATCCAGTAACTAAGGATAATTTTGACCGTTGTCCAGTGATCTACACCTGGATCACTATTGTACCTCCTTGCCAAACTCATGGCAAGGTACATGATACGTCTCCAACATATCTATAATTTTTGATTGTTCCATGCTATTATATATTCTGTTTTGGATGTTTAATGGGCTTTATTATACACTTTTATACTATTTTTGGGACTAACCTACTGATACGGTGTATCCTATGGACATCACCATGTCAAGAGTCTGCTTGGGAAGTGACACGTGTGACCTCTATTTCTCATACATAAAGGTGAATCATCTCCTTTACACGTGTTCACTTGACCCCTTCGAGGATGGTATACTACTTGACACTCCTCTCGTGTGCATGCATAGGTATTGTCGGAGCTTCACGGATGGCGAGGAGGAGTGCAAGCGCCAAGGATCACCTACACCATCTGCGAGGGAAGCTTGGAAGAGAAGACGGAAGAAGACGGAGCGGCTGAAGTTATAGCCGCCGGACATCCGGCGCCAGCCCGGACATCCGGCGCCAGCCCGGACATCCGGCGACCAGCCCGGACATCCGACGCTTCAGCAGAGGCCGGACATCCGGCATCACCCCGGAAATCCGGCAAGGGCAACAGAAGCACCCGAAGAATGGCCATCGCCAGGCCGGACATCCGGCCCGTGCCCGGACATCCGGCCTCCCATGAACGGCCGGACATCCGGCCCCCAGCCCGGACATCCGGCGCCTGCCTGCGCGCAGAGTCGGGCCAGAGGCCCATGTATCCTCTCCCACTTACCCCTTCGTATACTAGACTATATATACTCCTCCACCTCCACCATTTTAGGGTTAGCAATGGTTTAGCTCATATGAGAGATAGAGCTTTGCTCATCCATCCCGGATCTACTCCACGAGAGAGACCGCGGCCCCTCTACGGAGAAGATCCACCTTGGATTCAAGACCCCTAGCGGGAAGATCCTTCACGGATTCAAGACCTCCTCTTGGAGATGAACTTTACCTTGTATCTTTCCCTTTGTTGTTCATGTACCGTGTGATCTTGTGTGTTTGATTGTCTAGTGGATGTGTGATTGGACTTGTTCTTGTGTGTTTCCTCTCGTGTTTTCCCCCGTTTCCCTTTGTGTTCTTCGTGTTCATCGTGGGATCCCCTCCATTTCGTGAAAGATCTGCTGATTAGGGTTCCACCCTGTATCATAGATGATACGGTGTATCCTATGGACATCACCATGTCAAGAGTCTGCTTGGGAAGTGACACGTGCGACCTCTACTTCTCATACATAAAGGTGAATCATCTCCTTTACACGTGTTCACTTGACCCCTTCGAGGATGGTATACTACTTGACACTCCACTCGTGTGCATGCATAGGTATTGTCGGAGCTTCACGGACGACGACGAGGAGTGCAAGCGCCGAGGAACACCTACACCATCCGCGAGGGAAGCTTGGAAGAGAAGACGGAAGAAGACGGAGCTGCTGATACTACAGCGGCCGGACATCCGGGCCAAAGGCCGGACATCCGGCGCTTCAGCAACGGCCGGACATCCGGCACCCCTCCCGGAAATCCGGGCCCTCCTTCACAGAAGCTGGACCGAGCCAGCCCGGACATCCGGCCGTAACCCCGGACATCCGGCTCGCCCCGAAGCCTCGGACATCCGGCTGCCAGCCCGGACATCCGGCCTTGCCTGTGTGCATGTATCCGGGCCGATGCCCATGTACCCGTTTCGCCCCTCACTTACCCCTTCATGACCCTAGACTATATATACTCCTCCACCTCCACCATTTTAGGGTTAGCAATGGTTTAGCTCATATGAGAGATAGAGCTTTGCTCATCCATCCCGGATCTACTCCACGAGAGAGACCGCGGCCCCTCTACGGAGAAGATCCACCTTGGATTCAAGACCCCTAGCGGGAAGATCCTTCACGGATTCAAGACCTCCTCTTGGAGATGAACTTTACCTTGTATCTTTCCCTTTGTTGTTCATGTACCGTGTGATCTTGTGTGTTTGATTGTCTAGTGGATGTGTGATTGGACTTGTTCTTGTGTGTTTCCTCTCGTGTTTTCCCCCGTTTCCCTTTGTGTTCTTCGTGTTCATCGTGGGATCCCCTCCATTTCGTGAAAGATCCGCTGATTAGGGTTCCACCCTGTATCATATGGTATCATGAGCCACGGTTTCTCACGAATTTGGAGCCTCCCCATCGTTTTCTAGCCTTGTTTTGTTGTGTTCTTCCCCAATTTCGAAAATTCCCCACCAAAAATAGCCCCAAAAAATTTTGTGATCTGTTGGTTTGATGAGATTTTGTTGATTTTGATCCATGGATTTGCTTGGTTTCAAGTGGATCTAGCATTTCCCCAAGTTTCCCCATCTTTCCTCCACAAAATCTCTCAAATTTTGAGCCCCAAATCATCAATTTCCGCCCCAAATTCGAAAAGTTCGTCCCGATTCAGATCTGGAATCTTCGGGCCGGACATCCGGGCCACTGGCCGGACATCCGGGCCATCGGGCCGGACATCCGGCTCCTGGAGTGAAAAATCCCGCGCGGTTCTGGACATCAGGCCCCGGAAATCCGGCCCCGGCCCCGGATGTCCGACCCCTGGGAATTTCAGACTTTTTCATTTCACCGTTTTGTCCATAACTAATTCATCCGAACTCCGATTTCGACGTTCTTGAGCTCGTTTTAAAGCTCTTGACATCCCCCATAACACAAAAATACCACCATAATCATTTGACTCCATCATATTTTGTGGATTTTGGCATCTTTGCCTAGGGCTTCCACCATATCATCCACATAACCACCACCGACTTCCGCAACCTAACAAAATTTGTTCCCATAGCATTTGTGGTTGCTTGAGTAGTGATTTGAGTCTCCTAAGGTGTTTAGGCTACTTAGGGACCATTACTTCTTTATCAACCACCACCACCACTTCCGCATAGCCTAGTCCACCATACATAGCCAACCCAACTTAACCAATTTTTTGTTCGAGCTTGTTTGAGTTGTGGCTTGTGTCTCCTAAGGTGTTTCGGCTACTTAGGGACCGTGAATTCAACTCCGACATCGTGTATAGCCCATCATTCCACTTCCGCAACCACCACGGCATTGCCGCTACCACCATTTGATATTTGTCCTTGAGATTTTGAGTTGTGGTTTTTCCGTTTCCTAAGGTGTTTCGGCTAATTAGGAACGGGTCTACATCAAGAGCACCGCCTCTCATCATCGACACGGACGGTAACTTCGACGACATCATTGTATATTCCCTTGCAATTGCATTGTTAACCCCTAGCCCATTTTGCGTCACTTGCCTATCGAGACTAGCCTTTGAGTATTGCCGGCAACGTTACTTGTGCACATTAGTGATCATCGATCCGCCTTCCATTGCATACATACCATATCATCTTGGTATCATCATATCACCCCTTGTGTCACAAGATTGTTCCCGCATATACACAATTGCTATCTTGGTTTGTGCATCGTGGCCACATATACAAAAAAAAGAGAGAAAGAATAAGCTTTTAAGCAAAAAGAGAAAGACAAAGAAGCTTGTAAGCAAGAGCCATAGCATCGCATCATATGATATCATACTTGATCATTTTGGATCATACCACTGGAATACTATGCATATAGCATACTTGGGATAGAAGTCGTTGCATACATTTGCATCTTATAGGTTGTGCACAAGTGTCGTATCCGCCTATAGAGCAATCGTGCTAGCTTCTCTCTTGAGTTGTGCAACACGAGCGTTTTCCGTGGACTCCACATTTTGTGCTCATTCCTTGGTTGCACGACCCCATCTATCTATCCGTGTGTGTGTTTCCGTGTGCCACATATTGCTATTGGTCTACTTGTTTCACTTGCGAATTTGTGAATCTCTTTCAACATTATTGACTCTTGCTAACATTTTGCATCAAATTTTTGTGCCACTATCCTCACCGAGCTCCACCATAAGCTTTACTTGATAGGTGTGAGTGAACAAGTCCGGTACCAATTCCACTATTCTTTCATTTCACATTGAGTGAAACGGGATACATCATCAACATTCGGAAAAGGTAACTTGGTATTGTTTATCTCATCCCCTACTCACCTTTGCTCGAGTCTTGTGATGGATAGGAAAAGCATTTCAGCTTCGGTCTACAACAACAACGACGAGTTCGATGCCATGACGAACAACTTGTGCGCCAACATGAATGCTCAAATGGAGGAGCTCAAATCCCTCATCAAGAACCGCAAGAGGTCTCCCTCATCTTCGAGAAGACGCTCAAGTGCACATCCTTCCGAGCTGCCATCTTCGGCAAGATCTCATCGGCATCGACACCATCGACGACAAGAACGTGAAGGTCATGAGCTCAACACCAACAACCGCTCAACGACTTCACCATGTACCTTGGCATCTTCGCCAAGCGACTTCAAGGCATCTTCGCCTTTGGACATACGGCATCTTCGCCAACAAGCACCCCAAGCTTATGCTCAAGAGAAGCTCCCCAAGCTCAAGTCCGCGACTACCACGAGCTACTACGACCTCGACAACGACCACGAGATTCCTTTCTATGGGACTCAAGACCCCGAGGAGTATCTCGAGTGGGAGCGCAGGATGGACGACTACCTCAAGCTACACCAAGTTCCCTACGAAGATCAAGTGAAGTGCGCCACAAGAAACTTCCACGACAACGCGTCAACATGGTGGCTTCACACACCTTCGACGAGCTTCAACGTGAATTGGCCCAAGACGAAGAGAGCTTTGCGGCGAGAGTTCGTGCCTCCCACCTACACGGAACAACTTCTACGCCAACTGGAGAACACCATTCAAGGATCCAAGTCCATGGACAAGTACTTCAAGGAGATGAAGATGGCCTTGCAACGAGCCGGCGTGGACGACCCCATTTCAATGAAGCTCCACTTCATGATGGGATTGCACAATGACGTCTACAAGACTATCTTGTTCGAGAACTACAAGTCCCTCGACGACAACTACATTGGTGCTCTCAAGGCGGAACAAGAACTTATGAAGGCCAAGGCTTCTCCACCGCAAGCACACTTCTCGAAGACCAAGCTCCAAGATGGCGAGCATGAGGCTAGTACCACCATGATGTCCAAGCCCGACGAGCTCCAAGACGACGTTCCCAAGTTCGACTTCATCGCCATCCCTCTTTGTGGCATTGATGATGCCGAGTCTACTTTGACTCTTTTTCAAGACGGCGCGGCGACGACTACGACTACGGAGCCATTCGAGGACCAAGCTTTGGAGGCGAGCGACAAGGTGGCGAGCGAGGATGATGCTTCCATCTTAGGAGGCAAGAGTGATGATGTGCCATCTTCGGCCTTCATCCACGACGACGACTACGAGATGGTTGAGCATGGGATTTTCCCTTCGACCACGGCGACGTATGATGACTTGAGTGACTTGTGCCACCATATTGAGAGTGAGAGTGACTTCACCACTAGCCCCATATATGATGAGTTGCCAAAATTCCCATGTGAGGAGAGCTACCATCCCCACCACTTGAGTGAGATGAGTGACTCCACCATATGCGAGTTTGAGTGCACCTACCTTGAGGGAGTGAGTGAGCCACAACATAGAGAGAGTGAGATAGTTGATAGGTCATGTGAGGCCACTTTCAACACTAACGACTTAACCTCTACCTCTATTGTGCCTTCTCATTTGGTGCTAGGTCCCATATATGATGACGCGCCGATTCGCGAAGACTTCGTCCTTCCTTTGGACAAGACGATGGCCATGGTGGAATATGATGCACCCCCCACATGGTTCCATCAAGTTGATGATGATGACCACCATTTGGTCTTTTCCACCTCACCTACACCACATGAGTGGATTGAGAATGGTAACAAAGGTGAAGGTGATGATCTCGTCCCACTAGTGGACATTCTTGACATCGATTGCTTGCATGATGTTGATCAACCTATTGCCATGCTTCATTCTAGTATGATTTCCCCATGCGATGATTTACCCATTTATGATGAGATTGATGATTGCCATGTGGAGTCTATTAGTTGTGATGCCATGTTGCATAGGATTTCATGTGATAATTCTCTCGGTCACATCATGTTTGACAATCCTCTTGACTTGTCATATGCTATGCATGAGATCTATAATATGTCCTATTTGCAATCTCTTCATAGTAACTATGCATATGCCATTAAGATAAACCCAATTTGCACATATGGCATAGATGACAAGCCCATGGTTATTGGCATTTGTTTTTCTTGTGATGATATTGACATGCTTCCTTTGCATCATATCCATCATATGCCATGCCATGATTGCCTAGCTTCCGACATGCATTGTTTTGGATGTTGTTCCACTTCTCCATATTATGCTTTCGATATTGCTCATGAGGAGACCCCCATAGTTTCCTCATACATTTTAGGAGATTTTGGTCCATCCTATCCTTTGCATGATCCCCATACTTGTATGCTCAATTTGCATCCACATCATGCTATACACAATAACTATTCCTTCATGATGGATGACATGTTCTTATACCATGCATCAAATTTCTTTGAGAGATGCTTATCTTGTGCTCACTCTAACGTGCACATACACATCATGATGGATGATGTGTACATTTACCACGCGCACAATTTCTTTGGTTTGTGTCTCTTTTGTGTAGGTACCCATCCATATTCGTCAACTTCACAAACGCACGAGTTGACGAAAAGAGCTCTAGAGAGCAACGATGACTTGGGATATCGTGGATTGTCCTTCCAACCGCTCCCTTTGCGCAAAGACTTCGCGCATCTCTTCTACATGGCCCTCACATGGTTATGGGTTATTGTCCATTATATCTCTTATGCCCCTCTTGCCATGTTCACATTGCATGATATGCCAATGCCTTTGCCTTTGCCATGCATTTGTGACCCATGCTTCGCATTACACATTATGATTGATTCTCATGCTTGTATGTGTATTTGCATGCTTGGTGGAGATATTGCTTGTTATTGCCATGTTTTCTTTGTGCTAAATGCCTATGATGATACCTTGTTCATGTTATGTGCTCGTCCTTGTGATATGTCGTGTGCATTGCTTATGCCTACTATTGGCTCACACGGCATGTTTGCTATGAACTCATCTAGTGTGTTGCATCTTCGCTCCACTAGTTTGCACGACATGATTGATATTCTTGCTTATGTTGCATCATCGATGATTCATACTTGCTCCTTTCATGCGGTTGATGACAACCATTGCCATGCTTTGCACATGATTGATATTGCTTGTTTTAGTCTTGCCAATGAGATTGCCCCCATAGCATTCTCTCATTTATTTGGAGATTATGACATCATTCTTGTGAAGCATGCTTGTCTTACCTCCTTGCACCATATGCCTAGTGCCATGAATATAGCCATTGTTGCATCATCTTATTCATGCACTTTTGCTCCTAATGGTTATGTGCAAGAGAAGAGAACCATCATGATGGATGATGTGTTTATCTACCATGCGCATACATTCTTTCTTTTGTTGTGTGCATGTGTAGGATACTTGGACTTCGTGTCGACTTCCACTTCACGTGAGTTGACCATTCGAGCTCTTGAGAGCGAACCACTTTCTACCACGACGCTTCTACATCGCACTTGCTTGTGCTTCGGCATTGTGAAGGATGCACAAGGACACACTTTCGAGGTGATATCCTTCTCTTTCGAGAAACCACAATCCATGAGCATGAACATTGTGGATCATACTAGTTGTGTTGCTTGCACCATCACTCTTTGCACACATGCTAGAGATCTTTCTTCGACTTGCCATTGCCACTTTGCCATGTGTCATGATATATATGCCTTGTGTGTTGCATCCGACTTGTGGATTACTTGCTCCTATCATGTGCTTGGTTGCAACAATATCATCTCTTCACATATGCCATGTACCATTGCTTGTCACATGATTGACTTGTTTGCCTCACACATGATGAACAATTGCCATTTCTATTGTGTTGAGTGCCACTCGACTTTCACTACACCATATGCACGCTATGCTTGGATTGTCTTGCACTTGACTCATGTGTTTAGACACTTCATTTTATTTGGTGTTGTGAATGATTCCTATGCCTACCATAGACCTTTCATTGAGCACTTTATGCATGCTTGCTACGACTTTGAGGTAGATGCTTACTCTCTTGTCACACATATGTGCATCTCTACCTCACATTTACATGCTTGTTTCCATGATGACCTTGATTGTGCTCAATTGATGTGCTTAAATGCCATGCCACAACCCCTTGTCACACCCTATGCTATGCTTGATGACAACACTTGTTGGGTGAATCACCTCTTGAATGCTAGGTTTTGCACTACCGCTAACCACATTTGTTTTTCCAAGTGTTTGTTGTCCTTGCTCCTTTTGAAGGAATCACTAGATGGTGCGACATTGGAGAGTGCCCATTTCGAGCTTCAAGATGATGAGTGCTTGGTGATTGACCGCTTCGACATGGCGACGCCATCTCTTTCCCATGGTGATTTGGCTTTCGATCCGAGGTCGGATCTTTTCCAAGGGGGAGGGGATGATACGGTGTATCCTATGGACATCACCATGTCAAGAGTCTGCTTGGGAAGTGACACGTGTGACCTCTATTTCTCATACATAAAGGTGAATCATCTCCTTTACACGTGTTCACTTGACCCCTTCGAGGATGGTATACTACTTGACACTCCTCTCGTGTGCATGCATAGGTATTGTCGGAGCTTCACGGATGGCGAGGAGGAGTGCAAGCGCCAAGGATCACCTACACCATCTGCGAGGGAAGCTTGGAAGAGAAGACGGAAGAAGACGGAGCGGCTGAAGTTATAGCCGCCGGACATCCGGCGCCAGCCCGGACATCCGGCGCCAGCCCGGACATCCGGCGACCAGCCCGGACATCCGGCGACCAGCCCGGACATCCGACGCTTCAGCAGAGGCCGGACATCCGGCATCACCCCGGAAATCCGGCAAGGGCAACAGAAGCACCCGAAGAATGTCCATCGCCAGGCCGGACATCCGGCCCGTGCCCGGACATCCGGCCTCCCATGAACGGCCGGACATCCGGCCCCCAGCCCGGACATCCGGCGCCTGCCTGCGCGCAGAGTCGGGCCAGAGGCCCATGTATCCTCTCCCACTTACCCCTTCGTATACTAGACTATATATACTCCTCCACCTCCACCATTTTAGGGTTAGCAATGGTTTAGCTCATATGAGAGATAGAGCTTTGCTCATCCATCCCGGATCTACTCCACGAGAGAGACCGCGGCCCCTCTACGGAGAAGATCCACCTTGGATTCAAGACCCCTAGCGGGAAGATCCTTCACGGATTCAAGACCTCCTCTTGGAGATGAACTTTACCTTGTATCTTTCCCTTTGTTGTTCATGTACCGTGTGATCTTGTGTGTTTGATTGTCTAGTGGATGTGTGATTGGACTTGTTCTTGTGTGTTTCCTCTCGTGTTTTCCCCCGTTTCCCTTTGTGTTCTTCGTGTTCATCGTGGGATCCCCTCCATTTCGTGAAAGATCCGCTGATTAGGGTTCCACCCTGTATCACCTACTAACCCAAGGCCCAGTGCAAATTGCTATTTTTTTTTGCCTATTTCAGTGTTTCACAGAAAAGGAATATCAAACGGAGTCCAAACGGAATGAAACTTTTGGGAGAGTTATTTTTGGAACCGTATCTACCCAGAAGACTTTGAGTACACGCGAGGGAACGAGAGAGGTGGCCACGAGGGTCCAGGGCACGCCCAGGAGGGCAGGGCGCGCCCCCTCCCTTGTGGGCCCCCTCTGGCTCCCCACGATGCCCTCATTCCTCCTATATATATCCATGTACCCTGAAAACATCGAGGCAATAGAGAAAACCCTAATTCCACCACCGCAACCTTTTGTTCCAGTGAGATCCCATCTTGGGGCCTGTTCCGGAGCTCCGCCTGAGGGGGGATCCATCACGGAGTGCTTCTACATCAACACCATAGCCTCACCAATGAGTTGTGAGTAGTTTACCACAGACCCTCGGGTCCATATAGTTATTAGCTAGATGGCTTCTTCTCTCTTTCTGGATCTCAATACAAAGTTCTCCTCGATCTTCGAGGAGATCTATTTGATGTAATCTTTTTGCGGTGTGTTTGTCGAGATCCGATGAATTGTGGGTTCATGATCAAGATTATCTATGAACAATATTTGATTCTTTTCTGAAATATTTTATGTATGATTATAATATCCTTGCAAGTCTCTTCGAATTATTGGTTTGGTTTGGCCTACTAGATCTATAGTTCTTGCAATGGGAGAAGTGCTTGGCTTTAGGTTCAATCTTGCGGTGTCCTTTCCCAATGACAACAGGGGCATCAAGGCACGTAATGTATTGTTGCCATCGAGGATAAAAAGATGGGGTTTATATCATATTGCTTGAGTTTCTCCCTCTACATCATGTCATCTTGCTTAAAGCATTACTCTGTTCTTATGAACTTAATACTCTAGATGCATGCTGGATAGCGGTCGATGCGTGGAGTAATAGTAGTAGATGCAGAATCGTTTCGGTCTACTTGTCACGGACGTGATGCCTATATATAATAAGCATGCCTAGATATTCTCATAACTATGCACTTTTCTATCAATTGCTCGACAGTAATTTGTTCACCCACCGTAGAATTCTGCTATCATGCGAGAAGCCACTAGTGAAACCTATGGCCCCCGGGTCTATTCTCAACATATTAATCTTCAATCTACTTTACTTTGCTTTATTTACTTTCTGTTCTTATACCAAAAACACCAAAAATATTATACTATCCTATCTATCAGATCTCACTTTCGTAAGTGACCGTGAAGGGATTGACAACCCCTTATCGCGTTGGCTGCGAAGTTCTTATTTGTTTGTGCGGGTGTGAGGGACTCGCGCGTGGTCTCCTACTGGATTGATACCTTGGCTCTCAAAAACTGGGGGAAATACTTACGCTACTGTGCTGCATCACCCTTTCCTCTTCGAGGGAATACAACGCAAGATCGAGAAGTAGCAAGAAGAATTTCTGGGGCCGTTGCCGGAGAGGCTTACGCAAAAGTCATATACCAAGTACCTATCACAAACCCTTATCCTTCGCACTACATTATTTGCCTCTCGGTTTCCTCTCCCCCACTTCACCCTTGCTGTTTTATTCGCCCTTCTTCTTCCGTGTGTTTATTGTTTGCTTTGCCTTGCCATCATGGCTAGCACGCCTATCATTATCAATACTCCCGAGAGTGAGGTTCTTAATTTTAAACAAAGGGAGGAGGAAAATCTAAAAGATGCCTGGTATAGTAATTGCAATGCTCAAAATAGATCTATTAGGACGCTTTCCACTTCCGTGCTTCTTCGCAATTTTTATGTTGGCATAACTCCGTGGAATAGATATATTCTGGATACCATTACCGGAGGGAATTTCTTAGGTAGCCATACTTTTGATTCTTATAATGCTATGACCGAATTGTTTGGGCCACCACCTCTTCTGGTTAATGGAACTGCTTTAACTCTGGGACATGTTATGCAAAGGCTTGAAATTATTGAAAACAAAGTTGCTACTGTAGAGTTGGTTGAGAGTTTGGATAGAAAGATCCACAACCAAATTACCCAGTATGGATCCAAGGTAGGAGTTATTCTGATTTTTTTTAAGAAAAAGAACCTATAGTTAAAGAGAGAATAGATCAAGATTCCACTAGAATCGGTAAACTTGAGGATATTATCAGTAATGTAGGGTCTGCTCTTTCTGCTGTGAAAAATACTTCGAATCCCTCTACCACTAAATTGGCCAAGTTTATGTATGTTCCTAAAAACAAGGGTGAATCATCTAGTAAAGAAATTGCGGATCTCAAATCCATAAGTGTTCACCCCAACTTTCTAACTTTTGCAAGGAAACGTTTTGCTACAAATGAATTTCTTGAATTCTTGCCTAGAAGTTTGATTATCAATAGAAATAAAGAAGTTCCTAAGAATTATAAGTGCTTAATCGAAGAGTTGCCTACCAAAGATGGCAATACCTAGATCTATTCTTGTATCGTGCCTAGCTAGGGGCATTAAAAGGTAGCGTTTATTGGGAGGCAACCCAATTTTATTTTCTTTGTTTTTGCTTATGTTTAGGAATAAATATTGCATCTAGCTTCTGTTTAGATGTGGTTTTGTGTTTTAATTAGTGTTTGTGCCAAGTAGAACCTTTGGGAAGACTTGTGTGAAGTTTATATGATCATGCTGTAAAAAACAGAAATTTTAGCGCTCACGAGATTGGCTGTAATTTTTTACTGGAAAGTGCTATTTAGTTAATTCTTTTTGCAGATGATTAATAGACAAATTCCTCACGTTTACCAATTTATTTCAATTTTTTTGGAGTTACAGAAGTATTCGAAAGTTACAGATTACCACAGACTGTTCTGTTTTTGACAGACTCTGTTTTTCGTGTGTTGTTTGCTTATTTTGATGAATCTATGAGTAGTATCGCGGGTTATGAATCATGGAGAAGTTGGAATACAGTAGGTTTAACACCAATATAAACAAAGAATGAGTTCATTACAGTACCTTTGAGTGGTGGTTTGTTTTCTTATACTAACGGAGCTCACGAGATTTTTGGCTAAGTTTTGTGTTGTGAAGTTTTCAAGTTTTGAGTATGGCTTTGATGGACTATGGAACAAAGATTGGCAAGAGCCTAAGCTTGGGGATGCCCAAGGAACCCCAAGGTATAATTCAAGGACAACCAAAAGCCTAAGCTCGGGGATGCCCCGAGAAGGCATCCCCTCTTTCGTCTTCATCTATCGGTAACTATACTTGGGACTATATTTTTATTCACCACATGATATGCATTTTGCTTGGAGCGTCATGTATGATTTGAGTCTTTGCTTTTTAGTTTGCCACAATCATCCTTGCTGGACACACCTTTTTAGAGAGATAAATATGATTTAGAAATTATTAGAATACTCTATGTGCTTCACTTATATCTTTTGAGCTAGATAGTTTTGTTCTAGTGCTTCACTTATATATTTTAGAGCACGGTGTTGGTTTTATTTTGTAGAAGCTGTTGATCTCTCATGCTTCACTTATATCCTTTTGAGAGTCTTTTAGAACAGCATGGTAATGTTCTTTGGTTATAAAACTAGTCCTAATATGATAGGCATCCAAGATGGGTATAGTAAAAACTTTCACATAAAGTGCATTGAATATATTGAGAAGCTTGATACTTGATGATTGTTTTGAGATACGAGGATGGTGATATTAGAGTCATGCTAGTAGAGTAATTGTGAATTTGAGAAACACTTGTGTTAAAGTTTGTGATTCCCGTAGCATGCACGTATGGTGAACCGTTATGTGATGAAGTTGGAGCATGATTTATTTATTGAGTGTCATCCTTTGTGTGGAGGTCGGGATCGCGCGATGGTTAACTTGTACCAAGCCTTCCCCTAGGAGCATGCGTTGAATACTTTGTTTTGATGACTCGTAGATTTTTGCAATAAGCATATGAGTTCTTTATGACTAATGTTGAGTCCATGGATTATACGCACTCTCACCATTCCACCATTGCTAGCCTCTCTTGTACCGCGCAACTTTCGCCGGTACCATACACCCACCATATACCTTCCTCAAAACAGCCACCATACCTACCTATCATGGCATTTCCATAGCCATTCCGAGATATATTGCCATGCAACTTTCCACCGTTCCGTTTATATGACATGCTTCATCGTTATCATTCACATAGAGTCATATTTTGTTCTAGCTTCGAGTTGTAAGTAAATAAAAGTGTGATGATCATCATTATTAGAGCATTGTCCCAGTGAGGAAAGGATGATGGAGACTATGATTCCCCCACAAGTCGGGATGATACTCCAGAAAAAAAAGAAAAAAAAAGAAAAAAATGGAAGAAAGTAAAAAAGAGGCCAAAAAAGAGAAAAAAAAAGAGAAGGCCCAAAGAAAAAAAAAAGAAAAAAAAGAGAAAAAATGAGATAAAGGAGAGAAGGGACAATGCTACTATCCTTTTGCACACTTGTGCTTCAAAGTAGCACCATGATCTTCATGATAGAGAGTCTCTTGTTTTGTCACTTTCATATACTAGTGGGAATTTTCATTTGGATGCACACCCACTTAGTTTATTTTGATGAGCTTTCATACACTTATAGCTCTAGTGCATCCGTCGCATGGCAATCCCTACTCACTCACATTGATATCTATTGATGGGCATCTCCATAGCCCATTGATACGCTGATACGTCCAAAATGCATCACTATTTTGTATTATAATTTATCCTTATCCATTGATATATTTCACGTTATGATGATGTTCTTATGTTGTTTTGGTCTATTTTACACAGTTTGCAACTTTCCGATGCCGAAATAGCAGACGCAGGATTCAACAGGAAAAAGTGGATGCTGAGTTGCTGAAGAAGAACACCTCCAAATTACCTGAAAATTGACGGGAGGTATTTTTCAGAAGAATAACGAAGACACGCAAAAGGGGAGTCAGAGGGGGGCCATAGGGTGCCCAGGCGGCCTGGGGGCGCGCCCCCCCTGGCCGCGCCGGGGGAGCGCCTGGAGCCCCTGGCCCACCTCTGGCCGCCCCCTTTTGCATATATGCTCTCCGTCCCCCGAAAACCCTAGGCACGGGACTTTTTACGGAGTTCCGCCGCCGCTTCGAGGCGGAAACCTACAGAGAAGAAAAGGGCATCTCCGGTGGGCAGATTCCGCCGGGGAGATCACCTCCCGGAAGGGGAGATCGTCGCCATCGTCATCACCATCATCACGGGCATCATCGAGATCATCATCAATATCATCCCCAACACCAGCACCATCTCCATCTTCATCCAAATCTCATCTTTCCATCGCAACTCGTGTTGTAACTTGTACTACCTATCCTCTCTACTCCATCGGTGTTGATTACTACTTTGTGGTGAATTCTATTGAGTTTTGTTGGAGAAATATTATTATGTCCAGATTGTTTATCACATATTTATCCCCTCTGATCATGATCTCTTTTATGTCTTGTGAGTAGTTACTTTAGTTCTTGAGGACATGGGGAAAGTCTTGTTGTTAGTAGTCATATGCTGTTGAAGTAATATGTGTTGTTTGATACTTAAGTTGCGTTGTCATTCTACTAGTGGTGTTGTGTGAGTCGAACACCCAACACTTCGCCTTATTAAGGACCTAGGAGAATACATTGTGTATAAAGAATGCTTATGGTGGGTTGCCGGAGTGAGAGAAACCTGAACGCCAGTTCGCACGCTTTTGCATAAGGGAATAATGGATCCTCGATCGTATTACTATGGTTGGGCTTTTGCCTTAAATTCTATCTTGTATTTGCGGATGCTTGCAAGGTGTTTAATCATAAGAGTGCATTCATCTTAGTCTAGAGAGTGCACTAGCATAGATCCACCCACCAACACTTATCGACACATAACATAGTATCGATACGGAATATGGCGAAAACACATGACTACCTCTCCCGTGTGTCCTCAAGAACGCTTTAGTCTTTATAAGTTCAGTTGCTAGGCCTCTCCTTTGCTAAGAAAGGATTGGGCCACTTGTTACTCTCAGTATCTTTTACATTACTTGCCTTTACATTCCTGTTGCTTTTATCGAGAAAACCCCTAAAAAGTTATCTTTCAGTGCTTGCAGTAATTTCTTGCTCAGAATCACTTATCAATACCTTCTGCTCCTCGTTGGGTTCGACACTCTTACTTATCGAAAACGCTGCAACAGATCCCTTACGGTTGAGGGTCATCAAGTACCGTTTTCTGGCGCCGTTGCCGGGGAGCGTAGCGCTATTGGTAAAGTGAAACTGGTAAGAAAGTCTTTTTATAATTCTGTTTTTATTTTTGTTATTGCTGCTATCTGTCCTTATGGATAACCCTATTATTGGAGCGTTGCTTGCGGGAAGACACCCCACACCTGTGGTGGTTGATCCTCCCCCTACTGAAATTGTGCCTTATAAAATACCAGCTGGCATTATCAATTATGTTTTGGCTAATCGTTATGCAGGAGACAGACATCCCGGTGAACACTTGCTATATTTGTCACGACTATGTTCATTATTTAAGCTTGCAGGTGTATCGAGGGAGTTTGTCATGAGGAAATTGTTTGCCGTATCCCTTATAGATAAAGCTTCAGATTGGTATGGGCTTCTCGATAACTCACACTTGCTGGACTGGCAGGAGCTCATGTCTCTCTTTTATACTAAATTTTATCCTCTTCATGAAATTCATCGAGACAGGAATTATATCTATAACTTTAGGTCTCGTGACAGAGAAAGCATTGCTCAAGCTTGGGGGAGATTGAAGTCTCTAATGCTCAAATGCCCAATTCATAAGCTTCCCAAGGAAATCATACTTACAAATTTTTATGCCAGGCTTTCTCGTCAGGATAAGGAGATGCTGGATGCCTCCTCTACTGGGGTATTTCAGAAGAAGAGTGTTGAAGAAAGGTGGGATCTCCTTGAAAGAATCCAAAGGAATACTGAAGATTGGGAAATTGATAAAGGTATTGAACCCGCTATAAATTATGAACATGATTATATTGAGAGCTATGTGGAAACTGATTACTTCAAAACTTTTTGCTCTAAGATTGGTCTTGATTCCCATCTAGTGATTGATTTATGTAAGAACTTTGCCTCTCACGTTGATTCTTTTAAAAAGAATAGAGACCAGCACCATGCACCTTTTAAAGAACCACCTATTGATATTTATGTTGCTGAGCCTATTTTGCCTGCAGTCATATATGAAAAGCCTCCTTTTCCCACGAGGATAAAGGAACACTCTCTCGTAACAGGCATAATAAATAAAAGTGAGAGAGGAGTTGATGAACCTGAGGACCAGATCAGGGTCGATCCTCGAGTTGCATTGATTAAAGACCTTGTTACTGATGATGTTTTGGATTCCAATATAACTTTTTGTGCTGTTTCCACTAACCTCGTCACAACCAAGAACAAAGGCCCAATTTCAGGTACTCCGGTGGTATCTGTTAAAATAGGAGATCACAATTATTATGGGCTATGCGATTTGGGATCGAGTGCAAGTGCTATTCCTTATTCACTCTATGAAGAAATCATCGGTGAGATTTCCCCTTGTGAACTTGAAGAAGTTGATGTTACTATTCATCTTGCAAATAGATCAACTATCTCTCCTATCGGAATTGTGAGGGACGTTGAAGTCCTATGTGGAAAGGTAAAATACCCTACCGACTTTTTGGTACTTGGTTCAGCCAGGGACAATTTTTGTCCCATCATTTTTGGTAGACCTTTTCTTAGAACTTGTGGAGCTATAATAGATTGCAAGAAAGGTAAAGTTTCTGTTGAATTCAATGGTGAGCCATATGAATTTAATTTTTCTAAATTCTCTAAGCAGCCTCGTGGTACTGATTTACCTAGTGATGATAAAATTATTGAAAGTATTGCCTCTATTGCTATTCCTCCTGATGATCCTTTGCAACAATACATGGAGGAGCACGAGAATGATTTACATATGCAGGAAAGAAATGAACTAGATGAAATATTCTTGAGGCAGCCTGCTATCCTGAAGCACAACCTTCCGGTTGAACCTTTGGGAATTTTATCGAACCCGAAAGAAGACCCGGTGTTTGATCTTAAACCTCTTCCCGATACGCTCAAGTATGCTTATTTAGATGAAAAGAAAGTATATCCTGTTATTATCAATTCTAACCTTTCAGGATATGAAGAAAAGTGATTATTGTAAGTACTTCGTAAACACCGAGGCGCAATTGGCTACACCCTTGATGACCTTAAGGGGATTAGTCCATCTATCTGTCAACATACTATCAACCTTGAGCCTGATGCTAAACCAGTTGTTGATCATCAACGACGGTTGAACCCGAAGATGATGGATGTCGTGAGAACTGAGATTCTCAAGCTTCTAGCCGCAGGTATTATCTACCCTATAGCTGACAGTAAGTGGGTAAGTCCGGTACATTGTGGTCCTAAGAAAGGAGGTACAACTGTGGTTCCTAATGATAAAAATGAACTAATACCTCAGAGAATTATTATTGGATATAGAATGTGTATTGATTACAGGAAGTTGAACAAGGCAACCAGGAAGGATCACTACCCGTTGCCGTTCATCGACCAAATGCTTGAAAGGTTATCCAAAAATACCCACTTTTGTTATCTAGATGGTTATTCTGGCTTCTCTCAAATTCATGTTAACACTGTCGATCAAGAGAAGACCACTTTTACTTGTCCTTTTGGTACTTATGCTTACAGACGTATGCCTTTTGGTTTATGTAATGCCCCTGCTACTTTTCAAAGGTGTATGTCTGCTATCTTTCATGGTTTCTGCGGGGATATTATGGAAGTCTTCATGGACGATTTCTCCGTCTATGGAACTTCATTTGACCATTGTCTTCACAACCTTAATAAAGTTTTGCAGAGATGCGAGGAGACAAATTTGGTACTCAACTGGGAGAAGTGCCACTTTATGGTTAATGAAGGAACTGTTCTTGGTCACAAGATTTCCGAAAGGGGAATTGAAGTGGACAAAGCCAAGATTGAAGCTATTGAGAGGATGCCCTATCCAAGGGACATCAAAGGTATTCGCAGTTTTCTCGGTCATGCAGGTTTTTATAGAAGATTTATTAAAGACTTTTCTAAAACCTCGAGACCCCTCACTAATCTTCTCCAGAAGGATGTTCCTTTTGCGTTTGATGAAAATTGTAAGGAAGCTTTTGAAATCCTTAAAAAAGCTTTAATAACTGCTCCTATAGTACAACCACCTGACTGGAACCTAACTTTTGAAATTATGTGTGATGCAAGTGATTTTGCTGTTGGAGCTGTTTTAGGACAAAGGGTTGATAAGAAATTGAATGTTATACATTATGCTAGTAAAACCCTTGATAGTGCTCAAAGAAATTATGCTACTACGGGGAAGGAATTCTTAGCTGTAGTTTTTGCTTGTGATAAGTTTAGGCAGTACATTGTTGATTCCAAAGTTATTATTCATACTGATCATGCTGCCATTAAATATCTTATGACAAAGAAGGATGCCAAGCCAAGGCTTATCAGATGGGTACTCCTTCTTCAAGAATTTGATTTGCAGATTGTTGATAGAAAAGGGGAAGACAATCCGGTAGCGGACAATCTTTCAAGAATGGAAGATATACCGCATGACCCCATCCCAGTTAATGATAGTTTTCCAGACGAGCAACTTGCCGTTGTAAAAGTACAACCTCTCTCCGATCCTTGGTATGCAGATTATGCTAATTTTATTGTTGCAAAGTATTTGCCTCCAGGTCTAACGTTTCAGCAAAGGAAGAAGTTCTTTCATGATTTGAGGCACTACTTTTGGGATGACCCACATCTTTTCAAAGAAGGTCCCGACGGGATCATGAGAAGATGCATTCCGGAACATGAGCAGAAGGACATTCTCCAACGGTGTCACGATAGTCCCTATGGAGGACATCACGCCGGTGAGAGGACTGCACATAAGGTTCTTCAATCAGGTTTTTATTGGCCTACTCTCTTTAAAGATGCTAGAAATTATGTTTTAGCTTGTGATAAATGTCAGAGAGTTGGTAACATTAGTAGAAGGAATGAGATGCCTATGAATTACTCACTAGTGATTGAACCTTTCGATTGTTGGGGGTTCGATTTTATGGGTCCTTTTCCTTCTTCGCACAAGTACACTCACATTTTAGTAGCTGTTGATTATGTGACCAAGTGGGTTGAAGCAATCCCCACTGAAAGTGCTGATCACAAAACATCCTTGAAAATGCTTAAGGATGTAATATTTCCTAGGTTTGGTGTACCAAGGTACCTCATGACCGATGGGGGATCACACTTCACGCACGGAGCTTTTAGAAAAGCTCTGGCTAAATACGATGTTAATCATAGAATTGCTTCACCGTATCATCCTCAAACTAGTGGGCAAGTTGAGCTTATCAATAGAGAGATTAAGTTGATCTTGCAGAAAAAAGTAAACAGAAATAGGAAGGATTGGTCAAATAAATTAGGAGATGCTTTGTGGGCATATAGAACTGCTTACAAAAACCCCATGGGCATGTCTCCTTATAAGATGGTGTATGGCAAGGCTTGCCATCTGCCATTAGAGCTAGAGCACAAAGCTTTCTGGGCTGTTAGAGAGCTTAACGCTGTGTAATGCCCCGGATGTAATACTTTCCCTTTTGGGTATATAATATATCTCCGGCTTCATCTATTTCCATTCCGGGTTCTTTGTCTTTCGGGTTTTCGTCGTTTTGTTGTGTGAGTGTGTGGCATTCATTCATATCATGTAGACATGTGCATCGCATTGCATTGTGTTGTCGGTTGCATCCGGTTCCACGCGTTCCTTCCCGTTGTCCGTTTCGTGTTCCGGAGCTCCCTCACGTGTCCGTGACGTCCCGTAGGCCTACTTTGTTGTTTGGGCGTGTAACGTTGCCGGTGTGCTGCGAGACTTGTCGTGTGTTGTTGTTTTGTTGGGTGTAACCCGCCTCTCAAATCTCGTCGCGTTTGGACTCCGTTTGCTATCCCATCAGTTATTCGTGTGGGTCCAAAGTGCCTCCACTTGTGGCCCAGAAACATCCCTCCTGCAGCCCACTACCTTCTCCTAGACCCTTCTAAACTCCCCTCGCGATCGGATCCGTCGGATCGCGATCGGAGGGCTCTAAAACAACCATTCCCCCCTAACCCTAGAAATCTGCTATATAATAGACCCCTAGGTCCATTTTGGGCATCTCTAGCCTCTTCCTCCTCCTTCCCCCTAAATTTTTGGATCTGGACACCCCATCCTCTTCACTTGGCAGATCCTCCCGCAGATCCCGCACCTGGGATCGAGGGCGGCCAAATCCCTCGATCCAGCCGCCGTCCCTTCGATCGACTGAGGAACCAGCCGACGGCGCCAAGTCAACGCACCGCTAGGCGATCGCAGCGCCGTCCGCTCGAGGCCTCCTCCCTCGCTTTGGGAGCCCAAGACCACTTCGCCAGCTCGCCTCCCGCACAGCGTCGGGCCTTCCAGCGCCGCCGCCTGGGAGCCCCAGCTGGGCCCAGAGCACCGCGGCCCTAACGCCCCGCCTCCACTACCCCGCCGGCCCGAGTACTCCCTCCACCGAGCCTCCTGCGCCGCACTCCGGGCCTCACCATCTCCCGCCGATCGGCCGCCTCCTCCAGTCGGGCCGCGACGGCCTACTCCCGCCGCCTCGCCTCACCCGAGCCGGGCCGCACTGCCTCCACCAGGCCGCCGCCAGCCGCGCCTCCGACCGGGCCGCAGCCGCCTCCACTGGGCCGCGCCAGGCCCTCCAGCCGGATCGGGCCGGATCCAACCCTAGCCGTGGTTTTTTTTCAGATCTGCCTGAGAAGGTTGTCCTATTTTACCACTAAGTCCCTGTTGTTCTGATCTGTGATGCATTTTTCAAACTGCTGTATCTTTGTGTGTGTTTGTCCGATTCGCGCAAATAGCATGTCCAGACGTTCGTGGTGAATAGCACTACGTTTTATCTTTTTGTGTCATGCATGTTAGAGATCATCTAGGTGCTTATTTTTCTGTTTCAAGAGTGCATCATGATATAATTGCTGCTATGTGATGTTTTTATGTCATCTTTGCCATGTGATATCTTTTAGCTCGTTTGTCCGAATGATGCAAATGACATGTCCACGTGTTCGTCTTGCCATGCTCTACATGTTGTATGTGATAGGTAGCATGTTAGATTTATTCTTGCCATGTTTATCATCGTTGCAAAGTGCCATGTGGCTGTGATGTTGTTTCACTTGTTATGAAATGCCATCTTGTTGAGCTCATTGCTATCGTTGTGTTTATCTCCATGAAGCATGCTTGTGTGTTTCGGAATCACCATCATGTGTACTTTGATGAGGTGCTTACCACTTGCCATGTTTAGTTTCGAGGTGACTTAAACTTGTTCTTTTAGATGCCATGATGAAATTGCTGTTTTAGGACTTAGTGAATTTTCACTAAGTCTGAAATCTGTAACGTTCCGATGCCATGTTTGCTTGATGTTCTAGGACAAAGCATGATAGATTTTGAGTGGATCTTGATTGTTACTTGTAGTATATATTGTTGTCTTTCCATTCATGTTCTCACATGTTTATTTGAGTGGCTGTAGCATGTTTATCTTTTGCTCCAAAGTTTCAATAAAATTCTGCTGCCAGAATTTTATTGTCAAGTTCAATATGTCCAAGCTCATTGCTATTGATCCGTGACTCCTTTGGGGGTGCACCTATGGACTTAATTGCTGTAGGATATGTCTAGTCTATGTTCATGTCCTTTGCCATGTTGTTTGAGTGCTGTAGCTTAATTATTTTGTGCTCCGAAGTTGCTATGTTGCTGTAATTTTCAGCTTTCGCTCATTTCTTGTTTCGGGCATAACTTTTAGCCCGTAACTCCGATTTCAGCGAATCTTATATGAAACTTGATTGATTTTTTGTGTAGATTCATAATATCTTATTGTTATCATGTTTTGAGGTGTTTTGCTTGAGTGCTATTTTACGTGCTCCGTGTGCATTCTTAGTGCATCCATCATGCATCCATCATTTTTTCGAGTGCGCATTGCATCTTGTTGATTTGTGCTTGGTGTGATTGTATTGTTTAGAGCCGGAAGCTGAGACCGAGTACGAGTACGAGCACGAGGTTTCCAACGAGGTTGAGCACGAGGACCCTTCTTACGATCCGAACGACTTCTCTTCAGGCAAGATGACCGAACCCCGATAACATTACTATCTTTGCCTATTGCTAGTAGATCCGCTCTATAGTTTTGCCTCGATGCCCATGTTCTTCTTGTCAGCCTCCTACTTGTAACCATTGCCATGTTTAACCAACCTACCTATGCAAACCGTTGCTTGGCTAAGTACGCTTCGCTCAGCCCTTCTTATAGCATTGCTAGTTGCAGGTGAAGATCGAAGATGCTTGCTTCATGTTGAAGTTTGGTTGGGTTTTATCACACTATATAAATGCTTAAAATGAAATCATCTATATATTGGCAAGGGTGGAAGGCTAAGCCTTTTGCTTGGTGATTTGTTCCACTCATGCCGTTAGGAACCGTATAAACCGGTGTTATGTTCCTTGATTATGCGTTCCTAACACGGTTGGGGTGTATGGGACCCCCTTGATAAACCGCTAAGTGCTAAGTCTTTTCCAGCAAGTCCCAACTTTGGTACTATTTGCCTAATAACAAACTAAACTTGCATAGGGAGTAATTAACCCGAGTTCTTAATCAACAACCCCGGGCCAGTGCTCCTCATGAGTGTTGGTCCGAAACGGGGGTCTTGCGGGGTCACCACGAGGAAACTCGAGGATTGATATAAACCTGTAGCATCGCCCATCCGGTCGTGGCCTGAGACTAGATACGCGCGGCTATTGTCAGGGTGTCGGCACGCCGGGAGGATTTTCTGGATTAGCCTTACCTTAGTTCGGTATATCTTGAGCACGGGATTCCGAGAATACTCGGGTCTTCCCACTTTGGAGTTGCGACTCCGCGGATCATGGGCTTGTAATGGGTCAAGTTGGAACACCCTTGCAGGGTTATGAACTTTCGAAAGCCGTGCCCGCGGTTATGTGGCAAATGGGAGCTTGTTAATATCCGGTTGTAGATAACTTGACACAATGTTTCTAATACACTACCAGCGTGTGTTCCGTGACCGTCAATTTCCGAATAGGGATTCGGGAGTTGAACACGGAGGGGTTATGTTTGTTGAGCTTGTAGCTAGGATCACTTCGTGATCACTTCTCGCCCGAGGCTTTCTCTTCTCGCTCTCACTCACGTAAGCTAGTTGCTGCTGCAGACACTTATTCTTTCTTCAGCCTTATCCTCTCCCAAGGCTTAAATAGTCTTGTTACCCGGGAACGGGATTGCTGAGTCCTCTGTGGCTCACATTTACTTCACCACACCAGATGCAGGTCCAGTTGTGAGCTATCCAGGTGATTGCACCGAGCTGGATTGGGAGTTCGACGAGGAGCGTATTCGGTACTATGTTCGTTATCCGGATGATCAGTAGTGGAGACTACTACTAGGATTCGATCCGCCTGTGGATGTTATTTAAGTTTGGTATCTTGACATTTGGTTTTGCCCTTAGAGGGTTGTGATGTTCTTAATGTATGATGTTTGAGACATGTATTGTATTTGTGTGACGTGGCGAGTGTAAGCCAACTATTTATGTTTACAATCCCCTCTTTTACATGAGATGTGCAAAGATTACCAAACTTGAGATCATTCTAGGATGGACTTATGCCTTTAAGTCGTGCCTCGACACGTAGGAGGTATAACTCCATCCTGGGCATTACAAGTTGGTATTCAGAGCCTTCTCCGACCTAGGAGCCCCCACTGATTGATCGAATCGTTGACGGTCGAGTCTAGGCACACACTGAAAACATTTTGAGTCCTATATTATATCGGAGAGTAGGATTTCTTTGCTTCTCATCCCCTTTCTCTCTGGTGAGGACTCCTGACGACTACTCTTGTCTCTCCTACTTTCAAAAATTGCACCAAATTTTTGTTTAGGAATCCCGCAAGTATTCTGGGATTGTTTCGATGTTCTTGTGACGAGAATATTGTTCTCGATGCCTCCTGACATTAGGGGTTGTGGCAGTGTCCCGGGGAGTTGAGCTTCGGGGTATTGTCGTCACAAGCATATCGCGGTAGTACTAAATACTTAAGACGGCCGACATCGAAAATCTCTCCTATACGGCCAGTGGCAAGATAACCCCGACATCACCCAGTACTGGGGAGGTAGTTCGAGAGTATTGCCATAGCTTGTTATAGTGGATGCTTTTCAAAGGTCCGAGGTAAACAGTTTCCGAGAAAGACTGGTTATGTGTTGAAGGATGGATACACCTGGATGTAGGTTTAGAGTTGATTGCGCGATGCTTCCCTTGTATCCCCAACACCTGATTGCATAACTGGAAACTTTCGGAAATTAATAGGTGGGTTCATCTTTGAGACCTCCACGGAACTGATAGATTTTACTCTTTGCATCAGGAATGTCTTGCTTTGCATAGCGAGCTAGGTTTTGGAACTTGACATTATACTGATAGACTGTCATGGAGCCCTGCTTGAGGTTGCGGAATTGCTCACGCATACCCTCGATAACACTTGTAGGAATGTGATGCGAGCGGAAATCCTTGCAGAAATTCTCCCATGAGATCACTTGACCCGGCCTTGAGTCTTTGTACTGCTGCCACCAGTCAGCTGCTTGATCTTTCAGTTGGAAGGCTGCAAACTTCACATAGTCATCTTCTTTCACGTTACTGCACTCAAAATGCTTCTTGATATCGGTTAGCCAATCTTCAGCATCAAGAGGGTCGACACAGTAACTGAAAGCTTTAGGATTGTTGGCCAAGAACTGGTTGAGGGTAGCATGGTGCTGCTGGAAGAAGTTGCCTTGGTTCATTGGAACGCCCTGATTAGCTTGATTAGCTTGATTAGCTTGCATCATCTGCATCATCCACATCATCAACTGAGTGTTCTGAGCAGTAGTCTGCATAATTGCTCTCCAAGCCTCAGGCGGAGGAGGAGGTGAAGGAGGACGTTCTGGGACCTCTTCCACCTCTGGGTTGGCATTCGGAACCTTTTTCGGAGCCATCCTGTAAGAGATGACCACGAATCAGCAATTGATTGACAAAAGGAATAAGCTGAATCAATGGAATGAATTTCCACAAGTCTTCACAATAATCATTCGAACAATAAGAACGAATGAAATCATCCGAACAAGAGGAACGAATGAATTTCTCAGTTAATTGATAACATCAGTCTTCACGAGAAGCCACATAGGGATCAAAAGGATAAAATAAGTAAACAACAAGGTACGGAAAGGAACAAACACAAGAAAGGAGTTTCGTTCTAACATCTTTGTGCTGAAGCATATGAACGCGTTACGAAAAGGTTTTGCAATCCCCGGATCAGCATAGCCAAGGACCCTTTAAGATGCAACTCCTGATAGTAACCTCGGTCATATAACTCCTTCACTCAATGTCGAACCCCGAACTCACTAACCTGCATTCGTTGGAAGAATGCCTACGATCTACTGGATAAAACCCACCTATAGTTTTCCGAAAGATTCCAGTTATGCAATCAGGTGTTGGGGATACACGGGAAGCACCGCGCAATCAACTCTAACCTACATCCAGGTGTATCCATCCTTCAACACATAACCAGTCTTTCTCGGAAACTGTGTACCTCGGACCTTCGAAAAGCATCCACTATAACAAGCTATGGCAATACTCCCGAACTACCTCCCCAGTACTGGGTGATGTCGGGGTTATCTTGCCACTGGCCGTATAGGGGAGATTTTCGATGTCGGCCGTCTTAAGTATTTAGTACTGTCGCGATATGCTTGTTACAATGATACCTCGAAGCTCAACTCCTCGGTAACAGGAGGCATCGGGAACAATATCCTTGTCACAAGAACATCGAAACAATCCCAGAATACTCGCGGGATTCCTAAAAAAAAATTTGTGCAAATTTTGAAGATAGGAGAGACAAGAGTAGACGTCAGGAGTCCTCACCAGAGAGAAAGGGGATGAGAAGCAAAGAAATCCTACTCTCCGATATAATATAGGACTCAAAAAGTTTTTAGTGTGTGCCTAGACTCAACCGTCAACGGTTCGATCAAACAGTGGGGGCTCCTAGGTCGGAGAAGGCTCTGAATACCAACTTGTAACGCCCCGGACACACCCGCCGGTGGTCGTTACTCCTGGCGGGATCTAGACTGGCCTCACATATCAATACTAGTCTTTTCTGCGCACTTTGTCCTCACTCATGCGCACCCGGGAGCAACTTCCCGGTCGGTCACCCATCCTGAAACTACTCCAAGCTGAGCACGCTTAACTTTGGAGTTCTATCCGAATGGGCTCCCGGAAAAGAAGGAATTCCTTATTGATATGAGTAGTCTATCATCCCTAATAAGCCAGGCTATCACATACACCCTCACTCAGAGGAACCGACGTCCACGTCGGGCCACAGGAACGTTCCCTCTTGGCACAACCGTCTGTGCTTCCAGGACAGCACATGTGCCATGCCATGTGCCACGACGGGTCACAAACGTCATGCACAACATGACTGCAAACTGTCCGCAAACATCCGTGTAACTGCGAGGGTCGGCTCTGATACCAACTTGTAATGCCCAGGATGGAATTATACCTCCTACGTGTCGAGGCACGACTTAAAGGCATAAGTCCATCCTAGAATGATCTCAAGTTTGGTAATCCTTGCACAACTCATGTAAAAGAGGGATAGTAAACTGAAATTAGTTGGCTTACAATCGCCACGTCACAGAATAACAGTACAAGTCTCAAACATCAAACATTAAGAGCACTACAACCCTCTAAGGGCAAAAGCCAAATGTCAAAGTACCAAACTCAGATAAATAAAACAACCACAGGCGGAGGAGGACGGGAAGGAGGATGCTCTGGGACCTCTTCCACCTCTGGGTTGGCATTCGGAACCTTTTTCGGAGCCATCCTGTAAGAGATGACCACGAATCAGCAATTGATTGACAAAAGGAATAAGCGGAATCAATGGAATGAATTGCAACAAGTCTTCACAATAATCATTCGAACAATAAGAACGAATGAAATCATCCGAACAAGAGGAACGAATGAATTTCTTAGTTAAATGATAACATCAGTCTTCACGAGAAGCCACATAGGGATCAAAAGGATAAAATAATAAAACAACAAGGTACGGAAAGGAACAAACACAAGAGAGGAGTTTCGTTCTAACATCTTTGTGCTGAAAGCATATGAACGCGTTACGAAAAGGTTTTGCAATCCCCGGATCAGCATAGCCAAGGACCCTTTAAGATGCAACTCCTGATAGTAACAACGGTCATATAACCCCTTCACTCAATGTCGAACCCCGAACTCACTAACCTGCATTCGTTGGAAGAATGCCTACGATCTACTGGATAAAACCCACCTATAGCTTTCCGAAAGATTCCAGTTATGCAATCAGGTGTTGGGGATACACGGGAAGCACCGCGCAATCAACTCTAACCTACATCCAGGTGTATCCATCCTTCAACACATAACCAGTCTTTCTCGGAAACTGTGTACCTCGGACCTTCGAAAAGCATCCACTATACCAAGCTATGGCAATACTCCCGAACTACCTCCCCAGTACTGGGTGATGTCGGGGTTATCTTGCCACTGGCCGTATAGGGGAGATTTTCGATGTCGGCCGTCTTAAGTATTTAGTACTGTCGCGATATGCTTGTTACAATGATACCCCGAAGCTCAACTCCTCGGTAACAGGAGGCATCGGGAACAATATCCTTGTCACAAGAACATCGAAACAATCCCAGAATACTCGCGGGATTCCTAAAAAAAATTTTGTGCAAATTTTGAAGATAGGAGAGACAAGAGTAGACGTCAGGAGTCCTCACCAGAGAGAAAGGGGATGAGAAGCAAAGAAATCCTACTCTCCGATATAATATAGGACTCAAAAAGTTTTTAGTGTGTGCCTAGACTCAACCGTCAACGGTTCGATCAAACAGTGGGGGCTCCTAGGTCGGAGAAGGCTCTGATACCAACTTGTAATGCCCAGGATGGAGTTATACCTCCTATGTGTCGAGGCATGACTTAAAGGCATAAGTCCATCCTAGAATGATCTCAAGTTTGATAATCTTTGCACAACTCATGTAAAAGGGGGATAGTAAACTGAAAATAGTTGGCTTACAATCGCCACTTCACAGAATTACAGTACAAGTCTCAAACATCATACATTAAGAGTACTACAACCCTCTAAGGGCAAAAGCCAAATGTCAAAGTACCAAACTCAGATAAATAAACCACAGGCGGATCGAATCCTAGTAAGAGACTCCACTACTGATCGTCCGGGTACCGCACATAGTACCGACTACGCTCCTCGTCGTACTCCCAATCCAGCTCGGTGACATCACCTGGATAGCTCACAGCTGGACCTGCATCTGGTGTGTGAAGTAACTGTGAGCCACAGAGGACTCAGCAATCCCGTTCCCGGGTAACAGAACTATTTAAGCCTTTAGGTGAGGGAAAGGCTGAAGAAAGAACAAGTCTGCAGCAGCAACTAGCATCTAGCTTACGCAAGTGAGAGCGAGAAGAGAAGGCATCGGCGAGAAGTGATCACGAAGTGATCCTAGCTACAAGCTCACAATCATAACCCCTCCGTGTTCAACTCCCGAATCCCTATTCGGAAATTGACAGTCACGGAACACACGCTGGTAGTGTATTAGTAACATTGTGTCAAGTTATCTACAACCGGAATTAACAAGCTCCCATCTGCCACATAACCGCGGGCACAGCTTTCGAAAGTTCAAACCCTGCAGGGGTGTTCCAACTTGACCTATTACAAGCCCACGATCCGCGGAGTCGCAACTCCAAAGTGGGAAGACCCGAGTATCCTCGGAATCCCGTGCTCAAGATATACCGAGCTAAGGTAAGGCTAATCCAGCAAATCCTCCCGGCGTGTCGACACCCTGATCGTAGCCGCGCGTATCTAGGTCTCAGGACACGACCGGATGAGTCATCCTACAGGTTTTTACCAAACCTCGAGTTTCCTTGAGGTGGCCCCGCAGTCTGCTCGTTTCGGACCAACACTCATGTGGAGCACTGGCCCGGGGTTGTTGATTAAGAAAGAGGGTTAATTACTCCCTATGCATGTTTAGTTTGTTATTAGGCAAATAGGACCAATGTTGGGACTTGCTGGAAAAGACTTAGCACTTAGCGGTTTATCGAGGGGGTCCCATACACCCCAACCGTGTTAGGAACGCATAATCAAGGAACATAATACCGGCTTATACGGATCCTAACGGCATGAGTGGAGCAAATCACCAAGCAAAAGGCTTAGCCTTCCACCCTTGCCAATATATAGATGATTTCAATTAAAGCATTTATATAGTGTGATATAACCCAACCAAACTTCAACATGGAGCAAGCATCTTCACTTCACCTGCAACTAGCAACGCTATAAGAAGGGCTGAGCGAAGCGTACTTAGCCAAGCAACGGTTTGCATAGGTAGGGTGGTTAAACATGGCAATTGGTTACAAGTAGGAGGCTGACAAGAAGAACATGGGCATCGAGGCAAAACTATAGATCGAGACTACTAGCAATAGACAAAGATAGTAATGTTATCGGGGTTCGGTCATCTTGCCTGAAGAGAATTCGTTCGGATCGTAAGAAGGGTCCTCGTGCTCAACCTCGTTGGAAAACTCGTGCTCAACTTCGTTCTCGTTCTCAGCTTCCGGCTCTAAACACAACAAACACACCAAGCACCAATCAACAAAATGCAATGCGCACTCGAAAAACATGAATGCATGATGGATGCACTAAAGATGCACATGGAGCACGTAACACATCACTCAAGCAAAACACCTCAAAACAAGATAACAAGCTGATATTATTAATCTACACAGAAAATCACCCAAGTTTGATATAAGATTCGCTGAAATCGGAGTTACGGGCTAAAAGTTATGCCCGAAACAAGATTTGAGCGAAAACTGAAAATTACAGCAACATAGCATCTTTGGAGCTCAAAATAATTAATCTACAGCACCCAAAAAGCATGTCAAAGGACTTGAACACAAACTAGATATATAGTACAGCAACTAGGTCCAAAGTGCACCCCCAACGGAGTCACGGATCAATAGCAATGATCTTGGACATATTGAACTTTGAAATAAAATTCTGGCAGCAGAATTTTATTGAAACTTTAGAGCAAAAGATAAACATGCTACAGCCACTCAAATGGACATGTGAGGACATGGATGGAAAGACAACAATATATACTTCAAGGAACAATCAAAATCCACCCCAAAACTATCATGCTTTGTCCTACAACATCACACGAACATGGCATCGGAACGTTACAGATTTCGGACTTAGTGAAAAATCACTAAGTCCCAAAACAGCAATATCATCATAGCATCAAAAAGAGCATGTTTAAGTCACCTCGAAACTAAACATGGCAAAGGGTAAGCACCTCATCAAAGTGCATATGAAGGTGATCCCGAAACACACAAGCATGCATCATTGAGGTGAACACAACGATTGCAACGAGCTCAACAAGATGGCATTTCATAACAAGTGAAAACACAACATGTGAACATGGCACTTTGCAACGATGATAACAAGGAAACAATAAATCTACCATGCAACCTATCACACACAACACGTAGTTCGTGGCAAGACGAACACGTGGACATGTCATTTGCATCGTTTGGACAAACGAGCTAAAAGTTATCACAAGTCAAAGGTGACATGAAAATAACACATAACATCAGTTTATAACATGATGCACTCTTGCAACAGCAAAACAAGTGTCAAGATGACATCTAACATGCATGACTACAACAGGTAAAACGTAGAGGACATCTTCACGAACATCTGGACATGCTACACGCGCAAAACGGAGCAACAGGCGCAAAGTTAGAGCAGTTCAAAGTTTGCATTACAGATCAGGAAAAACAGGGACTTAGGGGATTAAAGTCAACCTTAGCAGATCTGGAAACAGAGTGGGCCGGAGGAACAGTACGGACCGGCGGCGGATCTGGGCCCGCGCGGGGAGGCACTGTGCGGCGGCGGCCCGCGGTGGAGCTGGTACGGGCCCGGCGGCTCGCGGCCCGTGGAGGCTGGGGCTGGAGGCGCCCAGCTGGCGGCGGCTCGGCCCGCTCGGCTGCGGCTGGCGAAGGGCGTCGGGGGAGGCGAAGGGCCCAGCGCGTCGGGGCGATGCAGCCCGCAGCGCGCGGAGGCCGGTGGAGCGGCGCGGTACTGGGCCGGTCGGCCTGGTGCGGAACACCTGCGGGGAAGTGGTCCCCCAGGGGCGACGGGCCCGGCGCGGCCACTGGCGGTGTACGGGCCGGGGAGGGGCGACGTACGGCCCAACGGGGCGAAGCGATGCGGAACGACGGCCTGCGGTGGCGATGCAGTCGCTCGGTCGAAGCCCCGAGCGGTCGCTGCGGTGCGTTGACTTCGAAGGGATCTGGCGCCGGCGACTGGTTCGAGGGACTGGCCAGATCGGCTGGCTGGTTCCTCGGGAACCTGGAGGAAAGAGAGAAAAAAAAAGATAAAAGGGATCTAGAGGTAGGGGAAGCCAAAATTAGTCTAGGGGGGTCTAATATATAGCAGGTTTTTAGGGTTTGGGGGGATTTAGGGGCGCTAGGAGCCCTCCGATCGCGATCCGACGGATCCGATCGCGGGGGTTGATTAAAAGGGCCTAGACGGAGATAAAAGACTGCAGTAGGGGTATTTCCGGGACACGAAGTGAAGGCACATCGGACCCACACAGACAACGGAGGGAAAAGTCAACGGAGTCCAAACGAGACGAGATTTGAGAGGCGGGTTGCACACAACAAAACAACAACACACACAACAACCTCACGGCACACCGGTAACGTAAAACGCCCGAACAACAAAGTAGGCCTACGGGACGTCACGGACACGTGAGGGAGCTCTGGAACACGAAACGGACAACGGGAAGGAACGCCACGAACCGGATGCAACCCACAACACAAATGCAATGCAATGCACATGTCTACATGATATGAATGAATGCCACACACTCACACAACAAAACGACGAAAGCCCGAAAGACAAAGAACCCGAAATGGAAATAGATGAAGCCGGAGATATATTATATACCCAAAAGGGAAAGTATTACATCCGGGGCATTACATCCTCCTCCGCCTGAGGCTTGGAGAGCGATTATGCAGACTACAGCTCAGAACACCCAGTTGTTGATGCAGATGATGCAGCAGATGCAAGCTAATCAAGCTAATCAGGGTGTTCCAGGGAACCAAGGCAACTTCTTCAACCAGCAGCACCATGCTACTCTCAACCAGGTCTTGGCCAATAATCCAAAAGCTTTCAGTTACTGTGTCGACCCTCTTGATGCTGAAGATTGGTTAACCGACATAAAGAAGCATTTTGAGTGCAGTAACGTGAAGGAAGATGATTATGTGAAGTTTGCAGCCTTCCAACTCAAAGATCAAGCAGCTGATTGGTGGCAGCAGTACAAAGACTCCAGGCCAGGTCAAGTGATCTCTTGGGAGAATTTCTGCAAGGACTTTCACTCTCACCACATTCCTACAAGTGTCATCGAGGGTATGCGTGAGCAATTCCGCAACCTGAAGCAGGGCTCCATGACAGTCTATTAGTATAATGTCAAGTTCCAAAACCTCGCCCGCTATGCTAAGCAAGACATTCCTGATGCCAAGAGCAAAATCTACCAGTTCCGTGGAGGTCTCAAAGATGAACTTCAACTTGCTCTCACCTTGTTCGAGCCGGATGAATTCGACAAGTTCTATAACATGGCTTTGAAACAAGAAGCAGCTCAGCTTAAGATGAAGGCTTCTAAGAAGAGAATTCGAGATGCCGTTCACTCTTCCTCATCGTCTCAGATGGTCTCGAAGCAACATAAATTCTGGCTTCCTCCTCCTCCAGTGATTCGAGCTCCCTACAACAACTCCAACAACTCCAACAACAAGAACTCTGGTGGACGTGGTTTCTCCCACCCACCCAACCCGAGCAACCAGTCGAAGAAGCAGTTTCAGTCTCAAGGCCCCAAGTCAAGTGGTTCTCATTTCCGTCCTCTCTCTGAAGTGGTGTGCAACAAGTGTGGCCAGAAGGGTCACTATGCCAACAGATGTCCGAATCCGAAGCGTCTTCCACCTCCTCCGCCTGTGAGTTCAGCTATTGTCAGGCATGATCCAAAGGCAGCAAGGGTCAATCTGATGAGTGCAGCGCAAGCGGAGAATTCTTCTGATGTCATTTTGGGTAACCTTCCAGTGAACTCTATCCCTGCTAAAGTGTTATTTGATTCGGGTGCTTCATGCTCTTTCATGTCTCAACCATTTGCATCCAAGTATAATGTTGACATCAAAAGTTTGCCAAGGGAGTTATCAGTTGTTTCTCCGGGGAGACGAATGCATTCCAGTATATATGCTCCGGATGTTTCTATTCGCATGGGTGATTATCGATTTTTGGCTTCACCGGTGATTCTCGGCAATTCTGACATCGACCTCATCCTCGGGATGGATTGGCTTTCTCAACATGATGCTCATATTGATTGTGCACAAAAGGAAGTCAAGATGACTCATCCTGTTGAAGATGTGATTATCTTTGCCTCCAGGGATAACACTATCAGGCTTTTCTCTCTCAATGATAAGGGCGAAATTAATGCCATATCTCAAATTCTGGTGGTGAACGAATATCAAGACGTCTTTCCTGAAGAACTTCCAGGCATGCCTCCACACCGTCAGGTGGAATTCGTTATTGAACTCGAGCCGGGTACTGAGCCAGCATGCCGGCGTCCGTACAAGCTCTCTCTGGATGAATTGATGGAATTGAAGAAGCAGCTTGATAAGCAGGAGAGTATGGGTCTCATCAGGCCTAGTACGTCTCCTTGGGGCTGTGGTGTCTTATTTGTCAAGAAGAAAGATGGCACGGAGCGTCTCTGTGTTGATTACCGGCCATTGAACAAGAAGACAATAAACAACAAATATCCGCTCCCCAACATCAACGAACTCTTCGAGCAGCTCAAAGGAGCTAAAGTGTTCTCTAAGCTCGACCTCCGAATGGGCTATCATCAAATTCGCATTCGCGAGGAAGACATTCCCAAGACGGCCTTCAGAACGAGCTACGGTTCATACGAGTATACCGTCATGTCTTTTGGTCTCGCCAATGCTCCTCCTACCTTTTCGAGGATGATGCATTACATCTTCAACCCCTATACTGGCGAGTTTGTGCTTGTGTATCTGGATGATATTCTGGTGTTTTCCAAGAATGAAGAAGATCACGAAAAGCACTTACGTCTGGTTCTTGATCGACTCCGAGAGCATAAATTCTATGCCAAGTTCTCCAAGTGCGAGTTTTGGCTCGATAAGGTTTTGTACCTGGGCCACATCATCTCAGCTGATGGTATTGCGGTTAATCCCGAGAAAGTTGAAGCAATTGTCAACTGGGAAGCTCCTCAGAACGTCAAGCAGCTCCGTAGTTTTCTGGGTCTTGCCAGCTATTGCAGAAGGTTCGTTGAGAACTTCTCCAAGATTGCCAAGCCTCTTTCCAACTTGCTTCAGAAGAATGTCAAATACTTTTGGTCTCCAGAGTGTGAAGTGGCATTCAAAACTCTCAAAGAAAAGCTTGTCTCTGCTCCAGTTCTGACTCCTCCAGATGAGTCCAAGCCCTATGAAGTTTTCTGTGACGCTTCTCTTCAAGGTCTTGGTGGTGTGCTTATGCAAGATAAGAGAATTGTGGCATATACTTCTCGTCAGCTGAAGCCAAGTGAGAAGAACTATCCCACACATGATCTCGAGCTAGCATCTGTGGTACATGCTTTGATTACGTGGAGACATCTGTTGTTGGGCAGAAAGGTCGACATCTTCACTGATCACAAGAGCTTGAAGTACATCTTCACACAGCCGCATCTGAACCTCCGCCAGACTCGTTGGGTTGAAATGATCCAAGAGTATAATCCCAGCATTGAATACACTCCGGGCAAGGCGAATGTGATTGCAGATGCTTTGAGCAGAAAGGCATATTGCAGCAGCCTTCTTATCAAGCCGTGCCAGCCTGAGCTTTGTGAAGCATTCAGGAAGCTCAACCTCCAAGTTGTTCTGCAGGGTTTTCTTGCAAATCTTCAAATTGCTACTACCTTGGAAGATCAAGTCCGTGAGGCCCAGCTCAGTGATACCATGGTGAAGAAGGTGAAACATGCTATTGCTTAGGGCATTCCAAAATACAAGTGCTTTCGTGTTGATGAGAGAGATACCTTGTTCTTCGAGGATAGACTCGTTGTTCCCAAAGGTGATCTCAGGAAGCTCATAATGGAAGAAGCACATGATTCTCTCCTTTCCATTCATCCTGGCAGTTCCAAGATGTATCAAGACCTCAAGCAGTCTTACTGGTGGACACGCATGAAAAGGGAGATTGCCCAATTCGTGAATGAATGTGATGTTTGCAGAAGAGTGAAAGCAGAACATCAACGTCCAGCCGGTCTTCTCCAACCTCTTCCTATTCCCGAGTGGAAGTTCGACCACATTGAAATGGACTTCGTCACTGGCTTTCCTAAATCCAAGCGAGGAAATGATGCTATCTTTGTGGTGATTGACAAGCTTACCAAAGTCGCTCACTTTCTTCCAGTCAAAGAATCAATCAATGCAGCTCAATTGGCAGAGCTGTACACTTCCAGAATTGTGTCTTTACATGGCATTCCTCAAGTTATATCCTTAGACCGTGGAAGTTTTTTCACATCAAGTTTCTGGGACTCCTTTCAGTCCGCCATGGGCACTAAGATCAGGTTCAGCACTGCTTTTCACCCTCAGACTAGTGGTCAAGTCGAGCGAGTGAATCAGATTCTAGAAGACATGCTCAGAGCCCGTGTCATCTCCTTTGGCATGAAATGGGAAGACTGCCTTCCATTTGCCGAGTTCTCTTACAACAACAGCTTTCAAGCAAGTGCAGGCAAAGCACCGTTTGAAATCCTCTATGGCAGAAAGTGCCGTACCCCTCTCAACTGGTCTGAAACAGGCGAACGTCAACTTCTTGGCAATGACTTGATCTCAGAAGCCGAAGAAATGTGCAAAGTCATACGTGAGAATCTCAAGGCCGCTCAGTCGCGCCAGAAGAGCTACTATGACGGAAAGCATCGTGATTTGGCTTTCAACATTGATGATCATGTTTATCTCCGTGTTTCTCCGATGAAAGGCACCCAAAGATTCGGTATCAAAGGAAAGCTTGCTCCTAGATACGTCGAGCCTTTCAAGATTCTTGGCAAAAGAGGCGATCTAGCCTATCAACTTGAGCTCCCTTCAAACTTCGCCAATGTTCATGATGTGTTCCATGTGTCTCAACTTCGCAAATGCTTCAAGGCACCTGAGCGCATGATTCCGTTTGAAGAGATTGATCTTCAACAAGACCTGTCCTACTGAGAGCATCCAGTTGCTATTCTCGAAGAAACCGAACGCAAGACCCGCAACAAGTCCATCAAATTCTTGAAAGTCAAGTGGTCACATCACACCGACCGAGAGGCTACGTGGGAACGAGAAGATCATCTTCGTTCCGAGTACCCTTCCTTTTTCCAGTCCTAGATCTCGGGACGAGATCTTTTTGTAGTAGAGGAGAATTTGTAATGCCCCGGATGTAATACTTTCCCTTTTGGGTATATAATATATCTCCGGCTTCATCTATTTCCATTCCGGGTTCTTTGTCTTTCGGGTTTTCGTCGTTTTGTTGTGTGAGTGTGTGGCATTCATTCATATCATGTAGACATGTGCATCGCATTGCATTGTGTTGTCGGTTGCATCCGGTTCCACGCGTTCCTTCCCGTTGTCCGTTTCGCGTTCCGGAGCTCCCTCACGTGTCCGTGACGTCCCGTAGGCCTACTTTGTTGTTTGGGCGTGTAACGTTGCCGGTGTGCCGCGAGACTTGTCGTGTGTTGTTGTTTTGTTGGGTGTAACCCGCCTCTCAAATCTCGTCGCGTTTGGACTCCGTTTGCTATCCCATCAGTTATTCGTGTGGGTCCAAAGTGCCTCCACTTGTGGCCCAGAAACATCCCTCCTGCAGCCCACTACCTTCTCCTAGACCCTTCTAAACTCCCCTCGCGATCGGATCCGTCGGATCGCGATCGGAGGGCTCTAAAACAACCATTCCCCCCTAACCCTAGAAATCTGCTATATAATAGACCCCTAGGTCCATTTTGGGCATCTCTAGCCTCTTCCTCCTCCTCCCCCCTAAATTTTTGGATCTAGCCACCCCCTCCTCTCCACTTGGCAGATCCTCCCGCAGATCCCGCACCTGGGATCGAGGGCGGCCAAATCCCTCGATCCAGCCGCCGTCCCTTCGATCGACTGAGGAACCAGCCGACGGCGCCAAGTCAACGCACCGCTAGGCAATCGCAGCGCCGTCCGCTCGAGGCCTCCTCCCTCGCTTCGGGAGCCCAGGACCACTTCGCCAGCTCGTCTCCCGCACCGCGTCGGGCCTTCCAGCGCCGCCTCCTGGGAGCCCCAGCTGGGCCCAGAGCACCGCGGCCCGAACGCCCCGCCTCCACTACCCCGCCGGCCCGAGTACTCCCTCCACCGAGCCTCCCGCGCCGCACTCCGGGCCTCGCCATCTCCCGCCGATCGGCCGCCTCCTCCAGTCGGGCCGCGGCGGCCTACTCCCGCCGCCTCGCCTCACCCGAGCCGGGCCGCACCGCCTCCACCAGGCCGCCGCCAGCCGCGCCTCCGACCGGGCCGCAGCCGCCTCCACTGGGCCGCGCCAAGCCCTCCAGCCGGATCGGGCCGGATCCAATCCTAGCCGTGGTTTTTTTTCTGATCTGCCTGAGAAGGTTGTCCTCTTTTACCACTAAGTCCCTGTTGTTTTGATCTGTGATGCATTTTTCAAACTGCTGTATCTTTGTGTGTGTTTGTCCGATTCGCGCAAATAGCATGTCCAGACGTTCGTGGTGAATAGCACTACGTTTTATCTTTTTTGTGTCATGCATGTCAGAGATCATCTAGGTGCTTATTTTTCTGTTGCAAGAGTGCATCATGATATAATTGCTGCTATGTGATGTTTTTATGTCATCTTTTCCATGTGATATCTTTTAGCTCGTTTGTCCGAATGATGCAAACGACATGTCCACGTGTTCGTCTTGCCATGCTCTACATGTTGTATGTGCTAGGTAGCATGTTAGATTTATTCTTGCCATGTTTATCATCGTTGCAAAGTGCCATGTGGCTGTGATGTTGTTTCACTTGTTATGAAATGCCATCTTGCTGAGCTCATTGCTATCGTTGTGTTTATCTCCATGAAGCATGCTTGTGTGTTTCGGAATCACCATCATGTGTACTTTGATAAGGTGCTTACCACTTGCCATGTTTAGTTTCGAGGTGACTTAAACTTGTTCTTTTAGATGCCATGATGAAATTGCTGTTTTAGGACTTAGTGAATTTTCACTAAGTCTGAAATCTGTAACGTTCCGATGCCATGTTTGCTTGATGTTCTAGGACAAAGCATGATAGATTTTGAGTGGATCTTGATTGTTCCTTGTAGTATATATTGTTGTCTTTCCATTCATGTTCTCACATGTTTATTTGAGTGGCTGTAGCATGTTTATCTTTTGCTCCAAAGTTTCAATAAAATTCTGCTGCCAGAATTTTATTGTCAAGTTCAATATGTCCAAGCTCATTGCTATTGATCCGTGACTCCTTTGGGGGTGCACCTGTGGACTTAATTGCTGTAGGATATGTCTAGTCTATGTTCATGTCCTTTGCCATGTTGTTTGAGTGCTGTAGCTTAATTATTTTGTGCTCCGAAGTTGCTATGTTGATGTAATTTTCAGCTTTCGCTCATTTCTTGTTTCGGGCATAACTTTTAGCCCGTAACTCCGATTTCAGCGAATCTTATATGAAACTTGATTGATTTTCTGTGTAGATTCATAATATCTTATTGTTATCATGTTTGAGGTGTTTTGCTTGAGTGCTATTTTACGTGCTCTGTGTGCATTCTTAGTGCATCCATAATTTTTTCGAGTGCGCATTGCATCTTGTTGATTTGTGCTTGGTGTGATTGTATTTTTTAGAGCCGGAAGCTGAGACCGAGTACGAGTACGAGCACGAGGTTTCCAACGAGGTTGAGCACGAGGACCCTTCTTACGTTCCGAACGACTTCTCTTCAGGCAAGATGACCGAACCCCGATAACATTACTATCTTTGCCTATTGCTAGTAGATCCGCTCTATAGTTTTGCCTCGATGCCCATGTTCTTCTTGTCAGCCTCCTACTTGTAACCATTGCCATGTTTAACCAACCTACCTATGCAAACCGTTGCTTGGCTAAGTACGCTTCGCTCAGCCCTTCTTATAGCATTGCTAGTTGCAGGTGAAGATCGAAGATGCTTGCTTCATGTTGAAGTTTGGTTGGGTTTTATCACACTATATAAATGCTTAAAATGAAATCATCTATATATTGGCAAGGGTGGAAGGCTAAGACTTTTGCTTGGTGATTTGTTCCACTCATGCCGTTAGGAACCGTATAAACCGGTGTTATGTTCCTTGATTATGCGTTCCTAACACGGTTGGGGTGTATGGGACCCCCTCGATAAACCGCTAAGCGCTAAGTCTTTTCCAGCAAGTCCCAACTTTGGTACTATTTGCCTAATAACAAACTAAACTTGCATAGGGAGTAATTAACCCGAGTTCTTAATCAACAACCCCGGGCCAGTGCTCCTCATGAGTGTTGGTCCGAAACGAGGGTCCTGCGGGGTCACCACGAGGAAACTCGAGGATTGATATAAACCTGTAGCATCGCCCATCCGGTCGTGGCCTGAGACTAGATACACGCGGCTATTGTCAGGGTGTCGGCACGCCGGGAGGATTTGCTGGATTAGCCTTACCTTAGTTCAGTATATCTTGAGCACGGGATTCCGAGAATACTCGGGTCTTCCCACTTTGGAGTTGCGACTCCGCGGATCGTGGGCTTGTAATGGGTCAAGTTGGAACACCCCTGCAGGGTTATGAACTTTCGAAAGCCGTGCCCGCGGTTATGTGGCTGATGGGAGCTTGTTAATATCCGGTTGTAGATAACTTGACACAATGTTTCTAATACACTACCAGCGTGTGTTCCGTGACCGTCAATTTCCGAATAGGGATTCAGGAGTTGAACACGGAGGGGTTATGTTTGTTGAGCTTGTAGCTAGGATCACTTCGTGATCACTTCTCGCCCGAGGCTTTCTCTTCTCGCTCTCACTCACGTAAGCTAGTTGCTAGTTGCTGCTGCAGACACTTATTCTTTCTTCAGCCTTATCCTCTCCCAAGGCTTAAATAGTCTTGTTACCCGGGAACGGGATTGCCGAGTCCTCTATGGCTCACAGTTACTTCACCACACCAGATGCAGGTCCAGTTGTGAGCTATCCAGGTGATGGCACCGAGCTGGATTGGGAGTTCGACGAGGAGCGTAGTCGGTACTATGTTCGTTATCCGGATGATCAGTAGTGGAGACTCCTACTAGGATTCGATCCGCCTGTGGATGTTATTTAAGTTTGGTATCTTGACATTTGGTTTTTCCCTTAGAGGGTTGTGATGTTCTTAATGTATGATGTTTGAGACATGTATTGTATTTGTGTGACGTGGCGAGTGTAAGCCAACTATTTATGTTTACAATCCCCTCTTTTACATGAGATGTGCAAAGATTACCAAACTTGAGATCATTCTAGGATGGACTTATGCCTTTAAGTCGTGCCTCGACGCGTAGGAGGTATAACTCCATCCTGGGCATTACACGCTGACCCAAAACTAGCTGGTGAGAAGCGTCTCATGAACTTGACTTCTCTAGATGAATGGAGAAGTGAACCCTACGAGAGCGCTAAAATGTTCAAGGAAAAGGTAAAAAGGTGGCATGATAGGAAGATTCTGAAACGTGAATTTAATGTTGGTGATAAAGTTTTGTTGTTTAGATCCCGTTTCAGGTTTTCTCCAGGTAAACTACTTTCCAGGTGGGAAGGACCATTTCATATTGAAGAAGTTTATCGGTCCGGTGCAATTAAGATTAATAATTTTGAAGGCACCAAACCTAAAGTTGTGAATGGGCAAAGGCTTAAGCATTACATAGCAGGAGACCCTGTCGATGTTGATGTGGATATAATATACACAACAACCCACGAAGAACATGTTGCAGCCCTGTTTCAGACGCCAGCAGAAGCAGAATAAAGAAAAGGTATGTAGTACGGTAAGAAAACACCGCAAACCAACATAAAAGTTCCGTATTACGAGTTTTTGTAAAATTAGTAAAATTCCGAGTCGAAGTGGAGCCGGAGACGACCACCAGGGAGTCCAGGCGCCCCCCTGGCGCCCCCCCTGGGCCGCGCCGGCAGGCCGCCTGGACACCCTGGTGCCCGTCTCCGACCCCGCTTTGGTCCGTTACCTTCCTTTCTGTGCATAAATTTTTCCTATATATTTGCCCGGGTTGTTCCGGCAACGTATCTTGCGATTTCGCGTGTTTTCTCTTCGATCTGTTTCTGCCAGGAAATCTTTCAGCTAAATTTAGGTGCCATGGCTTCTCCAAGTTCCCCCAAGGACACGTTCATCGTCAACGTCATCAACCCTTACCTCGCTGAGGTGAAGAAGCACCCTCAGGTTGTTCAGATGAAGGAGGGCGTCCTTCATCAAGAAGATCTGAAGGGACCTATAAAGGAGGGGAGCGTCCAGGCCAGGCTGGAAGAAGTGGAGCAAGAAATCTTCAAGTACAAGAAGATGACCGAGCGTGGTGTCGAAGCTAACTTTGACATCACCAACGAGCTGAAGAACTACTTTCTGAAGGATATGAAGGAGATGTTGGAAAGAATTGCTGCGTCTGAAGACAGAATCATAGAACTCCAAGGGCAAATTAATGATCTACATAACCAGAACTATGAGTATGAACTAAGGTTTCTACGCATGGGTTTGGGTGCTGAATGCAGGATCCAGGAGACGAGCTTCTCATATGAGACTGGAGAACCCCTTCCATGGAAGAGCTTCGCCAAGAACTACTTGATCAACGCCAACAAGGATGATGAGTGAAATCTCCGTGGGTAATGGCATTCCCTTGGCTTGTTCCAAGCTTGGGGGAGTGCCCGGTATCTTTATCTTTTACCTTTTGTCTTTCAGAAGTCAAGTAGAGTCGTATCATGTCTAGGGAGATTATTATATGAGATAGGTGTGTGCATTGAGGTCTATCACCCCCTTGGTGAAGAATTGTATCCGTGTGCGTGGAGTCGTTTATGATGGAATATTAATGAGAAGTTTATCGGTTCCTTTTTGCTGCACTCGGTATTCTCTTCACGCAATCGACCTTATATGATGATTCTTATGGGGAGTATTGACCTTATGTCAGGTATGGCTATGAAACTTTATTTAATCTTGGCAAACATAGCTTTGGTCATAACAACAAGCATGATGTTCTTAAAATATCAACATAGTCAAAACCTTTATGTTATTATGCTTGAAGTGTTATGTTGACAAGGAAGACAACTTGATGCGTTATGCTTATTTCAATGTTCATGCTTTATATTGCTTTTGCATCTTAGTCATCATCAGTTGTCTGCTCTTTCAAAACCTTTGCTAGCCTAACTCTGTACTAAGCGGAATTCTGCTTGTGCGTCCATACCCTTAAGCCAATACCTTCCGCATGAGTCCACCATACCTACCTATTCGTGGTACTCCACTACCACCTCCTAGAGTATATAATTTATGTGTTATCCTTAAATGTTCAAAATCTTTTATTTTGTGCCTCTGCTTTAGCTCATGAGGAAGTAGTAGCTAATTCATGACCTTTTTGAGTTGGACAAGCTTCACCCCGGGATTGCATGTATAATGTGCAAACCCATAATACAAAAAGGAACTGGCATTGAGTGCGCCCGGCTTAAAAATAATATAACAAACAAACCCTCCTTCGCGATTTGTTCATGAGAAATCAGAAAACTTTGGCAGTGATAAACAAAGGAGAATAAGAGGATGTTATCGTCCTCATACGGGAGCCGTTCCTCGAAACTTGTCCAGTCCAAGAAGTAATTGAGTTATCTATTAGCATTCGTTGACGAATCATGCACCTCTCAAAAACTTGTTTTCATTCTGTTTGATTTGAGGATAGCACATGAGTTTTCCATACTACCTAGAGCAGGGCCTATCTTTTAATTTTAAGTTGAGTCAGTTATTCCTACTTCCTTCTATTTCTCAAAGAGAGCAGACATTTGATGTTGATAAGGATCCATGCATATAAAGCTGCATTAAGATTTGTCATATCATATCTTTGTTGACATTATCATTTGATAAGTAAGTTGTTTGTCATGCCCAACTAAGGCAAATATCTTCCTTCGTGTTAACACTTTCACTTCTTGCTTATTAACTTGTTATTTCAAAAAGCTTCAATTAATCCCATCAAAAGCAAAAGTTAAAATTATTTGTTGTTCTTTGACCAAAGGACATGTTTGCCATGATATAATGAGTTTCCATTGGTCCTACTTTCGAATATAAGTGTTGATACTCTTTCATAAGAGCCTTATGAGTTGAAGATTGTTGCTGAGGATATTTGAGTTGGTGAAGAGACTATGATGCTTCTTATCTGTATTCTATTTATCGACACTTCACTCCCTAAACTTGTGGACAGGTTTACCGAGTTCATATTCGCTTGGGGACAAGCGAGGTCTAAGCTTGGGGGTGTTGATACGTCCAAAATGCATCACTATTTTGTATTATAATTTATCCTTATTCAATGATATATTTCACGTTATGATGATGTTCTTATGTTGTTTTGGTCTATTTTACACAGTTTGCAACTTTCCGATGCCGAAACAGCAGACGCAGGATTCAGCAGGAAAAAGTGGATGCTGAGTTGCTGAAGAAGAACACCTCCAAATTACCTGAAAATTAACGGGAGGTATTTTTCAGAAGAATAACGAAGACACGCAAAAGGGGAGTCAGAGGGGGGCCACAGGGTGCCCAGGCGGCCTGGGGGCGCCCCCCTGGCCGCGCCGGGGGGCGCCTGGAGCCCCTGGCCCACCTCTGGCCGCCCCCTTTTGCATATATGCTCTCCGTCCCCCGAAAACCCTAGGCACGGGACTTTTTACGGAGTTCCGCCGTCGCTTCGAGGCGGAAACCTACAGAGAAGAAAAGGGCATCTCCGGTGGGCAGATTCCGCCGGGGAGATCACCTCCCGGAAGGGGAGATCGTCGCCATCGTCATCGCCATCATCACGGGCATCATCGAGATCATCAGCAACATCATCCCCAACACCAGCACCATCTCCATCTTCATCCAAATCTCATCTTTCCATCGCAACTCGTGTTGTAACTTGTACTACCTATCCTCTCTACTCCATCGGTGTTGATTACTACTTTGTGGTGAATGCTATTGAGTTTTGTTGGAGAAATATTATTATGTCCAGATTGTTTATCACATATTTATCCCCTCTGATCATGATCTCTTTTATGTCTTGTGAGTAGTTACTTTAGTTCTTGAGGACATGGGGAAAGTCTTGTTGTTAGTAGTCATATGCTGTTGAAGTAATATGTGTTGTTTGATACTTAAGTTGCATTGTCATTCTACTAGTGGTGTTGTGTGAGTCGAACACCCAACACTTCGCCTTATTAAGGACCTAGGAGAATACATTGTGTATAAAGAATGCTTATGGTGGGTTGCCGGAGTGACAGAAACCTGAACCCCAGTTCGCACGCTTTTGCATAAGGGAATAATGGATCCTCGATCGTATTGCTATGGTTAGGCTTTTGCCTTAAATTCTATCTTGTATTTGCGGATGCTTGCAAGGTGTTTAATCATAAGAGTGCATTCATCTTAGTCTAGAGAGTGCACTAGCATAGATCCACCCACCAACACTTATCGGCACATAACATAGTATCGATACGGAATATGGCGAAAGCACATGACTACCTCTCCCGTGTGTCCTCAAGAACGCTTTAGTCTTTATAAGTTCAGTTGCTAGGCCTCTCCTTTGCTAAGAAAGGATTGGGCCACTTGTTACTCTCAGTATCTTTTACATTACTTGCCTTTACATTCCTGTTGCTTTTATCGAGAAAACCCCTAAAAAGTTATCTTTCAGTGCTTGCAGTAATTTCTTGCTCAGAATCACTTATCAATACCTTCTGCTCCTCGTTGGGTTCGACACTCTTACTTATCGAAAACGCTGCAACAGATCCTCTACGGTTGAGGGTCATCATACGCCTAGTTGATGTGAGACTATCTTCCTCATTTTTGTCTTCTTTACAACCACCACTCTATTCCACCTATAGTGCTATATCCATGGCTCACGCTCATGTATTGTGTAAAAGTTGAAAGGTTTGAAAAAAATTGAGAAACGATTGCTTGGCTGAAACTGGGGTTGTGCATGATTTAAATATTTTGTGCGATGAAGAGGGAGCATAGCCAGACTATATGATTTTGTAGGGATAACTTTCTTTGTCCATGTTATTTTGAGAAGACACGATTGCTTTGTTAGTATGCTTGAAGTATTATTACTTTTATGTTAATATAGACTTTTGTCGTGAATCTTTCGGATCTGAACATTCATGCCACAATAAAGAAATTACATTGAGAAATATGTTGGTTAGCATTCCACATAAAAAATTCTGTTTTTATCATTTACCTACTCGAGGACTAGCAGGAATTAAGCTTGGGGATGCTTGATATGTCTCCAATGTACCTATAATTTTTTATTGTTCCATGCTATTATATATTCCGTTTTGGATGTTTAATGGGCTTTATTATACACTTTTATATTATTATTGGGACTAACCTACTAACCCAAGGCCAGTGCAAATTGCTGTTTTTTTGCCTATTTCACTGTTTAGCAGAAAAGGAATATCAAACGGAGTCCAAACGGAATGAAACCTTTGGGAGAGTTATTTTTGGAACCGTATCTACCAGAAGACTTGGAGTACACGCGAGGGAATGAGAGAGGTGGCCACGAGGGTCCAGGGCGCGCTCCCACCCTCGTGGGCCCCCTCTGGCTCCCCTGATGCCCTCCTTCCTCCTATATATATATCCATGTACCCTGAAAACATCGAGGCAACAGAGAAAACCCTAATTCCACCGCCGCAACCTTCTGTTCCCGTGAGATCCCATCTTGGGGCCTGTTCTGGAGCTCCGCCGGAGGGGGGATCCATCATGGAGTCCTACATTAACACCATAGCCTCACCAATGAGTTGTGAGTAGTTTACCATAGACCTTCGGGTCCATAGTTATTAGCTAGATGGCTTCTTCTCTCTTTTTGGATCTCAATACAAAGTTTTCCTCGATCTTCGAGGAGATCAATTCGATATAATCTTTTTGCGGTGTGTTTGCCGAGATCCGATGAATTGTGGGTTTATGATCAAGATTATCTATGAACAATATTTGATTCTTTTCTTGAATCTTTTATGTATGATTATAATATCCTTGCAAGTCTCTTCGAATTATTGGTTTGGTTTGGTCTACTAGATTTATAGTTCTTGCAATGGGAGAAGTGCTTGGCTTTGGGTTCAATCTTGCAGCGTCCTTTCCGAGTGACAGCAGGGGCAGCAAGGCCCGTATTGTATTGTTTCCATCGAGGATAAAAAGATGGGGTTTATACCATATTGCTTGAGTTTATCCCTCTACATCATGTCATCTTGCTTAAAGCATTACTCTGTTCTTATGAACTTAATACTCTAGATGCATGCTGGATAGCGGTCGATGTGTGGAGTAATAGTAATAGATGCAGAATCGTTTCGGTCTACTTGTCACGGATGTGATGCCTATATATAATGATCATGCCTAGATATGCTCATAACTATGCGCTTTTCTATCAATTGCTCGACAGTAATTTGTTCACCCACCGTAGAATTCTGCTATCATGAGAGAAGCCACTAGTGAAACCTATGGCCCCCGGGTCTATTCTCAACATATTAATATTCAATCTACTTTACTTTGATTTATTTACTTTCTGTTCTTATACCAAAAACACCAAAATATTATACTATCCTATCTATCAGATCTCACTTTCGTAAGTGACCATGAAGGGATTGACAACCCCTTATCGTGTTGGCTGCGAAGTTCTTATTTGTTTGTGTAGGTGTGAGGGACTCGCGCATGGTCTCCTACTGGATTGATACCTTGGTTCTCAAAAACTGAGGGAAATACTTACGCTACTGTGCTGCATCACCCTTTCCTCTTCGGGGGAATACAACGCAAGCTCGAGAAGTAGCAGTACACAACAGGTTTGGCACACAGCATGACATACTTTATAGAACCTATGGCTGAGGCATATGCAATGACTTTCATTCTTTCTCCATCTTCTGCCGTGGTCGGGTTTTGAGTCTTACTCAACTTCATACCTTATAACTCAGGCAAGAACTCCTTCTCTGACTGATCCATTTTAAACTACTTCAAAATCTTTATCAAGGTAGGTACTAATCAAAAGTCTTATCAAGCGTCATGATCTATCTCTATAGATCTAGGTGCCTAATATGTAAGCAGGTTCACCGAGGTATTTCATTGAAAAACTCCTTTTAAACAATCCTTTATGCTTTCGAGAAAATTCTACATCATTTTCGATCAACAATATGTCATTCACATATACTTATAAAAAATGTTGTAGTGCTCCCACTCACTTTCTTGCGAATACATGCTTCATCGTAAGTTTGTATAAATTCATATGCTTTGATCACCTCATCAAAGCGTATATTCTAACTCCGAGATGCTTGCACCAGTCCATAGATGGATCGCTGGAGCTTGCATCATATACAACTCTTCTTTTAGAAATTCATTAAGGAATGCAGTTTTGACATCCATTTGCCAAATTTCATAATCATAAAATGCGGCAATTGCTAACTTGATTCAGACAGACTTAAACATTGCTATAGGTGAGCAAGTCTCATCGTAGTCAACTCCTTGAACTTGTCGAAAACCTTTTGCAGCAAGTCAAGCTTTGTAGATAGTAACATTACCATCGGTGTCGGTCTTCCTCGTAAAGATCCATTTATTTTCAATGGCTTGCCGATCATCGGGAAAGTCAATCAAAGTCCACACTTTGTTCTCATACATGGATCACATCTCAGATTTCATGGCCTCAAGCCATTTTACGGAATCTGGGCTCATCATCGCTTCCTCATAGTTCGTAGGTTCATCATGGTCTAGTAACATGACTTCCAGAACAGGGTTACCGTACCACTCGGGTGCGGAACGCACTCTGGTTGACCTACGAGGTTCAGTAGTAATTTGATCTGAAGTTTCATGATCATCACCATTAGCTTCCTCACTGATAGGTGTAGGAATCACTGGAACTAGTTTCTGTGATGAACTACTTTCCAATTCGGGAGAAGGTACAATTACCTCATCAAGTTCTACTTTCGTCCCACTCACTTCTTTCGAGAGAAACTCTTTCTCTAGAAAGGATCCATTCTTAGCAACGAATATCTTGCCTTCGGATCTGTGATAGAAGGTGTACCCAACAGTTACCTTTGGGTATCCTATGAAGACACATTTCTCCGACTTGGGTTCGAGCTTATCAGGTTGAAGATTCTTCACATAAGCATCGCAACCCCAAACTTTAAGAAACGACAACTTGGGTTTCTTGCCAAACCACAGTTCATAAGGTGTCGTCTCAACGGATTTGGATGGTGCCTTATTTAACGTGAATGCAGTTGTCTCTAAAGCATAACCCCAAAATGATAGTGGTAAATCGGTAAGAGACATCATAGATCGCACCATATCTAATAAAGTATGGTTACGACGTTCGGACACACCATTACGTTGTGGTGTTCCGGGTGGCATGAGCTGTGAAACAATTCAACTTTGTTTTAAATGAAGACCAAACTCATAACTCAAATATTTACCTCCACGATCAGATCGTTGAAACTTTATTTTCTTGTTACGATGATTTCTCTACTTCACTCTGAAATTCTTTGAACTTTTCAAATGTTTCAGACTTGTGCTTCATCAAGTAGATATACCCATATCTGCTCAAATCATTAGTGAAGGTCAGAAAATAACGATACCCGCCGCGAGCCTCAACACTCATCGGACCGCATACATCAGTATGTATGATTTCCAATAAGTCAGTTGCTCGCTCCATTGTTCCGGAGAACGGAGTCTTAGTCATCTTGCCCATGAGGCATGGTTCGCAAGCACCAAGTGATTCCTAATCAAGTGATTCCAAAAGCCCATCAGCATGGAGTTTCTTCATGCGCTTTACACCAATATGACCTAAACGGCAGTGCCATAAATAAGTTGCACTATCATTATCAACTTTGCATCTTTTGGCTTCAATATTATGAATATGTGTTTTACCACGATCGAGATTCAATAAACCATTTACCTTGGGTGTATGGCCATAGAAGGTTTTATTCATGTAAACAGAATAACAATTATTCTCTCACTTAAATGAATAATTGTATTGCAATAAACACGATCCAATCTTGTTCATGCTCAACGCAAACACCAAATAACATTTATTTAGGTTTAACACTAATCCTGAAAGTATAGGGAGTGTGCGATGATGATCATATCAGTTTTGGAACCACTTCCAACACACATCGTCACCTCACCCTCAACTAGTCTTTGTTTATTTTGTAACTCCTGTTTCAAGTTACTAATCTTAGCAACTGAACTAGTATCAAATACCCATGGGCTACTATGAATACTAGTAAGGTACACATCAATAACATGTATATCAAATATACCTTTGTTCACTTTGCCATCCTTCTTATCCGCCAAATATTCGGGGAACTTCTGCTTCCAGTGACCATTTCCTTTGCAGTAGAAGCACTCAGTTTCAGGCTTAGGTCCAGCTTTGGGCTTCTTCACGGGTGTGACAACTTGCTTTCCATTCTTCTTGGAGTTCCCTTTCTTCCCCTTGCCCTTTTCTTAAACTAGTGGTCTTGTTAACCATCAACAATTTATGCTCTTTCTTGATTTCTACCTTCGTTGATTTCATCATCACGAAGAGCTCGGGAATCATTTTCGTCATCCCTTACATATTATAGTTCATTACGAAGTTTCAGTAACTTGGTGATAGTGACTAGAGAATTTTGTCAATTACTATCTTATCTGGAAGATTAACTCCCACTTGATTCAAGCAATTGTAGTACCCAGACAATCTAAGCACATGCTCACTGGTTGAGCTATTCTCCTCCATCTTGTAGGCAAAGTACTTGTCAGAGGTGTAATGCCCCGGATGTAATACTTTCCCTTTTGGGCAATATATATCTCTATGGCTTCATCAATTCCATTCCGGGTTCTTCGTCTTTCGGGTTTTCGCCTTTTTGTCGTGTGCGTGTGTTCATTCATCCATATCATGTAGTCATGTGCATTGCATTGCATTTGTGTTGTCGCTTGCATCCGGTCCCACTCGTTTCTTTCCGTTGTCCGTTTCGAGTTCCGGAGCTCTCTCACGTGTCCGTGGCATCCTCGAGGACTACTTTAGTGTTTGGCTGTGTAACGTTTCCGGTTTGGCGTGAGACTTGTCGTGTGTTGTTGTTTTGGTGTGTGTAACCCGCCTGTCAAATCTCATCGCGTTTGGAGTTCGTTTGCTACCCCAACAGTTATTCTCGTGGGCTGAAAGTACCCCCTCTTTGAGGCCCAAGACACCCCTCCAACAGCCCACCAAACCAACCTAAACCCCTCCCTTCATCTAGGCCATCCAATTGTGATCGTGTGGCCGAAAACCTCACCTCATTTGGACAACCCTAGCTCCTTGTGCCTATATAAACGTCCAACTCCCCCAATTTTCGCGTCTGAAACCCTAATGCTTCCACAGTGCGCCGCCGGTGCTTCCACCGTTGATCCAGGGTGCTTCCACGGTTGAAAATCCGTGCTTCCGACGTCCCAGGAAATCGTGCTTCCGAAGTTGTCGTCGTGCTTCCATAGTGCCAGAGTTGCGCTTTCGACCCGACGCGCGGGCCCCGCGACTCGTCTTCAACCTCCAGCAGCGGCCGCCGCCGGAATCCTCGCCGCCGCCGGATCTTCCTCCGCCCCCGCGCCACCTCTTCCCCGCCGCCAGGGAGCCGCCGCCGCCGGCCCGCTCCTCCCGCGCCGCCTCCGGCCACCTCCGCCGCCGCCGCCGCCATGCCGGCCGGGCACCGCCGCCGCCCCGGCCGGGCGCCGCCGCCACCACCTCCCGCCGGCCTTGGGTCGCCGCGCCGCCGCCGGGCAGAGGCCTTGCCGCCGCCACCTCGATCGGATCGGGGGAGGAGCCCCCGATCTCGATCCGCCTCGCCAGGCGCCCTAGTGGGCCGGCCCAATTTCCGGCCCGTTAGCCGCACCCTCGCGGTGGGCCGCGCCGATCCGCTCTGAGGCCCGATCCGGCCTGCGCCGTTGACCAGATCCGCCGCCGTTGACTTCGAGGTTGTTTTTTTGCTAAGTCCTGTAGATTTTTAGTTGTCTGATGCTGTTTTGCAATGGTGATAACTTTTTGTGTGATGGTCCGATTTGAGCAAATGATATGTCAAAATGATCGTGGAGACATGTACTACGTTTTGTTCCATTGTGCCATGCATGTTTGAGGTCATCTAGATGCTTAAATATCTGTTGCAAGAGTGCTACTTGTTATAAACTGCTGTTAGTAGTTGTTTTCATGCCATCTTTGCAATGTGATATCTTGGTGCATGTTCATCCAAATGAAGCAAATGATATGTCCACGTGTTCATCATGTTATGCTCTACATGTTGGTTGCTTTAGCTTGCATGATAGATTTCATCTTGCCATGTTTATCTCCTTTGCAAAGTGCTATGTGGCTGTTATGTTGTTATACTTGTTACGAGATGCCTAGTTGAGGAGCTCGTTGCTATTGATGTGTTTGTCCCCCTGATGCATGCTTAGATGTTTTGGATTCACCATCATGTGTACTTTGCTGTGGTGCTTACCACTTGCCATGCTTTGCTTTGAGGTGACTTAAACTTGCTCATAAAGATACCATGATAAAACTGCTGTTTTAACACTTAGTGAAACTAAGTCTGGAATCTGTAATGTCCAGATGCCATGTTTGCTTGTTGTTCTAGGTAAATCCATGATAGTTTTGGGGTGACTCTTGATGATTCCTTATTGTATATATTGTTGGCTATCCATTCATGCTCTCACATGCTTATTTGGGTGGTTGTAGCATATTTAACTTTTGCTCCCAAGTTGCCACAAATTACTGTTGTCAGGATTTTGTTGTCAAGTTCAATATGTCATAGCTTGTTGCTATTGATCCATGGCACCTTTGGGGATGCTCCAATGGATTTGTTTGCTGTAGGATATGTCTAGTTTATGTCCATGCTCATTGCCATGATGTTTGAGTGATGTAGACTATTTATCTCTTGCTCCGAAATTGCTATGTGGCTGTTATTTTCAGCTTGTGCATGTTTATTGTTTCGGGTGTAACTTTTAGCCCGTTGCTCCGTTTTGAGCAAGTCCTACATGAAACTTGTGTGTTTTTGCATGTAGATTCATAATATCCTATTGTTATCATGTTTTGAAGCATTTTGCTTGATGCATATTGTTATGCTGTAACACGGTGCTTCCTATGTAGACTTTCTGTGCTTCCATAGTGCGTCTGTTTTGCTTCCATAGTGCATCAGTCATGCATCCAGTAATTTTGTGCGCATTGCATCTTGTTTGATTCGTTGCCTTGTGTTCTTGTGTTTGAGTAGAGCCGGAAGCTGAGACCGAGTACGAGTACGAGCACGAGGTTACTACCGAGGTTGAGAACGAGGACCCCTCTTACGATCCCATCGACAACTCTTCAGGCAAGATGACCGAACCCCGATAACATTACTATCTTTGCCTATTGCTAGAGTAACGTTCTATAGTTTTGCCTCGATGCCCATGTTTTCCTGTCAGCCTCCTATTGTAACCATGAACCTGTTTAACCACCCTACCTATGCAAACCATTGATTGGCTATACGTAGGCTTCGCTCAGCCCCTCTTATAGCATTGTTAGTTGTAGGAGAAGATTGAAGATTCTTGCTTCTTGTTGAAGCTTGTTGGGATATCACACTATATTAATTATTAAATGAAATCATCTATATATTGGTAATGGGTGGAAGGCTAAGCCTTTTGCTTGGTGATTTGTTCCACTCATGCCGCTAGGAACCGTATTAACCGGTGTTATGTTCCTTGATATTGCGTACCTCACACGGTTGGGGTTATGGGACCCCCTCGATAAACCGCTAAGTGCTAAGTCTTTTCCAGCAAGTCCCAACATTGGTACTATTTGCCTAATAACTAAAACTTGCATAGGGACTAGCTATCCCTTTTATATTTAATCAACAACCCGGGCCAGTGCTCCTCATGAGTGTTGGTCCAAACCGGGGGTTCTGCGGGGCCGCCTTGGGGAAACCCGAGGTATCTGGTATACACCTGTAGAATCGCCCATCCGGTCGTGGCCTGAGACTAGATACGCGCGGCTATTGTTAGGGTGTCGGCACGCCGGGAGGATTTGCTGGATTAGCCTTACCTTAGTCGGAGTATCTTGAGCACGGGATTCCGAGAATACTCGGGCCTTCCCACTTTGGAGTTGCGACTCCGCGGATCATGGGCTTGTCATGGGCCAAGTTGGAACACCCATGCAGGGTTTTGAACTTTCGAAAGCCGTGCCCGCGGTTATGTGGCAGATGGGAATTTGTTAATATCCGGTTGTAGAAAACTTGACACCATGTTCCAATACACTACCAGTGTGAGTACCATGACGGTCATTTTCCGAAAGGGATTCGGGAAGTGAACACGGTGGGGTTATGTTTGACTTGCTAGTTAGGATCACTTCGTGATCATCTCTCGACCGAGGCACCTTCTCTTCTCGCTCTCTTTTACGTAAGCTAGGCTAGTGCTGCTGCAGACTCTTGTTCTTTCTTCAGCCTTGTTCCACACCCAAGGTTTGGATAGTCGTGTTACCCATGGTTATGGGATTGCTGAGTCCTCGTGGCTCACAGTTACTACAACACCAGATGCAGGTTCAGCCGAGATTGATGCAGGAGCTGGTTCAAGTACACCTGGGAGCTCGATGAAGAGAGTGGCCGTATGCTTGTGACGTTTTCGACGATCAGTAGTGGTTTCTACTAGGGGCGATTCGGACCTGTGGCTTTATGTTTTGGTATCTTTCTTTTGGATCTTCGCCCGTAGTCGGATTGTGATGTTTTGGATGATGATTTGCTTATGTAATGTATTGTGTGACGTGGCGAGTGTAAGCCAACTATCTCTTTTGCAATTTCATCCCTCTTTTACATGATTCGTGCAAAGATACCAAACTTGAGATCATTCCAGAATGGGCTTATACCTTTAAGTCGTGCCTCGACACGTAGGAGGTATAGTCCCATCATGGGCATTACAAGTTGGTATTCAGAGCCTTCTCCGACCTAGAAGCCCCATTGTTTGATCGAATCGTTGACGGTCGAGTCTAGGCACACACTCAAAATATTTTGAGTCCTATATTTATATCGGAGAGCAGGATTTCTTTGCTCCTCATCTCTTTTCATTCTGGTGAGGACTCCTGACGACTACTCTTGCCTCTTCTACTTTCAAAAATTGCACCAATTTTTTTTAGGAATCTCGCGAGTATTGTTGGATTGTTTCGATGTCTTTGTGACGAGAATATTGTTCTCGATGCCTCCTGACATTAGGGGTTGTGGCAGTGTCCCGGGGAGTTGAGCTTCGGGGTATTGTCGTCACAAGCATATCGTGGCAGTACTAGAATACTTAAGACGGCCGACATCGAAAACTCTCCTATACTGTTAGTGGCAAGATAACCCCGACATCACCCAGTACTGGGGAGGTAGTTCAGGAGTATTGCCATAGCTTTGTATAGTGGATGCTTTTCGAAGGTCCGAGGTAGACGGTTTCCGAGAACAACTGGTTATGTGTTGAAGGATGGATACAGATGGATGTAGGATTAGAGTTGATTGCGCGATGCTTCCCTTGTATCCCCAACACCTGATTGCATAACTGGAAACTTTCGGAAATTAATAGGTGGGTTCATCCAGTAGCTCGTAGGCATTCTTCCAACGAATGCAGGTTACGGAGTTCGGGGTTCTACATTGAGTGAAGTGGTTTTTTGGCCGATGTTCCGATCGGGAGTTGCATCTTAAAGGGTCCTTGGATATGCTGATCCGGGGATTGCAAAACCCTTTCGTAACACGTTCCATAAGCTTTCAGCACAAAGATGTCGAACGAAGCTCTTATCTTGTGTTTGTTCCATCTGTACCTTGTGTTTTTCTTATTTACCTGTTGTCTCCCAGTGGCTTCTCGTGAAGATTGTTGTTATCATTAAACTGAGAATTTCATTCGTTCCTCTTGTTCGAATGATTCTTGTGAAGACTATGTTGCATTTCTATCCGTTGTTTTAGCTTATACCTTCTTTCAATCAAATTGCTGATTGGTGGTCATCTATTTCAGGATGGCTCCGAAACGGGTTCCCAACGCTAACCCAGAGGGTGAAGAGGTTCCAGACCGTCCTCCTTCCCCTCCTCCTCCGTCTGAGGCCTGGAGAGCGATTATGCAGACTACAAACCAGAACACCCAGATGTTGATGCAGATGATGCAGCAAATGCAAGCAAATCAAGTAAATCTGGGTGCTCCAGGGAACCAAGGCAATTTCTTCAACCAACAACACCATGCTATGCTCAACCAGTTCTTGGCCAATCAACCAAAGGCTTTCAGTTACTGTGTCGACCCTCTCGATGCTGAAGATTGGATCACCGATATCAAGAAGCATTTTGAGTGCAGTAACGTAAGGGAAGAGGACTATGTGAAGTTTGCAGCCTTCCAACTCAAGGACCAAGCACCTGATTGGTGGTAGCAATACAAAGACTCCAGAGAAGGGCGTGTGATCTCTTGGGATGATTTCTGCAAGGACTTTCGCTCTCACCACATTCCAACAAGTGTCATCGAGGGTATGCGTGAGCAATTCCGCAACCTGAAGCAAGGCTCAATGACTGTCTACCAGTATAATGTCAAGTTCCAAAACCTCGCCCGCTATGCTAAGCAAGACATCCCAGATGCCAAGAGCAAGATCTATCAGTTCCGTGGTGGTATGAAGGATGAACTTCAACTTGCTCTCACCTTGTTCGAGCCTGATGAGTTCGACAAATTCTACAACATGGCGCTTAAGCAAGAGGCAGCCCAGCTCAAGATGAAGGCTTCCAAAAAGAGGATTCGAGATGCTGTTCACTCCTCCTCATCTTCTCAAGTGGTCGCGAAGCAACAGAAGTTTTAGCTTCCACCTCCTCCAGTGATTCGAGCTCCCTACAACAACAAGAAGAACTCTGGTGGCCGTGGTTTCTCCCACCCACCCAACCCAAGCAACCAGTCAAAGTTTCAGTCTCAAGGTTCCAAGTCAAGTGCTCCTCACTACTGTCCTCTCTCAGAAGTGGTCTGCAACAAGTGTGGCAAGAAGGGTCACTATGCTAACAAGTGCCCCAACCCGAAGCGCCTTCCGCCTCCTCCACCTGTCAGTACAGCTATTGTCAAGCATGATCCGAAGGCAGCAAGAGTGAATCTAATGAATGCAGCTCAGGCAGAGAACTCTTATGATGTCATATTGGGTAACCTTCCAGTTAACTCTTTCCCTGCAAAAGTGTTATTCGATTCGGGTGCTTCACATTCTTTCATGTCATACCCATTTGCATCCAAGCATAGCGTGATCACAGCAGCTTTACCAAGGCAATTGGCAATTTCTTCTCCGGCAAAGCAGATGCATTCTAGCTTGTATGCTCCGGATGTAACTATTCGCATGGGTGATTATCGCTTTCTGGCTAATCCGGTGGTTCTCGGCAATTCCAACATCGACCTCATCCTCGGGATGGATTGGCTTTCTCAGCATGATGCAAAAATTGACTGTGCATAGAAGGAAGTCAAGATTACTCATTCCGATGATGATGTCATTATCTTCGCCTCTCGGGATAACACAATCAGTCTTTTCTCTCTCAATGACAAGGGCGAAATGAATGCCATATCTCAAATTCCGGTGGTAAACGAATACGAAGACGTCTTTCCTGAAGAACTTTCGGGCATGCCTCCACACCGTCAAGTGGAATTCGTCATTGAACTCGAGCCTGGTACTGAGCCAGCATGCCGACGTCCGTACAAGCTCTCTCCTAAAGAATTGAAGGAGTTGAAGAAACAACTTGATGAACAGGAGCGTATGGGTCTGATCAGGCCTAGTACGTCTCCTTGGGGCTGTGGTGTCTTATTTGTCAAGAAGAAGGATGGCACGGAGCGCCTCTGCGTTGATTACCGACCATTGAACAAGAAGACAATAAAGAACAAGTATCCGCTCCCCAACATCAATGAACTGTTCGAGCAACTCAAAGGAGCTAAAGTGTTCTCTAAGCTCGATCTCCGAATGGGCTATCACCAGATTCACATTCGAGAAGAAGATATCCCCAAGACTGCCTTCAGAACGAGCTACGGCTCCTATGAGTATACAGTCATGTCCTTTGGTCTCGCCAATGCTCCACCTACCTTCTCGAGAATGATGCACTACATTTTCAACCCCTACACCAGCGAGTTTGTGCTTGTGTATCTGGATGATATTTTGGTTTTCTCCAAAAATGAAGAGGATCACGAAAAGCACCTCTGTCTGGTTCTCGACAGACTCCGTGAACATAAGTTCTATGCCAAGTTCTCCAAGTGCGAATTTTGGCTCGATAAGGTCTTGTATCTGGGCCATATCATCTCCGCTGACGGTATTGCGGTAAACCCCGAGAAAGTTGAAGCAATTGTCAACTGGGAACCTCCTCAGAACGTCAAGCAACTCCGAAGCTTCCTTGGTCTTGCCAGCTATTGCAGAAGGTTCGTTGAGAACTTCTCCAAGATTGCCAAGCCTCTTTCCAACTTGCTGCAGAAGAATGTCAAGTACTACTGGTCTCCAGATTGTGAAGTGGCATTCAAAACTCTCAAAGAAAAGCTCATCTCTGCTCCAGTTCTTACTCCTCCAGATGAGTCCAAGCCCTACGAAGTATTCTGTGATGCTTCTCTTCAAGGACTTGGTGGTGTGCTTATGCAGGACAAGAGAATTGTGGCATACACTTCTCGTCAGCTGAAGCCAAGTGAGAAGAACTACCCCACACATGATCTTGAACTAGCAGCTGTGGTACATGCTTTGATTACGTGGAGACACCTTCTGTTGGGCAGAAAAGTCGACATCTTCACCGATCACAAGAGCTTGAAGTACATCTTCACACAGCCGAATCTGAACCTTCACCAGACTCGTTGGGTCGAGATGATCCAAGAGTATGATCCCAGCATCGAATACACACGTGGCAAGGCGAATGTGATTGCAGATGCTTTGAGCAGAAAGGCATATTGCAATAGCCTCCTTATCAAGCCGTTCCAGCCTAAGATTTGTGAAGCATTCAGGAAGCTCAACCTCCAAGTTGTTCCCAAGGTTTTCTTGCAAATCTTCAAGTTGCTCCTACCTTGGAAGATCAGATCCGTGAGACCCAACTCAGTGATGCTATGGTGCAGAAAGTGAAACATGGTATTGCAAAGGGTACTCCTAAATACAAGTGCTATCGCGTTGATGAGAGAGATACCTTGTTCTTTGAGGACAGACTTGTGGTTCCCAAAGGTGATCTCAGGAAGCTCATAATGGACGAAGCACATGATTCCCTCCTTTCCATTCATCCTGGCAGTTCCAAGATGTACCAAGACCTCAAGCAATCTTACTGGTGGACTCGCATGAAAAGGGAGATTGCCCAATTCGTGAACGAATGTGACGTCTGCAGAAGAGTGAAGGCAGAGCATCAACGTCCAGCCGGCCTTCTCCAACCTCTTCCTATTCCTGAGTGGAAATTCGACCACATTGAAATGGATTTCGTCACTGGCTTTCCTAAGTCCAAGAGAGGGAATGATTCTATCTTTGTGGTGATTGACAAGCTTACCAAAGTCGCTCACTTCCTTCCGGTCAAAGAATCAATCAATGCAGCGCAACTGGAAGAATTATACACTTCCAGAATTGTGTCCTTACATGGCATTCCTCAAGTTATCTCCTCAGACCGTGGAAGTTTGTTCACTTCTAAGTTCTGGGACTCCTTTCAGTCTGCCATGGGCACTAAGATCAGGTTCAGCACTGCTTTTCACCCTCAGACTAGTGGTCAAGTCGAGAGAGTGAATCAGATTCTAGAAGACATGCTCAGAGCTTGTGTCATATCTTTTGGCATGAAATGGGAAGATTGCCTTCCATTTGCCGAGTTCTCTTACAACAACAGCTTCCAAGCAAGTGCAGGCAAAGCTCCGTTTGAAATTCTCTATGGCAGAAAGTGCCGTACCCCTCTCAACTGGTCCGAGACAGGTGAACGTCAACTTCTTGGCAATGACTTGATCTCAGAAGCCGAAGAAATGTGCAAAGTCATACGTGAGAATCTCAAGGCCGCTCAGTCGTGTCAGAATAGCTACTATGACGGCAAGCATCGTGATTTGGCCTTCAACATTGGGGATCATGTCTATCTCCGTGTTTCTCTGATGAAAGGCACCCAAAGATTCGGTATCGAAGGAAAGCTTGCTCCTAGATACGTCGGGCCTTTCAAGATCCTTGGCAAAAGAGGCGATCTAGCCTATCAACTTGAGCTCCCTTCCAACTTCGCCAATGTTCATGATGTGTTTCATGTGTCTCAACTCCGCAAGTGCTTCAAGACTCCTGAACGCACCATTCCGTTTGAAGAGATTGATCTTCAACAAGACTTGTCTTACCGAGAGCACCCAGTTGCTATTCTCGAAGAAACCGAGCCCAAGACCCGCAACAAGTCCATCAAATTCTTGAAAGTCAAGTGGTCACACCATACCGACCGAGAAGCTACGAGGGAACGAGAAGATCACCTTCGTTCCGAGTACCCTTCCTTCTTCCAGTCCTAGATCTCGGGACGAGATCTTTTTGTAGTGGAGGAGAGTTTGTAATGCCCCGGATGTAATACTTTCCCTTTTGGGCAATATATATCTCTCTGGCTTCATCAATTCCATTCCGGGTTCTTCGTCTTTCGGGTTTTCGCCTTTTTGTCATGTGCGTGTGTTCATTCATCCATATCATGTAGTCATGTGCATTGCATTTCATTGTGTTGTCGCTTGCATCCGGTCCCACACGTTTCTTTCCGTTGTCCATTTCGAGTTTCGGAGCTCTCTCACGTGTCCGTGGCATCCTCGAGGACTACTTTAGTGTTTGGCCGTGTAACGTTTCCGATTTGGCGTGAGACTTGTTGTGTGTTGTTGTTTTGGTGTGTGTAACCCGCCTGTCAAATCTTGTCGCGTTTGGAGTTCGTTTGCTACCCCAACAGTTATTCTCGTGGGCTGAAAGTACCCCCTCTTTGAGGCCCAAGACACCCCTCCAACAGCCCACCAAACCAACCCAAGCCCCTCCCTTCATCTAGGCCATCCACTTGTGATCGTGTGGCCGAAAACCTCACCTCATTTGGACAACCCTAGCTCCTTGTGCCTATATAAACGTCCAACTCCCCCAATTTTCGCGTCTGAAACCCTAATGCTTCCACAGTGCGCCGCCGGTGCTTCCACCGTTGATCCGGGGTGCTTCCACCGTTGAAAATCCGTGCTTCCGACGTCCCAGGAAATCGTGCTTCCGAAGTTGTCGCCGTGCTTCCGTAGTGCCAGAGTTGCGCTTCCGACCCGACGCGCGGGCCCCGCGACTCGTCTTCAACCTCCAGCAGCCGCCGCCGCCGGAATCCTCGCCGCCGCCGGATCTTCCTCCGCCGCCGCGCCACCTCTTCCCCGCCGCCAGGGAGCCGCCACCGCCGGCCCGCTCCTCCCGCGCCGCCTCCGGCCACCTCCGCCGCCGCCGCCGCCGGCCCGCTCCTCCCGCGCCGCCTCCGGCCACCTCCGCCGCCGCCGCCGCCGCCCCGGCCAGGCACCGCCGCCGCCGCCACCTCCCGCCGGCCTTGGGTCGCCGCGCCGCCGCCAGGCAGAGGCCCCGCCGCCGCCACCTCGATCGGATCAGGGGAGGAGCCCCCGATCTCGATCCGCCTCGCCAGGCGCCCTAGTGGGCCGGCCCGATTCCCGGCCCGTTAGCCGCACCCTCGCGGTGGGCCGCGCCGATCCGCTCCGAGGCCCGATCCGGCCCGCGCCGTTGACCAGATCCGCCGCCGTTGACTTCGAGGTTGTTTTTTTGCTAAGTCCTGTAGATTTTTAGTTGTCTGATGCTGTTTTGCAATGGTGATAACTTTTTGTGTGATGGTCCGATTTGATCAAATGATATGTCAAAATGATCGTGGAGACATGTACTACGTTTTGTTCCATTGTGCCATGCATGTTTGAGGTCATCTAGATGCTTAAATATCTGTTGTAAGAGTGCTACTTGTTATAAACTGATGTTAGTAGTTGTTTTCATGCCATCTTTGCAATGTGATATCTTGGTGCATGTTCATCCAAATGAAGCAAATGATATGTCCACGTGTTCATCATGTTATGCTCTACATGTTGGTTGCTTTAGCTTGCATGATAGATTTCATCTTTCCATGTTTATCTCCTTTGCAAAGTGCTATGTGGCTGTTATGTTGTTAAACTTGTTACGAGATGCCTAGTTGAGGAGCTCGTTGCTATTGATGTGTTTGTCCCCCTGATGCATGCTTAGATGTTTTGGATTCACCATCATGTGTACTTTGCTGTGGTGCTTACCACTTGCCATGCTTTGCTTTGAGGTGACTTAAACTTGCTCACAAAGATGCCATGATAAAACTGATGTTTTAACACTTAGTGAAATTTCACTAAGTCTGGAATCTGTAATGTCCAGATGCCATGTTTGCTTGTTGTTCTAGGTAAATCCATGATAGTTTTGGGGTGACTCTTGATGATTCCTTGTTGTATATATTGTTGGCTATCCATTCATGCTCTCACATGCTTATTTGGGTGGTTGTAGCATATTTAACTTTTGCTCCCAAGTTGCAAAAAATTACTCCTATCAGGATTTTGTTGTCAAGTTCAATATGTCATAGCTTGTTGCTATTGATCCATGGCTCCTTTGGGGATGCTCCAATGGATTTGTTTGCTGTAGGATATGTCTAGTTTATGTCCATGCTCATTGCCATGATGTTTGAGTGCTGTAGACTATTTATCTCTTGCTCCGAAATTGCTATGTGGCTGTTATTTCCAGCTTGTGCATGTTTATTGTTTCGGGTGTAACTTTTAGCTCGTTGCTCCGTTTTGAGCAAGTCCTATATGAAACTTGTGTGTTTCTGCATGTAGATTCATAATATACTATTGTTATCATGTTTTGAAGCATTTTGCTTGATGCATATTATTGTGCTGTAACACTGTGCTTCCTATGTAGACTTTCTGTGCTTCCATAGTGCATCTGTTTTGCTTCCATAGTGCTTCAGTCATGCATCCAGTAATTTTCTACGCATTGCATCTTGTTTGATTCGTTGCCTTGTGTTCTTGTGTTTGAGTAGAGCCGGAAGCTGAGACCGAGTACGAGTACGAGCACGAGGTTACTACCGAGGTTGAGAACGAGGACCCCTCTTACGATCCCATCGACATCTCTTCAGGCAAGATGACCGAACCCCGATAACATTACTATCTTTGCCTATTGCTAGAGTAACGTTCTATAGTTTTGCCTCGATGCCCATGTTTTCCTGTCAGCCTCCTATTGTAACCATGAACCTGTTTAACCACCCTACCTATGCAAACCATTGATTGGCTATACATAGGCTTCGCTCAGCCCCTCTTATAGCATTGTTAGGTGCAGGAGAAGATTGAAGATTCTTGCTTCTTGTTGAAGCTTGTTGGGATATCACACTATATTAATTATTAAATGAAATCATCTATATATTGGTAATGGGTGGAAGGCTAAGCCTTTTGCTTGGTGATTTGTTCCACTCATGCCGCTAGGAACCATATAAACCGGTGTTATGTTCCTTGATATTGCGTTCCTCACACGGTTGGGGTTATGGGACCCCCTCGATAAACCGCTAAGTGCTAAGTCTTTTCCAGCAAGTCCCAACATTGGTACTATTTGCCTAATAACCAAAACTTGCATAGGGACTAGCTATCCCTTTTATATTTAATCAACAACCCGGGCCAGTGCTCCTCATGAGTGTTGGTCCAAACCGGGGGTTCTGCGGGGCCGCCTTGGGGAAACCCGAGGTATCTGGTATACATCTGTAGAATCGCCCATCCGGTCGTGGCCTGAGACTAGATACGCGCGGCTATTGTCAGGCTGTCGGCACGCCGGGAGGATTTGCTGGATTAGCCTTACCTTAGTCGGAGTATCTTGAGCACGGGATTCCGAGAATACTCGGGCCTTCCCACTTTGGAGTTGCGACTCCGCGGATCGTGGGCTTGTCATTGGCCAAGTTGGAACACCCCTGCAGGGTTTTGAACTTTCGAAAGCCGTGCCCGCGGTTATGTGGCAGATGGGAATTTGTTAATATCCGGTTGTAGAAAACTTGACACCATGTTCCAATACACTACCAGCGTGAGTACCGTGACGGTCATTTTCCGAAAGGGATTCGGGAAGTGAACACGGTGGGGTTATGTTTGACTTGCTAGTTAGGATCACTTCGTGATCATCTCTCGACCGAGGCACCTTCTCTTCTCGCTCTCTTTTACGTAAGCTAGGCTAGTGCTGCTGCAGACTCTTGTTCTTTCTTCAGCCATGTTCCACACCCAAGGTTTGGATAGTCGTGTTACCCATGGTTATGGGATTGCTGAGTCCTCGTGGCTCACAGTTACTACAACACCAGATGCAGGTTCAACCGAGATTGATGCAGGAGCTGGTTCAAGTACTTCTGGGAGCTCGATGAAGAGAGTGGCCGTATGCTTGTGACGTTTTCGACGATCAGTAGTGGTTTCTACTAGGGGCGATTCGGACCTGTGGCTTTATGTTTTGGTATCTTTCTTTTGGATCTTCGCCCGTAGTCGGGTTGTGATGTTTTGGATGATGATTTCCTTATGTAATGTATTGTGTGACGTGGCGAGTGTAAGCCAACTATCACTTTTGCAATTTCATCCCTCTTTTACATGAGTCGTGCAAAGATACCAAACTTGAGATCATTCCAGAATGGGCTTATACCTTTAAGTCGTGCCTCGACACGTAGGAGGTATAGTCCCATCCTGGGCATTACAAGAGGTCTCATACCTCTCAACATGGGCATTGTCGTCGTCCTGGGAACCAGGGTACCCAGACTTGCCTGTCTGCGGGCCGCGACGCGCTCCTACAACGACCTGGTACGGCCCAGATGATCGACCAGGTGCCCAAGACCCTCGTGAGGAAGCTAAGCCTCGCGTGGAGAACGACGTCAAGACCTCCTTGGGAGCGGCCTCAGCAAGGTGCTCTGGAGGGGCGGAGAATCCAAGGCTAGGCCTGCCTCAGGAGGAGGCAGTGATGTCAGCAGGGACGCACCGCGCCAGCGTGTGCCAGCGCTCGCGAGAGGCGCAGTTGCCATTTCGGTGCAAGGGGGACAGCGCAGCCGCAGGTTCCCAAGGAGCGGGGCAAAGGTTTCCCCATTAGTGCAACAAGACCGAAGACCGCAAGGACGGCAAGGAGGATGTCACCGTCCAGCCCACCACCGCGTCACCGCCTGGTCCCTTTGCAGGCGAAGACTGCTTTTGTCAGGGTAGGAATGTCCTTGTTTTCCCGCTCGAAAATGGCCGTTGTGCGACCCCTTCCCGCCTAAACATTTCAGGGGGAAGAGGATCGTGGCCACCTATATAAGTAGATAGGATCCCCACTGTGAAGGAGGGAGATCCATAGACTCTGCCACCACGCAAGGAGCAAGAACACTCGCCTCCTGACCCTCCTGAGCTCACCTCCTGAGCTCAGGAACATTGTACTAGCTCATATTCCAGCCCTCCCGAGGCTAATCCACCAAAGCAGGAAGTAGGGTCTTACACCGCGCGGTGGCCCGAACCTGGGTAAACTCTTGCGTGTTATATCTGTTGTTTGCTTGAATCTCTTGACCGACGAGGGCGAGGCGCTAGGTAGACGCGAGTGGGAGAGATCTTCGTTCACGCCCCTGTGTTCGAACTTCTTGGGTTTTGCGGAGCCCTAAATCCGACAGGCATGAGTCTAAAATACTATTTTCAACTCTTGGACATCTTATATGCTCCGTGGCGTTCAAAACCTTTTTGAAGTCCCGGTTATAAGCCGTAAAGCATGGCGCACTAAACTATCAAGTAGTCATCATAATGAGCTTGTCAAACGTTCATAACGTCTGCATCTGCTCCTGCAATAGGTTTGTCACCTAGCGGTGCATCAAGGACATAATACTTCTGTGCAGCAATGAGGATAATCCTCGGATCACGAACCTGGTCCGCATCATTACTACTAACATATTTCAACTTAGTTTTCTCTAGGAACATATCAAAAACATAGGGGAGCTATAATGCGAGCTATTGATCTACAACATAATTTGCAAATACTACCAGGACTAAGTTCATGATAAATTCAAGTTCAATTAATCATATTATTTAAGAACTCCCACTTAGATAGACATCCCTCTAGTCATCTAAATGATCACGTGATACAAATCAACTAAACCATGTCCGATCATCAGAGACATAGTAGTTTTCAATGGTGAACATCTTATGTTGATCATATCTACTATATGATTCACGCTCAAACTTTCGATCTCCAGTGTTCCGAGGCCATGTATGTACATGCTAGGCTCATCAAGTTTAACCTGAGTATTCCGCATGTGCAAAACTGTCTTACACCCGTTGTATTTGAATGTAGAGTTTATCACACCCAATCATCACGTGGTGTCTCGGCACGACGAACTATCGCAACGGTGCATACTCAGGGAGAACACTTGTACCTTGAAATTTTGTAAGGGATCATCTTATAATGCTACCGTCGTTCTAAGCAAAATAAGATAAACATCACATGCAATCAAAATATGTGACATGATATGGCCATCATTATCTTGTGCTTTTGATCTCCATCTCCAAAGCATCGTCATGATCTCCATTGTCACCGGCTTGATACCATGATCTTCATCGTAGCGTCGTGGTCTGATATGTCTCCATCGTATCTATAATTTTTGATTGTTGCATGCCAATATTCTACAATTTTCATATACTTTTGGCAACTTTTTATACTATTTTTGGGACTAGCATATTGATCCAGTGCCCAGTGCCAGTTCCTGTTTGTTGCATGTTTTTTGTTTCGCAGAATATCCATATCAAACGAAGTCCAAACGGGATAAAAACGGACGGAGATTTTTTTTGGAATATATGTCAATTTTGGGAAGTGGAATCAACGTGATACGATGCCCAAGTGGCCCACGAGGGTGAGGGGCGCGCCCTGGGGGGGGGGGGCAGGCACGCCCTCGGCCCTCGTGGCCACTCCGTAAGGCAGTTGGTGCCCTTCTTTCGCCGCAAGAAAGCTAATATCCTCATAAAAATCGTGTCCAAAATTCAGCCCAATCGGAGTTACGGATCTCCGGGAATTTAAGAAACGGTGAAGGGCCAGAATATGGGAACGAAGAAACAGAGAGAGACAGAGAGACAGATCCAGTCTCGGAGGGGCTCTCGCCCCTCCCATGCCATGGAGGCCATGGACCAGAGGGAGAACCTTTCTCCCACCTAGGGAGAAGGCCAAGGAAGAAGGAGAAGGAGGGGGCTCTCCCCCCTCGCTTTCGGTGGCGCCGGAGTGCCACCGGGGCCATCATTGTGTGGCGGCGATCTACACCAACACCTCCGTCATCTTCACCAACATCTTCATCACCTTCCCCCATCTATCTACAGCGGTCCACTCTCCCTCAACCCGTTGTACCCTCTACTTGAACATGGTTCTTTATGCTTCATATTATTATCCAATGATATGTTGCCATCCTATGATGTCTGAGTAGATTTTCGTTGTCCTTTTGGTGATTGGTGAATTGCTATGATTGATTTAATTTGCTTGTGGTTATGTTGCTGTCCTTTGGTGCCCATCATATGAGCACGCGCGTGGATCACACCATAGGGTTAGTTGTATGTTGATAGGACTACGTATTGGAGGGCAAGAGTGACAGAAGCTTCAACCTAGCATAGAAATTGATGCATACGGGATCGAAGGGGGACCAATATATCGTAATGCTATGGTTGGGTTTTACCTTAATGAACGTTAGTTGTTGCAGATGCTTGCTAATAGTTCCAATCATAAGTGCATAGAATTCCAAGTCAGGGATGACATGCTAGCAGTGGCCTCTCCCACATAAAACTTGCTATCAGTCTAGTAACGTAGTCAATTGCTTAGGGGCAATTTCGCAACTCCTACCACCACTTTTCCACACTCGCTATATTAGCTTTATTGCTTCTCTATCTAAACAGCCCCTAGTTTATATTCACGTGCTCTTTATATTCTTGCAAACCTATCCCACAACAACTACGAAGTACTTCTAGTTGCATACTTGTTCTAGGTAAAGCGAACGTCAAGCGTTCGTAGAGTTGTATCGGTGGTCAATAGAACTTGAGGGAATATTTATTCTACCTTTAGCTCCTTGTTGGGTTCGGTACTCTTACTTATCGAAAGAGGCTGCAACTGATCCCCTACACTTGTGGGTTATCATGGTCGTCTCGCCAACTATTGCTACTACTACTATCGCTAACTCATAGTGATAAAGTAAAGCAATTACATGGCTTTCACAATTCATACAATAAAGAGACAACCATAAGGCTTCTGCCGGTTGTCGATAATTTACAAAACATGATCATCTCATACAATAACGTATAACTCATCACGTCTTGACCATATCACATCACAACATGCCCTGCAAAAACAAGTTAGACATCCTCTACTTTGTTGTTGCAAGTTTTACGTGGCTGCTACGGGCTTAGCAAGAACCATTCTTACCTACGCATACAAAACCACAACGATTTTTCGTCAAGTGTGTTGTTTTAACCTTCATAATGACCGAGCGTAGTCACACTCGATTCAACTAAAGTGAGAGAGACAAACACCTGCCGGTCACCTTTAAGCAACGAGTGCTCATAATGGTGAAACCAGTCTCACGTAAGAGTACGCGTAATGTCGGTCCGGGCCGCTTCATCTCACAATACCGCCAAATCAAAGTATGACATGCTGGAAAGCAGTATGACTATTATGGCCCACAACTCATTGTGCCGAGCCCCACCTCGAGCTTCAAGAGGATCCATGAGTCGTGAGATATTCATGCGCTTTCACCTAGGTGGAGTAGGAGAAGCATGAGATGTGGAGAATCCCATTAGAAAGAAGGAAGATGTGAGGAGATCATGGGACGACAAAGATGTAGTGATGGGGATTCGCAAGAGAGAATGTGTGTGGGGGGGGGGGCAGGAAAATAAGAAAGTGTCATGGATCAGTGTGGTTGGTCGGATGGCCTTTTAAAACATACAAACCCATGTGGAAAAAAATTCACCCTTGGAAAAGATGAACATTCGACAACGACACCAAATGTAGGGGGTGGGGGTGTCAAGAATGTGTTGGGAACGCAGTATCTCAAAAAAATTCCTGCGGTCACGCAAGATCTATCTAAGAGATGCATAGCAACGAGAGGGGGAGTGTATCTTCATACCATTGAAGATCGCAAAGCGGAAGCGTTTATCAACGCGGTTGATGTAGTCGTACACCTTCACGATCCGTCCTGATCTAGTATCGAACATACGACACCTCCGCGTTAAGCACACGTTCAGCTCGATGACGTCCTCGCCTTCTTAGTCCAGCAAGACGGACGAAGTAGTACATGAGTTCCGGCAGCACGACGACGTGGTGACGGTTGGTGATGTAGAACAATCTCTGCAGGGCTTCGCCAAGCACTACAGAAACTAGACGGAGGATAAACTAGAGGGTCGGGGTTGCTGGCACACGGCTTGGTGTATCTTGATGTGTCTTGGGTGCTAGCCCTGCTCCTCTATTTATATGTTGAGCCTTGGGGTCGAAACTTGGAGTAAAAGCCTCCACAAATTCGGTTTCACCCGAAAGGCAAGAGTCCTTCTCGGATTCCAGGGCCAGACGCCAGGGTTCCCGGCGTCTGGACCCAGACGCCCGTGGCGTCTGGCCCCTGGACTCCGCAAAATTTCTTTTTGCGCTTTCGAAAAACCTTGTGGGCTTTCCCCTTTGGCCCAAATAAAGTGTCATCGTACCCAAACATTTCGGGAAACATCCGGAACCCTTTCCGGTGAATTCCGAAACCCTTCTGGAGGTGAAACACTATTCTGTTGGGGAACGTAGTATTTAAAATTTTCCTACGATCACGCAAGATCTATCTACCAGATGTATAGCAACGAGAGGGAAGAGTGTGTCTACGTACCCTCGTAGACCGGGAGCGGAAGCGTCAAGTGAGGCGGTTGATGTTGTCGAACTTCTTCGCGATCCAACCGATCAAGCACCGAACGTACGGCACCTCCGCGTTCAGCACACGTTCAGCTTGATGACGTCCCACGAGCTCTTGATCCAGTTGAGCTTCACGGGAGAGTTTCGTCAGCACGACGGCGTGGTGACGGATATGATGTGTTCACCGGCGCAGGGCTTCGCCTAAGCTCCGCGGCGGTATGACCGAGGTGTGATTCTGTGGAGGGGGGCACCGCACACGGCTAAAACAATTCAACTTGTGTGTCTTTGGGTGCCCCCCTGCCCCCGTATATAAAGGAGCAAGGGAGGGAGGCCGGCCGGCCCTTCCTGGTGCGGCTAGGGAGTGGACTCCTACTAGGAATAGGATTGCAATCCTATTCCTAGTAGGATTCACCAAAAGAAGGAAGAGGGAAAGGAATAGGAGAGGTGGCGCCCCCCCCCCCCCAATCCTAGTCCAACTAGGAACCCTAGGTGGGGGCGCCGGCCAGCCCTATGGGCTGCCTCTCTCTTTCCCTTTAGGCCCACTATGGACCATCCCCTCTCGTAGGGGGTTCCGGTAACCCCCTCCGGCATTCCCGATAAATCCGAAACTTTTCCGGAACACTTCCGGTGTCCGAATATAGTCGTCCAATATATCAATATTTATGTCTCGGACATTCCGAGACTCTTCGTCATGTCCGTGATCTCATCCGGGACTCCGAACTACCTTCGGTACATCAATACTCATAAACTCATAATACCGATCGTCATCAAACGTTAAGCGTGCGGACCCTACGGGTTCGAGAACTATGTAGACATGACCGAGACTCATCTCCGGTCAATAACCAATAGCGGAACCTGGATGTTCATATTGGCTCCTACATATTCTACGAAGATCTTTTATCGGTCAGAACCGCATAACAACATATGTTGTTCCTTTTGTCAAACTGTATGTTACTTGCCCGAGATTCGATCGTCGGTATCTCTATACCTAGTTCAATCTCGTTACCGGCAAGTCTCTTTACTCGTTCCGTAACACATCATCTCGTGACTAACTCATTAGTCTTTTGCTTGCAAGGCTTATTGTGATGTGTGTTACCGAGAGGGCCCAGAGATACCTCTCCGACACTCGGAGTGACAAATCCTAATCTTGATCTATGCCAACACCACGAATACTTTCGGAGACACCTGTAGAGCATCTTTATGATCACCCAGTTACGTTGTGACGTTTGATAGCACACAAGGTGTTCCTACGGTATTCGGGAGTTGCATAATCTCATAGTCATAGGAACATGTATAAGTCATGAAGAAAGCAATAGCAGTTAAACTAAACGATCATAGTGCTATGCTAACGGATGGGTCTTGTCCATCACATCATTCTCCTAATGATGTGATCCCGTTGATCAAATGACAACTCATGTCTATGGCTAGGAAACATAACCATCTTTGATCAATGAGCTAGTCTAGTAGAGGCATACTAGGGACATACTGTTTTGTCTATGTATTCACACATGTACTAAGTTTCCGGTTAATACAATTCTAGCATGAATAAAAGACATTTATCATGATATAAGGAAATACAAATAACATCTTTATTATTGCCTCTAGGGCATATTTCCTTCAGTCTCCCACTTGAACTAGAGTCAATAATCTAGCTCACATCGCCATGTGATTTAATACTGATAGTTCACATCGTTATGTGAATAACACCTATAGTTCACATCGCCATGTGACCAACACCCAAAGGGTTTACTAGAGTCAATAATCTAGTTCACATTGCTATGTGATTAATACCCAAGAGTAATAAGGTGTGATCATGTTTTGCTTGTGAGAGAAGTTTAGTCAATGGGTCTGTCACATTCAGATCCGTATGTATTTTGCAAATTTCTATCTCTACAATGCTCTGCATAGAGCTACTCTAGCTAATTGCTCCCATTTTCAATATGCATCCAGATTGATACTTAGAGTCATCTGGATTTAGTGTCAAAGCTTGCATCGACGTAACCCTTTACGACGAACTCTTTATCACCTCCATAATCGAGAAACATTTCCTTAGTCATCTAGTTACTAAGGATAATTTTGACCGCTGTACAGTGATCTACTCCTGGATCACTATTGTACCCCCTTGACAAACTCATGGCAAGGTACACAATATGTTTGCTACATAGCATGGAATACTTTATAGAACCTATGGCTGAGGCATAGGGAATGACTTTCATTCTCTCTATATTTTTCTGCAGTGGTCGGGCATTGAGTCTTACTCAACTTCATACCTTGTAATACAGGCAAGAACCTTTTCTTTGACTGATCCATTTTGAACTTCTTCAAAATCTTATCAAGGTACGTGCTTTGTGAAAGTCCAATTAAGCGTTTTGATCTATCTCTATAGATCTTGATGCCTAATATGTAAGCAGCTTCTCCGAGGTCTTTAATTAAAAAACTTTTATTCAAGTATCCTTTTATGCTATCCAGAAATTCTATATCATTTCCAATCAACAATATGTCATCTACATATAATATTAGAAATGCTACAGAGCTCCCACTCACTTTCTTGTAAATACAGGCTTCTCCAAAAGTCTGTATAAAATCATATGCTTTGATCACCTTATCAAAGCGTATATTCCAACTCCGAGATGCTTGCACCAGTCCATAGATGGATCGCTGGAGCTTGCATACTTTGTCAGCACCTTTTGGATCGACAAAACCTTCTGGTTGCATCATATACAACTCTTCTTTGAGATATCCATTTAGGAATGCAGTTTTGACATCCATTTGCCAGATTTCATAATCATAAAATGCGGCAATTGCTAACATGATTCAGACATACTTAAGCATCGCTACAGGTGAGAAAGTCTCATCGTAGTCAACTCCTTGAACTTGTCGAAAACCTTTCGCAACAAGTCGAGCTTTGTAAACAGTAATATTACCGTCTGCGTCGGTCTTCCTCTTGAAGATCCATTTATTTTCGATGGCCTGCCGATCATCGGGCAAGTCAACCAAAGTCCACACTTTGTTCTCATACATGGATCCCATCTCAGATTTCATGGCTTCAAGCCATTTTGCGGAATCTGGGCTCATCATCGCTTCCTCATAGTTCGTAGGTTCATCATGGTCTAGTAACATGATTTCCAGAACTGGGTTGCCGTACCACTCTGGTGCGGAACGTACTCTGGTTGATCTACGACGTTCAGCAGAAACTTGATCCGAAGTTTCATGATCATTATCATTAACTTCCTCACTGATTGGTGTAGGAATCACTGGAACAATTTTCTGTGATGTACTACTTTCCAATCCGGGAGAAGGTACAATTACCTCATCAAGTTCTACTTTCCTCCCACTCACTTCTTTCGAGAGAAACTCTTTTTCTAGAAAGGATCCGTTCTTAGCAACGAATATCTTGCCTTCGGATCTGTGATAGAAGGTGTACCCAACAGTCTCTTTTGGGTATCCTATGAAGACACATTTCTCCGACTTGGGTTCGAGCTTATCAGGTTGAAGCTTTTTCACATAAGCATCGCAGCCCCAAATTTTAAGAAACAACAACTTTGGTTTCTTGCCAAACCATAGTTCATAAGGTGTCGTATCAACGGATTTAGATGGTGCCCTATTTAACGTGAATGCAGCTGTCTCTAATGCATGACCCAAAACGATAGTGGTAAATCGGTAAGAGACATCATAGATCGCACCATATCCAATAAAGTACGGTTATGACGTTCGGATACACCATTATGCTGTGGTGTTCCGGGTGGCGTGAGCTGTGAAACTATTCCACATTGTTTCAAATGAAGACCAAACTCGTAACTCAAATATTCTCCTCCACGATCAGATCATAGAAACTTTATTTTCCTGCTACGATGATTCTCTACTTCACTCTGAAATTCTTTGAACTTTTCAAATGTTTCAGACTTGTGCTTCATTAAGTAGATATACCCATATCTGCTCAAATCATCAGTGAAGGTCAGAAAATAACGATACCCGCCGCGAGCTTCAACACTCATTGGTCCACATACATCTGTATGTATGATCTCCAACAAATCTGTTGCTCGCTCCACAGTTCCGGAGAACGGAGTTTTAGTCATCTTGCCCATGAGGCATGGTTCGCAAGTACCAAGTGATTCATAATCAAGTGATTCATAATCAAGTGATTCCAAAAGTCCATCATTATGGAGTTTCTTCATGCGTTTTACACCAATATGACCTAAACGGCAGTGCCACAAATAAGTTGCAATATCATTATTAACCTTGCATCTTTTGGCTTCAATATTATGAATATGTGTATCACACGATCGAGATCCAACAAACTATTTTCATTGGGTGTATGACCATAGAAGGTTTTATTCATGTAAACAGAACAACAATTATTCTTTAACTTACATGAATAACCGTATTGCAATAAACATGATTAAATCACATTCATGCTCAACACAAACACCAAATAACACTTATTTAGGTTCAACACTAATCTCGAAAGTATAGGGAGTGTGCGATGATGATCATATCAATCTTGGAACTGCTTCCAATACACATCGTCACTTCATCCTTTAACTAGTTTATGTTCATTATGCAACTCCTACTTCGAGTTACTACTCTTTAGCAACTGAACCAATATCAAATACCGAGTGGTTGCTATGAACACTAGTAAAATACACATCAATAATCTGTATATCAAATATACCTTTGTTCACTTTGCCATCCTTCTTATCCGCCAAGTATCTAGGGCAGTTCCACTTCTAGTGACCATTTCCTTTGCAGTATAAGCACTTGTTTCAGGCTTGAGTTTAGCTTTGGGTTTCTTCACGGGAGTGACAACTTGCTTGTCATTCTTCTTGAAGTTCCCCTTCTATCCCTTTGCCCTTTACTTGAAACAAGTGGTCTTGTTAACCATCAACACTTGATGCTCTTTCTTGATTTCTACCTTCGCCGATTTCAGCATCGCGAAGAGCTCGGGAATTACTTTCGTCATCCCTTGCATATTATAGTTCATCACGAAGTTCTACTAACTTGGTGATAGTGACTAGAGAACTTTGTCAATTACTTTCTTATCTGGAAGATTAACTCCCACTTGATTCAAGTAATTGCAGTACCCAGACAATCTGAGCACATGCTCACTGGTTGAGCTATTCTCCTCCATCTTGTAGGCAAAGTACTGTCAGAAGTCTTATACCTCTAGACACGGGCATGAGTATGAAATACTAATTTCAACTCTTGGAACATCTCATATGCTCCGTGGCGTTCAAAACGTTTTTGAAGTCCCGGTTATAAGCCGTAAAGTATGGTGCACTAAACTATCAAGTAGTCATCATATCGAGCTTTTTGTCAAAACGTTCATAATGTCTACATCTGCTCCTGCAATAGGTCTGTCACCTAGCGGTGCATCAAGGACATAATTCTTCCGTGCAGCAATGAGGATAATCCTCAGATCACGGAACAATTCCGCATCATTGCTACTAACATCTTTCAACTTGGTTTTCTCTAGGAACATATAAAAAATAAACGTGGAGCAACATCGCGAGCTATTGATCTACAACATAGATATGCTAATACTATCAGGACTAAGTTCATGATAAATTAAAGTTCAATTTAATCATATTACTTAAGAACTCCCACTTAGATAGACATCCCTCCGGTCATCTAAATGATCATGTGATCCAAATCAACTAAACCATGTCCGATCATCACGTGAGATGGAGTAGTTTCAATGGTGAACATCTTATGTTGATCATATCTACTATATGATTCACGCTCGACCTTTCGGTCTCCAGTGTTCCGAGGCCATATCTGTATATGCTAGGCTCGTCAAGTTTAACCCGAGTATTCTGCGTGTGCAAAACTGGCTTACAGCCGTTGTATTTGAACGTAGAGCTTATCACACCCGATCATCACGTGGTGTCTCGGCACGACGAACTTTCGCAACGGTGCATACTCAGGGAGAACACTTATACCTTGAAATTTAGTAAGGGATCATCTTATAATGCTACCGTCGTTCTAAGCAAAATAAGAAGCATAATAAGATAAACATCACATGCAATCAAAATATGTGACATGATATGGCCATCATCATCTTGTGCTTTTGATCTCCATCTCCAAAGCACTGTCATGATCACCTTCGTCACCGGCGCGACACCTTGATCTCCATCGTAGCATCGTTGTCGTCTCGCCAACTATTTCTTCCTCAACTATCGCTATCGCTTAGTGATAAAGTAAAGCAATTACATGGCGATTGCATTTCATACAATAAAGCGACAACCATATGGCTCCTGCCAGTTGCCGATAATTTTACAAAAACATGATCATCTCATACAAAACCGTATAACTCATCATGTCTTGACCATATCACATCACAACATGCCCTGCAAAAACAAGTTAGACGTCCTCTACTTTGTTGTTGCAAGTTTTACGTGGCTGCTACGGGCTTAGCAAGAACCGTTCTTACCTACGCATACAAAACCACAACGATGTTTCGTCAAGTATGTGCTGTTTTAACCTTCACAAGGACCGGGCGTAGCCACACTTGATTCAGCTAAAGTGAGAGAGACAGACACCCGCCAGTCACCTTTAAGCAACGAGTGCTCGTAACGGTGAAACCAGTCTCGCGTAAGCGTACGCGTAATGTCGGTCCGGGCCGCTTCATCTCACAATACCGCCGAAGCAAAGTATGACATGCTGGTAAGCAGTATGACTAGTATCGCCCACAACTCATTGTGTTCTACTCGTGCATATCATCTACGCATAGACCTAGCTCTGATACCACTGTTGGGGAACGTAGTATTTAAAATTTTCCTACGATCACGCAAGATCTATCTACCAGATGTATAGCAACGAGAGGGAAGAGTGTGTCTACGTACCCTCGTAGACCGGGAGCGGAAGCGTCAAGTGAGGCGGTTGATGTTGTCGAACTTCTTTGCGATCCAACCGATCAAGCACCGAACGTACGGCACCTCCGCGTTCAGCACACGTTCAGCTTGATGACGTCCCACGAGCTCTTGATCCAGTTGAGCTTCACGGGAGAGTTTCGTCAGCACGACGGCGTGGTGACGGATATGATGTGTTCACCGGCGCAGGGCTTCGCCTAAGCTCCGCGGCGGTATGACCGAGGTGTGATTCTGTGGAGGGGGGCACCGCACACGGCTAAAACAATTCAACTTGTGTGTCTTTGGGTGCCCCCCTGCCCCCGTATATAAAGGAGCAAGGGAGGGAGGCCGGCCGGCCCTTCCTGGTGCGGCTAGGGAGTGGACTCCTACTAGGAATAGGATTGCAATCCTATTCCTAGTAGGATTCACCAAAAGAAGGAAGAGGGAAAGGAATAGGAGAGGTGGCGCCCCCCCCCCCCAATCCTAGTCCAAACTAGGAACCCTAGGTGGGGGCGCCGGCCAGCCCTATGGGCTGCCTCTCTCTTTCCCTTTAGGCCCACTATGGACCATCCCCTCTCATAGGGGGTTCCGGTAACCCCCTCCGGCATTCCCGATAAATCTGAAACTTTTCCGGAACACTTCCGGTGTCCGAATATAGTCGTCCAATATATCAATCTTTATGTCTCGGACATTCCGAGACTCCTCGTCATGTCCGTGATCTCATCCGGGACTCCGAACTACCTTCGGTACATCAATACTCATAAACTCATAATACCAATCGTCATCAAACGTTAAGCGTGCGGACCCTACGGGTTCGAGAACTATGTAGACATGACCGAGACTCATCTCCGGTCAATAACCAATAGCGGAACCTGGATGTTCATATTGGCTCCTACATATTCTACGAAGATCTTTTATCGGTCAGAACCGCATAACAACATACGTTGTTCCTTTTGTCAAACTGCATGTTACTTGCCCGAGATTCGATCGTCGGTATCTCTATACCTAGTTCAATCTCGTTACCGGCAAGTCTCTTTACTCGTTCCGTAACACATCATCTCGTGACTAACTCATTAGTCTTTTGCTTGCAAGGCTTATTGTGATGTGTGTTACCGAGAGGGCCCAGAGATACCTCTCCGACACTCGGAGTGACAAATCCTAATCTTGATCTATGCCAACACCACGAATACTTTCGGAGACACCTGTAGAGCATCTTTATGATCACCCAGTTACGTTGTGATGTTTGATAGCACACAAGGTGTTCCTACAGTATTCGGGAGTTGCATAATCTCATAGTCATAGGAACATGTATAAGTCATGAAGAAAGCAATAGCAGTTAAACTAAACGATCATAGTGCTATGCTAACGGATGGGTCTTGTCCATCACATCATTCTCCTAATGATGTGATCCCGTTGATCAAATGACAACTCATGTCTATGGCTAGGAAACATAACCTTCTTTGATCAATGAGCTAGTCTAGTAGAGGCATACTAGGGACATACTGTTTTGTCTATGTATTCACACATGTACTAAGTTTCCGGTTACTACAATTCTAGCATGAATAAAAGACATTTATCATGATATAAGGAAATACAAATAACATCTTTATTATTGCCTCTAGGGCATATTTCCTTCATATTATCCCATATATCAATCTTTATATCTGGACCATTCCAGAGTTCCTCGTCATGTCCGTGATCACATCCAGGACTCTGAATAACATTCAATCACCAACATACATAACTCATTAAATACTATATCATCAACGAACGTTAAGCGTGCGGACCCTACGGGTTTGAGAACTATGTAGACATGACCGAGACATCTCTCCGGTCAATAACCAATAGCGGAACCTGGATGCCCATATTGGCTCCTACATATTCTACGAAGATTCTTTATCGGTCGAACCGCATAACAATGTATGTTGTTCCCTTTGTCATCGGTATGTTACTTTGCCAGAGATTCGATCGTCGGTATCATCATACCTAGTTCAATCTCATTACCGGCAAGTTTCTTTACCCGTTCCGTAGTACATCATCTCGTGACTAACTCATTAGTCATTTTCTTGCAAGGCTTATTACGATGTGTATTACCGAGAGGGCCCAGAGATACCTCTCCGACACTCGGAGTGACAAATCATATTCTCGATTTATGCCAACACCACAAACATCTTTGGAGACACCTGTAGAGCATCTTTATAATCACCCAATTACGTTGTAACGTTTGATAGCACACAAGGTGTTCCTCCCGTATTCGGGAGTTGCATAATCTCATAGTCAGAGGAACATGTTTAAGTCATGAAGAAAACAATAGCAATAAAACTAAATGATCATAGTGCTAATCTAATGGATGGGACTTGTCCATCACATCATTCTCCTAATGATGTGATCACGTTCATCAAATGACAACACATGTCTATGGTTAGGAAACATAACCATCTTTGATTAACGAGCTAGTCTAGTAGAGGCATACTAGGGACACTCTGTTTTGTCTATGTATTCTCACATGTACTAAGTTTCTGGTTAATACAATTCTAACATGAATAAAAGACATTTATCATGATATATAAAAAAATATAAATAACAACTTTATTATTGCCTCTAGGGCATCTTTCCTTCAGAATGGTCCACAATAACTGGTGACAACTAATATAGTTTGATTTGATCCACAAACCACACATTCATGGTTCGAGTGAAAAGGCGTTTTTAAACAACCCTATCCAATTCCTAGAAATTTAGCTTTTGGTTGTGCCACAAAATTGTTGAGACGCAGCCGCCTCCTCCCAGAGAAAAGTCTAGGTTCCCCTGCCTTATGTCGGCGCTGTCGTCGGTCCGCCTCGTCTCAGGCGGCCTTAGGGCCAGGCGACACGGTGGATCTCGGTCCTTGCCGTCGGGAGGGCTCTATTTTTAGTTGTTCCTCCGTGTTATGTTAGTGTGTCCTGTTTAGGAAGATGAGACGACGGCGGCTCCCTGAAGATGGAATAAGGTTCTCCCCTCCTTGCCCCTGTCCCGATGGTGTATCTAGCATCATCAGTGGGCATGTGAAGACGTGTCTCCGGCGGATCTGCCCTTGGTGGATTTGCTCGGATCTGGTCGTAGTTCGTATATGTTCATGTGTTTTCAGGTTGGATCCTTCCGATCCACACTACTCTTCATCAGTGGCGTTTGATGTTCTGTTGCGTTGGTTCTATGGGGCCTTAGCACAACGACTTCCCGACTGTCTACTACAACAAGTTTTGCCCGGCTTCTGCGAGGGAGGGGCAATAACGGCGACGCGTCTTCGGCTCACTTCGATGCTTGTAGTCGTCACTAAGTGGTCTACGAATCTGGATGTGATTCTTATTCTTTTTGGTGTTCGTAGTACTGCCATGATTAAAGATGAATAGATTGAAAATTTTCTCGCAATTTTTTTACATGTTGGTTTTACTAAAATTAACCGACGTAAATGCCAAAGAACACAATATGGCGCTAAGGTGTATTTCTTCTTTCTTCACAGCCTCTGAAGAAAATGACTTCCCCTAAAAAAAATATATATGAAAACGACAACAGAAGTATAACGAAGAACAACAACAGCCAACTACAATGATCCGGGAATACGTCTAAGGTCCAAAGCCCGGCCCACTTCCTCAACAGAATGGTGAGCGAGCCGGCGCTAGCTGCTTCCGGCTCCGCTTACCGGACGACCCGCCACAGCTCGGCCCCACCTCCGACGACGCCGCCCTCGGCCGCTTCCCGTTCTGCGGCTCCGACCCGGCAGCCTCCTCACCCGCAGCCGCCGCCTTCCTGGTCACGCGTAACGCGCATCTCAGCCCCCGCTCGCTGTCCCCCAGATGCTTCACCTGCATGTACACGTCCCCCAGTTCTTCGAGTCAGGCTATGCACGCACGTACGTGACGCTATGCATACTTCCAGACGACGACATGGCGTTTACCTTGCAGAAGAGGGAGCAGTAGTCGTGGCCTGACGAGAGCGGCCGGGCACACGCGGCGCAGGGGTTCTCGGCGCAAGCCGAGCGCTTCCTCGCCGTGCGCTCGTTCAGGAACACCACCTCGTGATCGCTCACCGTGTGCGACTGCATGCGCCCGCGCATGCATTTGAGCGCCGGTCGAGAAACAGAGCAGCCACGCCTGAACCGGGCGATTTTGGTGTACGTACCTGGATGCCGGTGCAATCGAACAGCTTCAGGTCGTCGACGCGGACGACGAAGCAGGACGCGTACTTCCAAATCTTTTCCCCCCGTCATACCAAATAACAACAAGACCGATCAGAGCACGGCGAGGTGAGGTGAGGACGTCTGATCACCAAGCGACACACGCAAATGTACCTGGAGGACGTTGTGGGAGGGATCGTGCGGGAGGCAGTGGCGGCAGAGGGCGGCGGCGCAGTCGGCGCAGAAGTGGTTCTTGTCGTTCTTGCGCTCCGCCGGGTGCACGGCGCACGCGTCGAAGAATTCCTCCGACAGCAGGCCACGCAGCCACTGCGGGGTGCCGCGCACGGCCGAGGACTGCATCGCCGCCCCGCCACGCGCCAGCCGGTCCTGGCTACCTACGGTGGGCGCACACGGCGCGGGGATCGATCAGTGCGGGACGCGCCTCCAAGGCGTGGTGGATGAATGGCTGAATTGGGTTGCGGTCGTTGGCCGGGACGGATTCAAAGAGCGAAAAGCGCGGGGGGTTCGGCACTTCTACCCTTTGCAGGTGGAAGTGAATCCATGGAGCGATCTATGACGCGTTTGGTTGCTCGGCATTGTTTTTTTTTTCTTCATTTGCATACTTATCTCAGTTTGGCCTGCTTAAATATATGCATGCAAAAAATCAAACATCTGCAATTTGATTGTTGGCCTACATATACTCTTCTTACATCGTAACACGTCTCTGCGTATCGTGTTTGGTTGTTCGCATTATATGTGGTCACATGAGTGCATGTTGTTTGGTTACATACGAGCATAGAGTTGTGCTCACTTTGTACCCTACTTGATGAGCTTATCAATACTACTATACTTTATACACGATCACACCGAGCACACAAACGCCACAACACTGCTATGACCCTGAACTTGATGAAGATGAAGATCTTCAGCCCTAACGGACGATCCACTTTGCTAACCTCAACCTTGCTGCATGAGTGCTCTCGCACATACTTGGAGTAAGTATCTTCCGCCGTCTGCTTAGTCTTAAACCCTCTGTGGTTGCTGTCATTGTACCCAGAAACTCGTTGGCTGCAAGCTTCCCATGAACTGTAGACCCCTGGAACCCTCCCTTCGAACACCGCATATCACTTGCCCTAGCAGTGCAAATGAGCAGTAAGTTGAAGCAACAAGCATTGGAACACAAAAATAGACCACTCTAGGAGGAAGCAATGAAACACAAAGAGGTAATGGAGCATGTCAGTGTCAAAACCGGCAGATCTCGGGTAGGGGGTCGCGAACTGTGCGTCTAAGGATCGAAGGTAACAGGAGGCGGAGGACACCATGTTTATCCAGGTTGGGGCCCTCTTGATGGAGGTAATACCCTACTTCCTACTTGATTGACTTTGATGAGTATAGGGGTTACAAGAGTTGATCTACCTCGAGATCGTAATGGCTAAATCCTAGATGTCTAGCCTGTATGATGATTATGATTGCCTCTATGGACTAAACCCCCCGGTTTATATAGATACCGGAGGAGGCTAGGGTTGTACAGAGTCGGTTTCCAGAGAAAGGAATCTTCATATCAGCACGCCAAGCTTGCCTTCCATGCCAAGGAGAGTCCCATTCGAACACGGGGGAAAGCCTTTCGTCTTGTATCTTCATGGCCCATTAGTCCGACCCACGTCACGTAGCCCGGACGCCCGAGGACCCCGTAATCCAGGACTCCCTCAGTAGCCCCTGAACCAAGCTTCAATGACGATGTGTCCGGCGCGCAGATTGTCTTCGGCATTGCAAGGCGGGTTCCTCCTCTGAATACTTCAGAATAGCTGATCAACGTTAACTATGCCCGGCTCTGTTTAATAGCTACAACCCCCTACCACAAGGGTATAACACTTAGTTAAAAAACATAATATGTCTTTACCGAATCGTTTTTCAATTTCCCGTTTCGCGTTTCGAGACGCAGCCTCCGGTGACACGTCTTGTCAAAACAGAGATCGTGTCCCCTTATTACGGGATTCTCATCAACACGGGCCTGGGTAATCCAACCGTGTCATCCCCATGACCCCTTGGGAATAGGCGAGTTTTAAGGCTCGTGGGGGGACACTCTATATTCACAGCCTTTATAAGGAGATACGAATCCACCTTTTGGCCCCACGCCTTCTTCTTCCTCAGCCCATCGGCCCTCGGGCTCCAGCGCCCAAGCTTCGATCCCTTCCGTCCTCAGAAAACACTCTAGCCATGCCTGGATCCAGAATGCAGGGCAAGTGGATGCCCTCCTCCGTCACGGAGGAGAACATCAAGGAGTTCCGGGAAGTAGGGTATTTAGCCAAGGAAATCGCCCACCGGCTTCCAGCCAAGAAACAGATCGTCCCTACTTCGAAACCCCAAGAGAGGGTAGTATTCATTCGTCATTTCCTTCGCGGACTAGGGTTTCCCCTCCATCCTTTTGTCCGCGGCCTTATGTTTTACTACGGGCTAGATTTCCATGATCTAGCCCCGAATTCCTTTCTCAACATTTCGGCGTTCATCATCGTGTGTGAGGCATTCCTCCACATTCCTCCACACTTCGGCATATGGCTCAAGGTCTTCAATGTGAAGCCAAAAGTAGTAGATGGCCAACACGCGGAGTGCGGCGGTGCCATGGTGAGAAAGCTCCCCAACGTCACTTGGCCCAAAGGCACCTTCGTGGAGACCGTGAAGGGGTGGCAGCAGGAGTGGTTCTACGTCACGGAACCCCGTGACTCCACATGGGCCGCTCCTCCGAGTTCAAGTCCGGGCCTTCACGGCGGTTGACATCCTGGCTCAACAAGGGCCTGGACTGGGAGTGATCCGACGAGGTGACGATGCTGTAGAAGTGCATCAAGAATATGGTAGACAAGAATACTAGTCTTGCCAGCGTGATCCAGGTAATGCTTTTTCGCCCGATTCTGCCTTGCCAAGGCCGGACTCAGCGCATGTGGGAGTTCGACCCGGCTGGTCCCCGGACCCTGCAGCGGTTCTTCGGCACGAAGCACGAAGACATGTGGAAATTGTTGTTCAAGACCCAAAAGACGTGGCCGAAAACGACCGAAGACCTCGGCCTTGATTGTACTCACGCAATGTCTCCCGTAAGTTTTCATGATAACTTCAATATTTGTAGACCCAAGGGGCATACTAAGCTTCCCCTTTTTCCCACAGGGCTGGACGAAAAAAGTGGAGCGAATTCACTGTCTGGCTCCGCTACCCGAAGGCCCAACCATCCTTCTACTAACGAGGATGCTGGTTCCGGCACCATATCAGGCGCCGGAAAAGAAGACCAAAAAGAAGGGCCAGGAGGCCAAAAGTGGCCTCTGCCGTAAATGTGCTTCGGACGTAGTGTCCGAAGACACCGAGACTCACTCCTTCCCTGATGAAGACGAAGGGGAGGAAGAAGAGAGCAATTCTGGAGGCGGAGGCGTCCAAGAAAGGGAGGATCTCCCTCACAGATGACTCTGAATCGGGCGCCGATGAGTGGTGCCCTAGGCCGAAGCCCCTGGCCAAATCGTAAGTACCTTGAAGGCATTTGTACTTATATACCTTTCCTCCTTGTGATTGTAATATACTGAATTGCGTGCTGCAGTACGACTTGCGTCCACCCCCAGCGATCCTCATCTTCGGGGAATTCGCTGGATCCAAACGTGATGGACAGTGAGTCGCCTCCACCGGCCTCCTCCCCCAAAGCTACGGACAATGCCAAAGTGCTACCCCGAAGGATCATTCCGGGTCAGGGAGAGGTGCGGGAAGCCGTCGAGGCGGCACTAGAGGGCAATACTCTGCTGCCGGAAACCCGGGGGCATCGACCCCTATGGAGACTGGTGACAGGGGGCCGTGCCCAATTCGGCCCACAGCCGGACATTACTCTGGAGACCCATACGACTCCGAAATCAGGTGAGCAGCCTCCTTTGAAAGAAGGGAGTGCGAAAATTCCACCGGCGACCTCTGTCAATCCGGAGGCGCCGGATACTCTCACGGAAGCACTTCAGAGTGCCATCATTGTAGAAGAACATTGTACCCTTATGGGCACGATGGTTGAAAGAGTTCGGTCTGCCAAAAGCGGATTGAATGAGGCTTATACTATCCTTATGAGAGGCTTTGAGGTATGTAATATAATACCTTTTGGCTAATGAGAAAAAGTGTCTGTGTATAGATAGTAGCCCCTGAGACTCTGTTTGGTGTTCGCAAAGAAAGGTCGAACAGAGGATCTAAATACTCATACAGGAGATTAAAATACATATCTATTTCAATCAAACAGGCTGTGATGCAGGCGTCAGCTTCCCATGCCGCTGAAACGTCTGAGCTGAGGCGGAAGTTAGCGGAAAAGCAAGTTATGTAATACCAAGAATGCGTCTGAAATAATATCAGCAATAATTTTTCATCTGAATGAGTGTTATAACTTTGCTCACAGCTGACGCGTCTGAGGTCGAGACCCTCAAGAGCGCATTGACCGAGGCCAAGAAAGAGGCGGAGGAGGAACGAGCCACCCGCCTAAAGCAGGAGTCAAGGGTGGAGGAAGTCCAGCAAGATCTCGAGGATGCTATAAGCAAATGTGAGTCCTTAGAGCGCAAAGTTTCATATCAAAAATCTGAACTTGCTAAGGCTCTCCAAAGTGATCAGGAGGCCCGAACTGAAGCCCAAAATGCCTGCCGGGAGATCCAGGAGGTGAAGCAAATTGCGGCTGGTAAGGCCTTTAACATGCAAAGCAAATTTGTGAGGAAGAAATACATCTTACTGACCCGGGTTTGGAGTTCTCTAGGAGCGTTTGCGGACCTGCCCCGGAGTGTTACCAACGCTGCGGAATTCTTCCGAGATGAAGAGGGGAGTTCAACGCAAATATTGTTCTGGTCGCAGTACCTTGCGCCCGAGCATCCTGTGCCCCTCAGCGACCAGCTGAAGCAGTTGTCCGAACTGCATGGGGTGGCCAGATTGGCCACGAGGGATTCTATAATTCGTCTGTGGCCTGCCGAGCCCATACCCAGCAGCTACTTCGGGCTTGTGAGGCGGTTGGTCAGTGCCTGCCCCCGGCTTGATGCCGTGAAGCGGTCGGTCTGCATCGAAGGTGCGCGGACGGCCTTCACCTGTGTCAAGGTGCAGTGGGCAAAGATGGACGCCGTCAAGCTCGCAACCGAGGGACCGCTCGCAGGCAAAGAGCACCATCAGAGCGGTATTTTGATGATGTCCTAGAAGGACCCCACATTATAGAGGGCCACTATTCGAAGGACATCATGTTTGGATGAATGTATCCATGTTGTCCAATCCTGTATTATGAAACAAGGCTTATGTATCATATGTTATTTTGTTTTATTTTGAAATATTTCCTCTGTGCGGCCGTTTACGACATCTGAGAGTTGGCCAGTCGTCGGCTTCAGCCCCCATGTATATAGTATGGGAGTGTTCAGGATAGCACCTAAACTCACTTGATCCAGCGATTTGGTCCGTGAAGGAGGTGTTAGTGCAGCGAACTAGGCAATCAGACTATATGGCTTTATCGCTCTCACTTAGCCATAGGAGTTTTATAATTGGAATACAGGCGCAACCCCTACTATTGTTCGATTATCCAAACTTGGGTGCTGTAGATGCCTGGCCGGGCGAAGGCCGGCCTATCGCGTAATGCGGAAAAAATCGCAAGAGATTTATATTTAGTTACCGAATAGCTGACTAGCTCTCGCCGCATCATGATAGTCAGTTTTCGGCTTTCTCTACTGAGGTGTTTGTCCGGATGAACCAAAAACACAATCACAGTAGTTCTCCCTTTACTACCTTAGCCGATCAAGCGGAACATAAGGTAGTAACCACAGGAGCCGAGCAACCCAACTATTGACCAAAGACATCATTCGGAGCCGATGCATATAATGCTATATTCGGGACGCCGAATTGCACTGTGAAAGTGTTCGGACTTTGTTTAGTATTAAAAAAAAGATGTACGTGGCTCAATGGTGCCCCTGGCAATTTAAGTCATACCGAGGTGTACATGACAATTAGACAAAAACAAGGAAACACAGATTAGGAGATAAGCCAATAGGTTGGTCTAGAAACAATTTCCATTATAGTCTGATTGATACGTCAAAATGTATTGGTACAAAAAGTGCAGTAAGCAGCAGGGCTATTTTACATGTCGAGCACGGGGGAAAGCTGCGTGCGGGTTTTGCAAACGGACGAGGTGGTCTTTAGAGACCCTTTGAGATACTCTACCATGCCTCTACGCTGCTTGTCTCCTTGGTGTATTGTCCTTCGGGAGGGTCAACACTCTGTGTTGTCATGATAGGCCTCGAAAAGAGGCCTGAGCACCGTTGAAAAGGTGACATGGGTTGTAAGGAACCTGAAAAAAGATAAAAGGAAGAGAAAAAGGGAAAATATGGGTGTCCAGATATGGTCTAGCCATATTGTGGACTTTATCTTTGTTGTGCCTCCGTCTTTGCCCATGTCATCTTTAGTGCGTAGTTATGTATGCGTGGCACGTAGACCGCAATTCAGTTGGGGGTAAGACGGAGGACGAATTGCTAACTGAGCTCCTGACGAGCTAGGCTATCGGTCTGCGGTGTAGTCTGGATTCGTTTAATTGTGTCCGGGGGCTTGGCCGCTGATGTAGTATTTGGCTTGATAAGGCCGCCCTGTACTTCCGCTGCCAGGGCTGCGGTGTGCTCCTCAGTACGGAGGGAGCGTTCCATGTTTCCATTGACTGTTATAACACCGTGTGGTCCAGTCATCTTGAGTTTGAGGTAAGCATAGTGCGGGACCGCATTGAAGTGAGCGAACGCGGTTCGTTCGAGCAGTGCATGATAACCACTACGGAAGGGGACGATGTGGAAGATCAAGTCTTCGCTTCAGAAGTTGTCCGGCGAACCGAAGACCACCTCCAATGTGATTGAGTCCATACAGCGGGCCTCTACACCAGGTATTACTCCTTTAAAGGTAGTTTTGGTGGGCTTGATCCTTGACGGATCAATACCCATCTTGCGGACTGTGTCCTCATAGAGCAAGTTAAGGCTGCTGCCGCCGTCCGTGAGGACTTGCGTAAGGTGAAATCCATCGATGATTGGATCGAGGACTAGTGCGGCTGAGCCTTCGTGATGGATACTGGTCGGATGGTCTCTACGATCAAAAGTGATCGGACAGGCTGACCATGGGTTGAATCTAGGGGCGACTGGCTCTATCGCGTAGAGGTCCCATAGCGCACGTTTGCGCTCTCGCTTGGGGATGTGGGTGACATATATCATATTCACCGTTTTGACTTCGGGGGAAAATTTCTTCTGACCCCCTGTTTTCGGTGGACGCGGCTCCTCGTCGTCGTCCTCGCTAGGAGACCCTTTGTCCTTATGTTCGGTATTTAACTTACCAGCCTGTTTAAAGACCCAACAACTTCGGTTGGTATGGTTGGCAGGCTTGTCGGGGGTGTCATGAATCTGGCAGGGTCGATCGAGTATTCAGTCCAAGCTGGATGAGCCCTCTCTGTTTCTTTTAAATGGCTTTTTCCGCTGACCGGACTTGGAGCCGCTGAATCCGGCGCTGACCGCCGTGTGTTCGGTATTGTCATTATTGCTGCGGTGCTTGTGTTTGTTGCGTCGGTGCCCGCCGTTGTTATTCCTAGATTCGGAAGTGCCAGGCTCGCTCGTACTATTACTGCTATGGGCTAGCCAGCTGTCTTCGCCCGCGCAAAGCGGGTTATGAGTGCAGTAAGGGCTGCCATAGACTTCGGCTTCTCTTGGCCGAGGTGTCGGGCGAGCCATTCACCACGAATCCTATGTTTAAAGGCCGCTAGGGCTTCGGCGTGTGGACAATCGATAATCTGATTCTTTTTAATGAGGAACCTAGTCCAGAATTTTCTGGCGGACTCTCCGGGCTGCTGGACAATATGATTGAGGTCATCAGCATCTGGAGGCCGAATATAGGTGCCTTGGAAGTTGTATCTAAAGGTATCCTCTAGGTCTTCCTAGCTTCCTATAGAATTTTCTGGAAGGCTGTTTAACCAGTGTCGGGCTGGCCCCTTAAGTTTTAGGGGAAGGTATTTGATGGCGTGTAGATCATCACCGCGATCCATGTGAATCTGGAGAAGAAAATCTTCAATCCATACCGCGGGATCTGTTGTGGCGTCGTATGATTCAATGTTCACGAGTTTAAACCCTTCTAGGAACTGGTGCTCCATTACCTCATCGGTGAAGCATAGAGGGTGTGCGGCGCCTCTATATCGGGCCATGTCACGACGCATTTCACATGAAGTCCGTATGCGGTTTTTGGCCCGAGCGTGGTATGCTTGTCGCACCAGGATTGATGACCGTCCTCTCGTTCTGGGGCACGCCCCCGCAATCCATAGATTGACCTGGTCTGACCTGCTCTATTTTCTAGGCCCCGTCGTAGGTCATATGTGCATCCCTGAGCTATTGTTCTCTGCTTTTACGGCGAGGTGGTGCGGGCTGGTGTTCGGCTTGAGTTGCCGTTCTGTCCTGACAACGTGGCTGTCGGTCAGGGCCGTCAGCCGCGTTACGCGCGGGTGGTATGGGTTCCAGCGCTTCGTCGCCGAATTGGGGTAGCAGCTTACGCTTTGGGTAACTCTTTGTTGGGCGTTCAAGGCCGTATTCTTCGGCTGCCAGGACATTAGTCCATCTGTTGTTGAGAAGTTCTTGGTTAGCTTGAAGCTGCTACTGCCTCTTTTTTAGGCTTCTTGTCATGGCTATTAGCCGGCGCTTAAAGTGCTCTTGTTCAAGGGTTTCCTCTGACACGATAAAATCTTCGTTGCCGAGGCTTACATCATCCTCGGAGAGTGGTGGATAGTTGCTATCTTCCGAGTCTTCGCTCCCTGCTTGCTCGTCAGGGTCAACTTGCCCCTCTCCCGATCATCCTATTCAAATGTTGGTTCGATGGGGTCTTCTTGTTCTTCGGTGTTCTCCGGAGTATCATTTTCTATAGTGCCGGTATTGCTGTCCTTTCCGTGGCGCGATTTAGAGCGGCGCCGCTGATGTCGACGCGTTGGTGGTATCTCAGGAGGTTCATCCTCGACTGGATCCTTCTTATCATCGCCATCGCCTTCTTTAGGTGTGTCCACCATGTACACGTCGTATGAGGATGTGGCCGTCCAACGTCCGATGAACGGCGGGTTTTGGGCCTGCTCCTCTCCGGCATCATCGTCCATACCGTCGATGTCTTCGGAGGCGTAGTCGAGCATGTCAGTTAGATCCTCGATAGTACCTATAAAGTGGGTGGTGGGTTAGAAGTAAAGTCCCCTATTTTCAGCCCCTAGTCCGGGCTGGGCGCAATTCGGAAACGGTTCCTCTGTGATGGCGAGGGATGACATTAAGTCCAGGGCCTCGTTTAAGAGCGAGGTTTGGATGGGGACCGAAGCTCCTCGGCCGAGCGTGCAAGACACGGATTGCGAGGGTTCGGAGCTAGTGTCCGGAGAAGAGTCCGACTTTGTGATAACTGCCGGTGGCGCTATCCTCTTCGGTTCTCCAGTGTTGAGCTTTATAGTCGTAGATAGTCTGGCAGGCTCTAGACTCCCATCTTTGGACCTGGTGACGCGCTCCAGATCTAATGCCGGGATGGTGGTTGGAGCTGCGAACCCTTGGAAGATCAAGTCTCCTCGGATATCAGCGACATAGTTCAGATTTCCAAAACTGATCTGGTGACTAGGGGCGTAGCTGTCGATCTGCTCCAAGTGGCCAAGCGAGTCGGCACGCAGTGCGAAGACGCCGAATAAGAAGATCTGGCCGGGGAGAAAAATCTCCTTCCCGGCAGCATTGTTGTAGATGATTGATGAAGCCATCGAGCCTTTCGTTGATGGCACAGTGGAACTCTCAATGAAACCCCCAATGTCAGTGTCAAAACCGGCAGATCTCTGGTAGGGGGTCCCGGACTGTGCGTCTAAGGATCGAAGGTAATAGGAGGCGGGGACACAATGTTTACCCAGGTTCGGGCACTAGTATGCGTCGGTGCTATACAAACGGTTTTAACCCCTTTCCGCGACGGCATTTGGAACCGTCGCCCAGTGAGTGTGTGCGATAGGGTATCCTTCCCACACGACCCATAAATCGTCGGGGATAGGCCCTCCTGGGACCTAGGCTGGGGTCGTGTGCGATCGGGCGAGGCTCGAAACCCAATCATTTCCGTAGGTATGTACACCCCCACACGGTAATCCGAGAAAATCATTTCCGTAGGTTTGTACATCCCACGCGGTGAATCCCAGAAAAACATTTCCGTTCATATGTATATCACACACAATCAATCCAAGGAATACATTTCCGTTCTTATGTACATCCCACACAGTCAATCCAGGGAAAATGTCTCCGTTCGGATGTACATCCCACACAGTTTTTTGTATACACTCGTGTGTGAAAGTTGTAACTATCACACACGCTTTGCCTTGGTTAACTGTTTGCTTTCATTAACTACATCACACACGATTTGATGTAGAAAACTATGTGGCATTGGGCTATCCATTGATACGTCTCCAACGTATCTATAATTTTTGATTGTTCCATGCTATTATTTATGATGTTTTGGATGTTTAATGGGCTTTGTCATACACTTTTATATTATTTTTTGGACTAACCTACTGACCCAAAGGGCCAGTCCGGATTGCTGTTTTTTGCCTATTTCAGGGTTTTACAGAAAGGGAATATCAAACGGAGTCCAAACGGAATGAAACCTTCGGGAGAGATATTTTTGGAGAACATCACACACGGGAGACTTGAGAACCACGGAGTAGGGCTTACGTGGTGCCCACGAGGGTGGGGGGCGCGCCCCCCCTAGGGCGCGCCCCCTGCCTCGTGGGTCCCGCGTACGGCCCCCAGTGTCCTCCTTCCTCCTATATATGCCTACGTACCCCGAAACCATCAGAACAACAGAGAAAACCCTAGTTCCACCGTCGCAACCTTCTGTTCCCGTGAGATCCCACCTTAGGGCCTGTTCCGGAGCTCCGCCGGAGGGGTCTACCACGAAGTGCTTCTACATCATCATCATCGCCTCACCATGAGTTGTGAGTAGTTTACCACAGACCTTCGGGTCCATAGCTAGTATCTAGATGGCTTCTTCTTTCTCTTTGGATCTCAATACAAAGTTCTCCTCGGTCTTTGAGGAGATCTATTCGACGTAATCCCTTTTTGCGGTGTGTTTGTCGAGATCCGATGAATTATGGGTTTATGATCAAGATTATCTATGAGAAATATTTGGTTCTTCTCTGAACTCCTTATGTATGATTATAATATCCTTGCAAGTCTCTTCGAATTATTGGTTTGGTTTGGCCTACTAGATCTATAGTTCTTGCAATGGGAGAAGTGCTTGGCTTTGGGTTCAATCTTGCGGTGTCCTTTACCAGTGACAGTAGGGGCAGCAAGGCACGTATTGTATTGTTGCCATCGAGGATAAAAAGATGGGGTTTATATCATATTGCTTGATTTTATCCCTCTACATCATGTCATCTTACTTAAGGCATTACTCTGTTCTTATGAACTCAATACACTAGATGCATGCTGGATAGCGGTCGATGTGTGGAGTAATAGTAGTAGATGCAAAATCGTTTCGGTCTACTTGTCTCGGACGTGATGCCTATATATAATGATTATGCCTAGATAGTCTCATAATTGTTCGTTTTTCTATCAATTGCTCGACAGTAATTTGTTTACCCGCCGTAGAATATCGCTATCATGAGAGAAGCCACTAGAGAACACTATGGCCCCCGGGTCTATTCTCAACATATCAATCTACACCTACTTTACTTTTTCCGCTTTTACTTTCAGTTCTTATAACTAAAAATACCAAAAATATCAACCATCATCTCTACCAGATCTCACTTTCGCAAGTGACCGTAAAGGGATTGACAACCCCTTATCGCGTTGGCTGTGAAGTTCTTATTTGTTTGTGCAGGTGCGAGGGACTCACGCGTGGTCTCCTACTGGATTGATACCTTGGTTCTCAAAAACTGAGGGAAATACTTACACTACTATGCTACATCTCCATTTCCTCTTCGAGGGAATACAACGCAAGCTCGAGAAGTAGCAAGAAGAATTTCTGGCGCCGTTGCCGGGGAGGCTTACGCAAAAGTCATATACCAAGTACCTATCACAAACCCTTGTCCTGCGCATTACATTTTTGCCTCTCGTTTTCCTCTCCCCCACTTCACCTTGCCGTTTTATTTGCCCTTCTTCTGCCGTGTGTTTATCGTTCGCTTGCTTCTTGTTGCTTGTGTGTGTTGGATTGCTTGTTTGTCACTATGGCTCAGAACAATACCAAATTGTGTGACTTCTCCAATACCAACAATAATGATTTTATTAGCACTCCAATTGCTCCTCTTACCGATGCTGAATCTTGTGAGATCAATGCTACTTTGTTGAATATCGTCATGAAAGATCAATTTTCCGGCCTTCCTAGTGAAGATGCTGCTACCCATCTAAACAACTTTGTTGATTTGTGTGATATGCAAAAGAAAAGGGATACAGATAATGGTATTGTTAAATTGAAGTTATTTCCGTTTTCACTTAGAGATCGTGCTAAAACTTGGTTTTCTTCTTTGCCTAGAAATAGTATTGATTCGTGGAATAAGTGCAAAGATACTTTTATCTCTAAGTATTTCCCTCCTGCTAAGATCATCTCTCTTAGAAACGATATTATGAATTTTAAGCAACTAGATCATGAGCATGTTGCACAAGCTCGGGAGAGAATGAAATTAATGATACGTAATTGCCCTACACATGGTTTGAATCTATGGATGATTATTCAGAACTTTTATGCTCGCTTGAATTTTGCTTCTAGAAATCTTTTAGATTCGGCCGCAGGAGGCACTTTCATGGAAACTACCTTAGGAGAAGCTACCAAACTCTACCAAACTCCTAGATAATATTATGGTTAATTATTCTCAATGGCACACCGAAAGATCTACTAGTAAAAAAAGTGCATGCTATTGAAGAAATTAGTGTTTTGAGTGGAAAGATGGATGAACTTATGAAATTATTTGCTGCTAAGAGTGCTTCTTCTGATCCCAATGATATGCATTTGTCCACTTTGATTGAAAACAACAATGAATCTTTGGATGTGAATTTTGTTGGTAGGAATAATTTTGGTAACAATGCTTATAGAGGGAAATTTAATCCTAGGCCTTTTCCTAGTAATTCCTCTAATAATTATGGTAATTCCTACAACAACTCCTATGGAAAGATGCCTTATGAATTTGAAACTAGTGTTAAGGAGTTTATGATTTCGCAAAAGAATTTCAATGCTATGCTTGAAGAAAAATTGCTTAAGATTGATGAATTGGCTAGAAGTGTGGATAGAATTACTCTTGATGTTGATTCTTTGAAACTTAGATCTATCCCACCTAAGCATGATATCAATGAGTCTCTCAAAACCATGATAATTTCCATTGATGAATGCAAAGAAAGAACCGCTAGGATGCGTGCTAAAAGAGAGAATTATATAAAAGCGTGTTCTTCTAGTTATCATGATAATAAAGATGAAGATCTGAAAGTTATTGATGTGTCTCCTATTAGATCCTTGTTTTCTAGTATAAATCTTGATGAAGATGGGATTGGAGATTATTCTACTTTAAGGTGTCACAATGATTCAGAGTTTTTAGATCTTGATGCTAAAATTGATAAAAGTGGGAGTGAAGAGGTTAAAACTTTGCATAGTGATGAACCCACTACTTTGGATTTCAAGGGATTCAATTATGGTAATTGCTCTTTGATTGATTGTATTCCCTTGTTGCAATCCGTACTAAACTCTCCGCATGCTTATAGTCAAAATAAAGCTTTTACTAAACACATAGTCGATGCTTTGATGCAATCTTATGAAGAAAAACTTGAGTTAGAAGTTTCTATACCTAGAAAACTTTATGATGAGCGGGAACTGATGACCCACAACCGTAAGGGATCTATTGCAGCGTTTTCGATAAGTAAGAGTGTCGAACCCAACGAGGAGCAGAAGGTATTGATAAGCGATTCTGAGCAAGAAATTACTGCAAGCACTGAAAGATAACTTTTTAGGTGTTTTCTCGATATAAGCAACAGGAAAGTAAAAGCAAGCAATGTAAAAGGCACTGAGAGTAACAAGTGGCCCAATCCTTTCTTAGCAAAGGAGAGGCCTAGATCCTGAACTTATAAAGGCTAAAGCGTTCCTGAGGACACACGGGAGAGGTAGTCATGTGCTTTCGCCATATTCCGTATCGATACTATGTTATGTGTTGATAAGTGTTGAGTGGGTGGATCTATGCTAGCACACTCTCTAGACTAAGATGAGTGCACTCTTATGATTAAACACCTTGCAAGCATCCACAAATACAAGATAGTATTTAAGGCAAAAGCCTAACCATAGCAATACGATCGAGGATCCATTATTCCCTTATGCAAAAGCGTGCGAACTGTGGTTCAGGTTTCTGTCACTCCGGCAACCCACCATAAGCATTCTTTGTACACAATGTATTCTCCTAGGTCCTTAATAAGGCGAAGTGTTGAGTGTTCGACTCACACGACACCACTAGTAGAATGACAACGCAACTTAAGTATCAAACAACACATATTACTTCAACAGCATATGACTACTAACAACAAGACTTTCCCCATGTCCTCAAGAACTAAGGTAACTACTCACGAGACATAAAAGAGATCATGATAAGTGGATATAAATAGATGATAAACAATCTGGACATAATGATATTTCTCCAATAAAACTCAATAGCATTCACCACAAAGTAGTAATCAACACTGATGGAGTAGAGATGATAGGTAGTACGAGTTACAACACAAGTTGCAATTGTGAGATGAGATTTGGATGAAGATGGAGACGGTGCTGGTGTTGGGGATGATGTTGATGATGATCTCGATGATGCCCGTGACGATGGTGATGACGATGGCGACGATCTCCCCTTCCGGGAGGTGATCTCCCCGGTGGAATCTGCCCGCCGGAGATGGCTTTTTCTTCTCTGTAGGTTTCCGCCACGGAGCGGCGGCGGAACTCCGTAAAAACTCTCGTTTTTAGGGTTTTCAGATAACGGAGAGTATATAGGCAAAAGGGGGCAGCCGGAGGTGGGCCAGGGGCTCAAGGGGGGGGGGGGCGCCCCTAGGGCGCCTGGGCACCCTGTGGGCCCCCTCTGGTTGCCCTTTCGCATGTCTTCGTGATTCGTCCGGAAAATATCCTCCATCGATTTTTAGGTAATTTGGAGGTATTCTTCTTCAGCAACTCAGCGTCCACTTTTTATCGCCGAATCCTGCGTCTGCTGCTTCGGCACCGGAAAGTTGCAAACTGTGTAAAATAGGCCAAAACAACATAAGAACATCATCGTAATGTGAAATATTTCAATGAATAAGGATAAATTATGATACAAAATAGTGATGCATTTTGGACGTATCAACACCCCCAAGCTTAGACCTCGCTTGTCCCCAAGCGAATACTGAGCTCGGTAAACCTGTCCACAAGTTTAGAGAGTGAAGTGTCGATAAATAGAATACGGACAAGAAGCATCACAGTTTCTTCATCAACTCAAATATCCTCAACAACGATCTTCAACTCATAAGGCCCTTATAAAAGAGTGGTAACACTTATATTCGGAAGTAGGGCTAAGGAAACTCATTGAATCATGGCAAACATGTCCTTTGGTCAAAGAACAACTAATAACTTTTACTTTTGCTCTTTCTTTATGTTTTGATGAGATTAATTAAAGCTTTTGAAAGAACATGTTATCAGGCAAGAAGTGAAAGTGTTAACACAAAGGAAGATATTTGCCTTAGCTGGGCTTGACAAACAACTTACTTATCAAATGATAATGTCAACAAGGATATGATATGACAAATCTTAATGCAACTTTATATGAATGAATCCTTATCAACATCAAATGTCTGCTCTCTTTGAGAAATAGAAAGGAGTAGGAACAACTGACTCAATCTAAAATTAAAAGATAGGCCCTGCTCTAAGGTAGTAGGGAAAACTCATGTGCTATCCTTAAATCAAACAGAATGAAAACAAGTTTTGAGAGGTGCATGATTTGTCAACGAATGCTAATAGATAACTCAATTGCTTCTTGAGCTGGACAAGTTTCTAGGAACGGCTCCCGCACGAGGACGATCACATCCTCTTATTCTCCTTTGTTTATCACTTCTGATTTCTCATGAACAAAGCGTGAAGGAGGGTTTGTTTGTTATATTATTTTCGAGCCGGGCGCACTCTTTGCCAGTTCCTTCTTGTGTTATGGGTTTGCACATTAGACATGCAATCCCGGGGTGAAGCTTGTCCAACTCAAAAAGACCATGAATTAACTATTACTTCCTCATGAGCTAAAGCAGAGGCACAAAAATAAAAGATTTTGAACATTTTAAGGATAACACATAAATTCTGTACTTTAGGAGGTGGTAGTGGAATACCACGAATAGGAAGGTATGGTGGACTCATATGGAAGGTATTGGTTTAAAGGGTATGGATGCACAAGCAGAATTCCGCTTAGTATAGAGTTAGGCTAGCAAAGGTTTCGAGAGAGCAGACAATTGATGATGAATAAGATGCAAAACAATATAAAGCATAAACATTGAGGTAAGAATAACACATCAAGTTGTCTTCCTTGTCAGCATAACACTTCAAGCATAATAACATAAAGGTTTTGGCTACATCGATACTTTAGGAAAATCATGCTTGTTGTTATGACCAAAGCTATGTTTGCCAAGATTAAATAAAGTTTTCACAGCCATACCTGATATAAGGTCAATACTCCCCATAAGAATCATCATATAAGGTCGATTGCGTGAAGAGAATACCGAGTGCAGCAAAAGGAACCAATAAACTTCTCATTAATATTCAACCATAGGCGACTCCACACTCACGGATACAATCTCTCCACCGAAGGAGTGATAGACCTCAATGCACACACCTATTTCATATAATAACCTCCCTAAACATGATATGACTCTACTTGACTCTAAAAGACAAAAGGTAAAGATAAAGATACCGGGCACTCCCCCAAGCTTGGAACAAGCCAAGGGAATGCCGTTACCCAAGGAGATTTCACTCCTCATCCTTGTTGGCGTTGATCACATAGTCTCCGGCGAAACGCTTCCATGGAAGGGGTTCTCCAGTCGCATATGAGAAGTTTGTCTCCTGAATCCTGCATTCAGCACCCATACCCATGCGCATAAACCTTAGTTCATACTCACAGTTCTGGTTATGTAGATCATAAATTTGCCCTTGGAGCTCCTCAATTCTTTCTTCAGACGCAGTGATGCTTTTCCACATCTCCTTCATCTCCTTTAGAAAGTAGGTCTTCAGCTCGTTGATGATGTCAAAGTTAGCTTCAACACCACGCTCGAGCATCTTCTTGTACTCGAAGACTTCTTGCTCCACTTCTTCCAGCCTGGCCTGGATGCTCCCCTCCTTGATAGGTCCCTTCAGATCTTCTTGATGAAGGACACCGTCCTCCATCCGAACAACCTGAGGGTGCTTCTTCACCTCAGCGAGGTAAGGGTTGATGACGTTGACGACGAACTTGTCCTTGGGGGAACTTGGAGAAGCCATGGCACCTAGATTCAGCTGAAAGATTCCCTGGCAGAAACAGATCGAAAAGAAAACACACGAAATCGCAAGATACGTTGACGGAACAATCCGGGCAAATATATAGCAAAAATTTATGCATAGAAAGGAAGGTAACAGGCAAAAGCGGGGTCGGAGACGGACTCCAGGGTGTCCAGGCGCCCTGGCGGCGCGGCCAGGAGGTAGGGCGCGCCAGGGGGGCGCCTGGACCCCCTGGAGCTCGTCTCCGGCTCCACATAGGCTCAGAATTTTACTAATTTTGCAAAAACTCGTAATACGGAACTTTTATGGCGGTTCGCGATGTTTCCTTACCGTACTACATACCTTTTCTTTATTCTGCTTCTGCTGGTGTCTGAAACAGGGCTGCAACATGTTCTTCGTGAGATGTTGTGTATATTATATTCACATCAACATTGACAGGGTCTCCTGCTATGTAATGTTTAAGTCTTTGCCCATTCACAACTTGAGGTTTGGTGCCTTCAAAATTGTTAATCTTAATTGCACCAGACCGATAAATTTCTTCAATATGAAATGGCCCTTCCCACCTAGAAAGTAGTTTGCCTAGAGAAAACCTGAAACGGGATCTAAACAACAAAACTTTATCACCAACATTAAATTCACAATTCAGAATCTTCCTATCATGCCACTTTTTTACCTTTTCCTTGAACATTTTAGCGCTCTCGTAAGCTTCACTTCTCCATTCATCTAGAGAAGTCAAGTTCATGAGACGCTTCTCACCAGCTAATTTTGGGTCAGCATTAAGCTCTCTAACAGCCCAGAAATCTTTGTGCTCTAACTCTAATGGCAAATGGCAAGCCTTGCCATACACCATCTTATAGGGGGACATGCCCATGGGGTTTTTGTAAGCAGTTCTATACGCCCAGAAAGCATCTCCTAACTTGTTTGACCAGTCCTTTCTATTTCTGTTTACTGTCTTCTGCAAGATCAACTTAATCTCTCTATTGGCGAGCTCAACTTGCCCACTAGTTTGAGGGTGATATGGTGAAGCAATTCTATGGTTGACATCGTATTTTGCTAAAGCTTTTCTAAAAGCTCCGTGCGTGAAGTGTGATCCTCCATCAGTCATGAGATACCTTGGTACACCAAACCTAGGAAAAATTACGTCTTTAAGCATTTTCAAAGATGTCTTGTGATCAGCACTTTCAGTGGGGATTGCTTCAACCCACTTGGTCACATAATCAACAGCTACTAAAATGTGAGTGTACTTGTGCGAAGAAGGAAAAGGACCCATAAAATCAAAACCCCAACAATCAAAAGGTTCAATCACTAGTGAGTAATTCATAGGCATCTCATTCCTTCTACTAATGTTACCAACTCTCTGACATTTATCACAGGCTAAAACATAATTTCTAGCATCCTTAAAGAGAGTAGGCCAATAAAAACCTGATTGAAGAACCTTATGTGCAGTCCTCTCACCGGCGTGATGTCCTCCATAGGGACTATCATGACACCGTCTGAGAATGTCCTTCTGCTCATGTTCCGGTATGCATCTTCTCACGATCCCGTCGGGACCTTCTTTGAAAAGATGTGGGTCATCCCAAAAGTAGTGCCTCAAATCATGAAAGAACTTCTTCCTTTGCTGAAATGTTAAACCTGGAGGCAAATACTTTGCAACAATAAAATTAGCATAATTTACATACCAAGGATCGGAAAGAGATTGTACTTTTACAACGGCAAGTTGCTCGTCTGGAAAACTATCGTTGACTGGGATGGGGTCGTGCGGTATATCTTCCATCCTTGAAAGATTGTGCGCCACCGGATTGTCTTCTCCTTTCCTATCAACAATCTGCAAATCAAATTCTTGAAGAAGGAGTACCCATCTGATAAGCCTTGGCTTGGCATCCTTCTTTGTCATAAGGTACTTAATGGCAGCATGATCAGTATGAATAATAACTTTGGAATCAACAATATACTGCCTAAACTTATCACAAGCAAATACTACAGCTAAGAATTCCTTCTCAGTAGTAGCATAATTCTTTTGAGCACTATCAAGGGTTTTGCTAGCATAATGTATAACATTCAATTTCTTATCAAATCTTTGTCCTAAAACAGCTCCAACAGCAAAATCACTTGCATCACAGATAATCTCAAAAGGTAAATTCCAGTCAGGTGGTTGTACTATAGGAGTGGTTATTAAAGCTTTCTTAAGAACTTCAAAAGCTTCCTTACAATCCTCATTAAATACAAAAGGGACGTCCTTCTGGAGAAGATTAATGAGGGGCCTCGAGGTCTTAGAAAAGTCTTTAATAAATCTTCTATAGAAACCAGCATGACCAAGAAAACTGCGAATACCTTTGATGTCCCTTGGACAGGGAATCCTCTCAATAGCTTCGATCTTGGCTTTGTCCACTTCAATTCCCCTTTTGGAAATCTTGTGACCAAGAACAATTCCTTCGTTAACCATGAAGTGGCACTTCTCCCAGTTAAGTACCAAATTTGTCTCCTCGCATCTCTGCAAAACTTTATTAAGATTGTGAAGACAATGGTCAAAGGAGGTTCCATAGACGGAGAAATCGTCCATGAAGACTTCCATAATATCCCCACAGAAACCATGAAAGATAGCAGACATACACCTTTGGAAAGTATCAGGGGAATTACATAAACCAAAAGGCATATGCCTGTAAGCATAAGTACCAAAGGGACAAGTAAAAGTGGTCTTCTCTTGATCAGTAGTGTTAACATGAATTTGAGAGAAGCCAGAATAACCATCGAGATAACAAAAGTGGGTATTTTTGGATAACCTTTCAAGCATTTGGTCGATGAACGGCAACGGGTAGTGATCCTTCTTGGTTGCCTTGTTCAACATCCTGTAATCAATACACATTCTATATCCAATAATAATTCTCTGAGGTATTAGTTCATTTTTATCATTAGGAACCACAGTTGTACCTCCTTTCTTAGGAACACAATGTACCGGGCTTACCCACTTACTATCAGCTATAGGGTAGATAATACCTGCGGCTAGAAGCTTGAGAATCTCAGTTCTCACAACATCCATCATCTTTGGGTTCAACCGTCGTTGATGATCAACAACTAGTTTAGCATCAGGCTCAATGTTGATAGTATGTTGACAGATAGATGGACTAATCCCTTTAAGGTCATCAAGGGTATAGCCAATTGCACCTCGGTGTTTACGAAGTACTTCCAATAGTCGCTCTTCTTCATATCCTGAAAGGTTAGAGTTGATAATAACAGGATATACTTTCTTTTCATCTAAATAAGCATACTTGAGCGTATCGGGAAGAGGTTTAAGATCGAACACCAGGTCTTCTTTCGGTTTTGATAAAATTCCCAAATGTTCAACCGGAAGGTTGTGCTTCAGGATAGCAGGTTGCCTCAAGAATATTTCATCTAGTTCATTTCTTTCCTGCATATGCAAATCATTCTCGTGGTCCTCCATATATTGCTGCAAAGGATCATTAGGGGGAATAGCAATAGAAGCAATACTTTCAATAAGTTTATCATCACTAGGTAAATTGGTACCACGAGGCTGCTTAGAGAACTTAGAAAAATTAAATTCATATGGCTCACCATTGAATTCTACAGAAACTTTACCTTTCTTGCAATCTATTATAGCTCCACAAGTTCTAAGAAAAGGTCTACCAAAAATAATTGGACAAAAATTGTCCCTCTCTGAACCAAGTACTAGAAAGTCGGTAGGGTATTTTACCTTTCCACATAGGACTTCAACGTCCCTCACAATTCCGATAGGAGAGACAGTTGTTCTGTTTGCAAGATGAATAGTAACATCAACTTCTTCAAGTTCACAAGGGGAAATCTCACCGATGATCTCTTCATAAAGTGAATAGGGGATATCACTTGCACTCGATCCCAAATCGCATAGCCCATAATAATAGTGATCTCCTATTTTAACAGATACCACTGGAGTACCTGAAATTGGGCCTTTATTCTTGGCTGTGACAAGGTTAGTGGAAACAGCACAAAAAATTATATCGGAATCCAAAACATCATTAGTAACAAGGTCTTTAATCAATGCAACTTGAGGATCGACCCTGATCTGGTCCTCAGGCTCATCAACTCTTCTCTCACTTTTATTTATTATGCCTGTCACAAGAGAGTGCTCCCTTATCCTTGCGGGAAAAGGAGGCTGTTCATATATAACTGCAGGCAAAATAGGGTCAGCAACATGAATATCAATAGGTGGCTCTTTAAAAGGTTCATGATGCTGGTCTCTCTTCTTTTTAAAAGAATCAACGTGAGAGGCAAAAGTCTTACAAAAATCAATCATTAGATGGGAATCAAGACCAATCTTAGAGCAAAAAGTATTGAAGTAATCAGTTTTCACATAGCTCTCAATATAATCATGTTCATAATTTATAGCGGGTTCAATACCTTTATCAATTTCCCAATCTTCTGTGTTCCTCTGGATCCTTTCAATGAGATCCCACCTTTCTTCAACACTCTTCTTTTGAAATACCCCACTAGAGGAGGCATCCAGCATCTCCTTATCCTGACGAGAAAGCCTGGCATAAAAATTTGTAAGTATAATTTCCTTGGGAAGCTTATGAATAGGGCATTTGAGCATTAGGGACTTCAATCTCCCCCAAGCTTGAGCAATGCTTTCTCCGTCACGAGACCTAAAGTTATAGATATAGTTCTTGTCTCGATGAATTTCATGAAGAGGATAAAACTTAGTATAAAAGAGAGACATAAGCTCCTGCCAGTCAAGTAAGTGCGAGTTATCGAGAAGCCTATACCAATCTGAAGCTTTATCTATAAGTGATACGGCAAACAATTTCCTCATGACAAACTCCCTCGATACACCTGCAAGCTTAAATAATGAACATAGTTGTGACAGATATAGCAAGTGTTCACCGGGATGTCTGTCTCCTGCATAACGATTAGCCAAAACATAATCGATAATACTAGCTGGTATTTTATAGGGCACAATTTCAGTAGGGGGAGGATCAACCACCACAGGTGTGGGGCGTCTTCCCGCAAGCAACGATCCAATAACAAGGTTGTCCATAAGGACAAAGAGCGGAAATAGCAAAAATAAAAACAGAATTATAAAAACTTCCTTACCAGTTTCACTTTACCAATAGCGCTACGCTCCCCGGCAACGGCGCCAGAAAACGGTACTTGATGACCCACAACCGTAAGGGATCTATTGCAGCATTTTCGATAAGTAAGAGTGTCGAACCCAACGAGGAGCAGAAGGTATTGATAAGCGATTCTGAGCAAGAAATTACTACAAGCACTGAAAGATAACTTTTTTGGTGTTTTCTCGATATAAGCAACAGGAAAGTAAAAGCAAGCAATGTAAAAGGCACTGAGAGTAACAAGTGGCCCAATCCTTTCTTAGCAAAGGAGAGGCCTAGCAACTGAACTTATAAAGGCTAAAGCGTTCCCGAGGACACACGGGAGAGGTAGTCATGTGCTTTCGCCATATTCCGTATCGATACTATGTTATGTGTTGATAAGTGTTGAGTGGGTGGATCTATGCTAGCACACTCTCTAGACTAAGATGAGTGCACTCTTATGATTAAACACCTTGCAAGCATCCGCAAATACAAGATAGTATTTAAGGCAAAAGCCTAACCATAGCAATATGTAGGATCGAAAGTAGGTCTAGAGGGGGGGTGATTAGACTACTTGACAATATAAAAAATCTGCCTTTAGATCATGCAAAGTTTTTGGCAGTTTCACAAACAAGATCAGTTCAAGTAACACCCTACACATGCAATTCTAGAGTATATGCAGCGGAAAGTAAATTGCACATGTAAAAGAGAGGTGGAGAAGATCAAACGCAGTTTGGTGACACGGAGATTTTTGTCGTGGTTCCGATAGGTGGTGCTATCGTACATCCACGTTGATGGAGACTTCAACCCACGGAGGGTAACGGCTGCGCGAGTCCACGGAGGGCTCCACCCACGAAGGGTCCACGAAGAAGCAACCTTGTCTATTCCATCACGGCCTACGCCCACGGAGGACTAGCCTTACTCGGGGTAGATCTTCACGAAGTAGGCGATCTCCTTGCCCTTACAAACATCTTGGTTCAACTCCACATCATCAAGACGGAGGCTCCCAAGCGACACCTAACCAATCTAGGAGGCACCACCCCCCAAAAGGTAATAGACGGTGTTGATGATGATGAACTCCTTGCTCTTGTGCTTCAGATGATAAACTCCCCAACACTCAACTCTCCTCACTGATATGGCTGTGGTGGAAGAAAGATTTGAGTGGAAAGCAACTTGGGAAGGCTAGAGATCAAGTTTCATATGGTAGGAATGGAATGGCTTGATCTCAACACAAGGGTAGGTGGTTCACTTCTCAGAAAGTGTATGGTAGGAATGGTAGTACTTTTTGATGGCTCTCCTCACGAATGAGGAGGGGGTGGAGGGGTATATATAGCCTCCACACAAAATCCAACCGTTACACACACATTTGACCAATCTCGGTCAGACCGAAGTGAAAACTCGGTCAGACCGAAAGTTCAAATATAGTGAACGTTGGGATTTTCGGTGGGACCGAAAATACCATCTCGGTGAGACCGAAGTGAGTCAAAGGTTAGGGTTTGCCATTTCGGTGAGACCGAAAACATAAACTCGGATATTCCGAATTGATGTCAACTGACCACAGAAGGTTGGCAGCCCTTTTTCGGTGAGACCGAAACTCAGAATCGGTTTGACCGAGAAGCTAGGGTTTGGAGAAACAACTGAAGTGGTTCATCTCGGTGGGACTGAGTTGGAGAAATCGGTGTGACCGAGATTACTTATGGGTGTGTGTTAAGTAGTGAATAGTGCTGATAGTTGAGGGAGTTAGATCACCAAGCACTTGAGCAACAAGAACATTAACACAACCTCATCCCCTTTTAATAGTATTGGCTTTTCCTATGGACTCAATGTGATCTTTGATCACTAAACAAAAAATAGAGTCTTGAGCTTTTGCCAATGCTTGTCTTAGCATTTTGAGGGGTCCACTTCTTCAGACATTTCCATACCCACATCATCGAACTTTTCTGAAATGATTCTCAAGAGAATATTAGTTCAATGATATATATGTTGTTATTAATTACCAAAACCACCCGGGGATTAGTTGCACTTTCAATCTCCCCCTTTTTGGTAATTGATGACAACATATAGATCAAAGCTTCGACAAAAGGTATAATCAATGAATGATATTGTCGCTTTGAGAAGTATGTGATAAACAAGAGCTCCCCCTAAATTTGTGCATTATTTAAAATTTGCGTTTGAATGCAAATGCACAATCGATTAGGATTATGGGTCACTCTTCAATGTCACATACATCTTGGTGGAGCGCACAAAATGATAAGAATGAATAACATGCACTTAATCACCAAGACAAGAGTAAATAGCCATACAAAAGGAATAGCATATGATAAGCAATAAGCACACATTAAGGCATAGTATGACTAAGCACTCATTAAGGTAGCATCAAACGTAGTAGCAAGCACACACAAAGTATCTGGAACCAAAAGAAACCAATGTATCTCAAGGAAAAACCGGCAAAAGAACGAAAAGACGAAAGAGCACTCTCTCTCTCGAAGCCCTATGATCTATAACAATTTCTCCCCCTTTGGCAACAAGTTACCAAAAAGTTCGAAAAGGTATAGAGCTAAGCGTCACTGCGGGCTCGGCTGGCTGCTCCCGTCTGGGTAGATGTCGGTGTAGAGATAGCTGCGTCGGCGAAGACTTCTGCTGATGTCTGCGCTGGAGGAGTGGATGCTGGAGCTGGAGCTGTGGCTGGAGCTGAAGTAACTGGGATAGCTGCAGACCTGGATCCTCTGGGAACCGGAGCAGTCTGGCGATGAGAGTCCTGGACTATATCATCCTGCATAAGCTCTGCTCTCTCTTGCCTAGTCTCCTCCATGTCTGCCTCAAGCTTGTTGACAGACACCTGAATCTCAGTCAGCTTCACGTCTAGAGCGTGGATCTTGTCCTCGACAATCCTCTCAAGGCTCTCCTGAGATTGCTCAATGCTGGCCAGGCGTTGTTCAATTCTCTGGGTTGCTTCAAGGATTTGTTCTCCAAAGCTCTTTGGCTTAGCTGCTGCTGCTGCTGCCTCTCTGTCAGCTTTGGCTTTCTTTGCAGCTTCGATCTTGGCTTGCCCTTCAACTGAGGTGGGATCCTCTTCATCCATCACAACTACGTTGTCCTCATGCTCTGGCTGCAGTGGCAAGTGCTTCCTATCCAACATGAATTTGCCCGTGCCAAACTTGGCGTTGATAAGCATCTGTATCTGCGGAGCAAACCCACATGACCTCTTCTGGTCAGCTGCAGTCCTCTTAATGGTCTCAACCATCAAGTCCATCACCTTAAAAGGTGCCTTCTCATCGAGAATGTGCAGCATGTTGATAGAATAGCCTCGTATCATCCGGTGGTCACCTGACTTAGGCATCAAAGTATGCCTCAGAATAGTGTTAGTGGTGGTCAGACCTGCCTGGAGATAATACACTGAGCCGAGCTTCCATCCCTCCAAATCAGCAGCTGGGATCTCCTTGTACATATTCTTCATAGAATCATGACTCTTCTTAGGAATCCCATAGACATCAATGTCGTCCTCTCTCTGCACTGGAGCATTCAGAAGTTCTGCCCATTCTGCAACAGTTGAAGAAAACCGTTGACCTTCAGTCATCCAGGTGATCTTTCCATCAGGATAGAAATGGGCTGTGGCATAGAACTGCATGATCATCTCGTCATTCCATGCTGTCAGTTCTTGACCCACAAAATCAGCAACTCCACATGCAGTAAAGCTCTCATGCACATGGGGAAAGAAGTCCCGATGCTCTCTGCTGTCAATGTACTTCCAGTCAACATACCTGGTGTCAGCAACAATGGGCTTCTTATCCATTAGCACAGTCTCATAGAAATCCTGCTGCTCTCTGGTGTGGAATCTGGGGTCCACAGCAGTCCTTCTTCTTACGGCATATGGATCAGACTGTCTCCATAGCCTGAGACCTTTGTCCTTTCTTGCCTTCATATCCTCAGCTTGAGGATGAGCATCATTGTGGAGTGGCAACTTGGGACGGAGCTTGAGCAACACATGCTCTTCATCTGACTCAGAAGGTGGCATCTCACCTTTGTTCTTCTCAGAAGCTGGAATGCTTCTGGTTGTCCTCTTGGGCTTGGCTGGAGCTGCCTTAGCTGGAGCAGGCTTCTTGGGCTTGGAGGAGGCTTGAGCCCGAATAGCATCACCCATGAACTTAGCTTTCTGAGGAGGAGGCTGGGGTGCATCTTCTTCTTCTTCTTCTTCAGCAGCATCAACTTGAGGTTCAGCATAAACAACTCTTTTCCTCTTGGAAGTCTTCTTCACCTTGCTTGGAGCAGGCTCTTCCAAGTTGAGCTTCTTGGCAACTGCAGACTGCTTCACTTTGCTCGTGCCTTTCTTTGGCTGCTGCCCTTGGAGCTCTTTGGCAACCACTTGCCTCTTTGGCTTGGAGGTAACTTCCTCAGCAACAAAGTCGGAATCCTCAGAATCAGAAGTTCTCTTCTTCCTGGTTCTCGTAGCAGCAGGAGGCAGACCACTAGGGGTGCTCCTCTCACCATCATCACTAGAGCTGCTAGCCTCAGGACTTGTACCTGCCTCTGGAATCTCAGCAAACGGTGACTCAGACCTGTTCTGGCTGTCACTGACATCTGACATGGCTGAAAAAACCTGTGAATAGATAAGGTATAGGCAGAGTAGAAGAGTTATCACAACTGCAGAAGTTTTTGCAAAAAAAATGAGTTAAAAACTTAGTTTTGAGTTTTCACAGAATGTATTTCGGTCAAACCGATTTCAAGTTTCGGTGTAACCGAAGTGTTCAACAGAACCTACACACCACTTTCGGTCAGACCGAAATGGGTTTCGGTCCTACCGAAAACTTAGGGTTTCACAGAAACTTCAATTCGGACATTCCGATTTTCACAACTCGGTCAGACCGAGCTATGTAGTGCAATGGTCAGAGACCAAATCGGTCAGTCCGAGTTTCAGGAATCGGCTTCACCGAGATGCATTCCGTGGAAACCTAAACCTAAGAATTTTCCTCGAAACTAAACGATCTGAACAATGTATTGGGACCATATCAAACGTGGATTGAATCAGGGCAGTCCTATCATGCAAGAATCAGAAGTGGAGCATGAATAGGGATCGGGACACACCCTAACTTGGTGGTGTCCCTCTACGGCGGCAACGGAGGAGAAGATTACCGTTGACGGCGGCGGAGACCTGCGGCAAGGGCACACAGGCGACGACGGCGACGATCCTTAGATCAGGGCGGCGGCAGCAGGGGTCTTGGAGGGCGAACGGTTTGAAAGGAATAAATCGCGCGCAGCCCTCAGTATATATAACCCCGTACTGTCGGTGGGACCGAGTTGAAAAACTCGGTGTCACCGAGATGTATTTCTGCTGTGCAGTTACACATATCGGTCAGACCGAGATTTTGAACTTGGTTTCACCGAGATGAAACCTAGATCAATCTAAGTGTTTCGGTTGGACCGAGATTGAGAAGCCGGTCAGACCGAAATAGACTTAGAAGGTTTTGGAAGTCAGCCTTAGACGAATCGGTGGTTCCGAGTGCTCCTCACTCGGACTGTCCGAAAAAGACTTGTTCAAAGTTGTGATATAAGCATGAATAGAATTTTGAGACAAGATAGCATAGATAGCTAGGGAAAGTGCTTAGGCATTCTTGTCCATCCATTTGGCCAGAAAAGGAAACCAAAACAATCAAAACAACAAATGGATGTCCTTGAATGGATAAAATCATGCATCCAACATGCTCACACAATAAGATAGCAACTGAAATATGTGTCAAACATGCACAACCAAAACTCTAGCTATTAGCACACAATTTGTCGATGACTAGGTCATCTATATATGAGTATATTGACTTAGGAGTCAAATGAGAACATTTGATCATAGGTCATACTCATCGTTTAAGCACAAGTGGGGTTACCACTTTTACATAAAGCATTTATGTGTTCACATCATTTGGAGATGCTTTTAGCTCAATTTTTAGAGCAAAGCTCCCCCTAGATGTGAGAACCCCTTTTAAAGGGTCAAACTAACCTTGGGTTGTCGTAGAAGACTTCATGTAGATGTTGAAGATGTGGATGCTCAATGTTGATGTAGACCATCAAGAGTTGGGAGCAATCCTTTGGATTAGGGCACTTTCAATACCTACATGGGTTAGTCCCACAAGGAACAAACAAGAATATCCATGGACATAGAGTGAAGTACACAAGAGATGATGTCCATGAAAGCAATGATTACCTTGTCCCTTGACTTACCAACAAGAGGGTTTGTGACTCCATGAACAAGTGCATGATGTGGAAGTTGATTGCACAAGTTCTTGCCAAAATGAATATGAGTGAAGTTTGTTGGCGGAGTCACCCTCAAGAACCTACTAGTTCTTCTTCTTTGGGATCCACATCATCTTGATGGGAATCCTTGGTGTTGTAGTTGAGCTTGACGAAGTAGAACTTGATGTGTCCTTGGGAACCCACTTGACCATGGCTTGAGGTGCTTCAATGAATGCATCAATCTCCTCAAAGTTCTTGCTTCCGGCAAGACTCTTGTAGACACCTTTCTCTATGATTTCCTTCAATAAGCTATTTTCTTGCTCAAGTGTAACTTGGCTTGAAACATTGTTAGTGGAATCAAGAGAACTACTAGAAGCAACAATATTGGATTTAACATTGTTATTGTTACTACTAGAGGAAGAATTTTTCTTATGCTTGTCATGCTTAGTCTTAATAGGTGGCAAGAAATTAGACAAGAGAAGTCGTTTGGCAAGATATGAAGAACTCTTCTTTCGAAGATCATCATTGATCGCTTTTAGAAACTCATGTTCTTGCTCTAGAGTGAGCTTCTCGAAGCGTAGCTTCTCATGAGATCTTAGGAGCTCTCTATGATCTTCTTGAGTTGTTTCATGAGCTAACTTAAGAGTGTTTAGTTCTTTAGTTAGACGCTCAATCTCCTTCATAGCATTGTCATTTGACTCTTCTCGACTATAAAGACTACTAGCATTTTCATCATTACTAAGCTCACTAGATTTATCATGCAAGAGCTCATCTTCACCAAGCAAGTCATCCTCATCACTATCAAAGTCAATGAATTCAGGGTGTGTTACCTTGGGGCCTTTAGCCATGAAGCATCTTCCAATTCCCTCATTTGGTGAATCAAATAAGTCGTAGGAGTTGGAGTTGGAGGATACGAGTGCAAGTCCGGCAACACCTTCATCTTGACTATAGTCGGAGTCGGAGTGATAGCTTCCATCGGATTGACTGTCAGAGTCGGAGCCGGAGACCCATTCACCAACATGAGCTTGATGTCTTCTTCTTGTGTAGCTCCTTGATGACTTGTCTTTCCTCTCCGAATCTTTGCTTCTCCGAGAAGGTCTTCGTTCATAACGATCATCTCTACTCCTTCTCTCTCTCCGAGGTGACTCATCTCTTGCTTTTCTTCTTGGAGACTCTTCTCTTCTCTTGTGGGGAGCCGTACACTCATTTGAGAAGTGTCCGGGTCTTCCACAATTGTAGCAGTTTCGATCACGACTAGAAGATCTCTTTCCATCATATGATCTAGACTTTGAGCTTCTTTCTTTGCCTCTATTCTTGTAGAACTTGTTGAAGTTCCTGACCATTAGGCTTATGTCTTCATTGGAAACTAACTTGTCACTTGAGGTAGTAGGAGCATCACTTGTAGCTTTGTAAGCACCACTCGACTTGTTGTGAAGCTCTTCCTTATCCTTAAGTGTCATCTCATGAGCAACAATTCTTCCAATGACTTCAGTTGGCTTGAGAGTCTTGTAGTTTGGCATCATTTGGATCAAAGTGCACACGGTGTCATACTTTCCATCCAAAGCTCTGAGAATCTTCTTAATGATGAATCGGTCGGTCATTTCTTCGCTTCCTAAGCCAGCAATCTCATTTGTGATGAGAGCAAGCCTAGAGTACATTTCAGCGACTCCTTCACCATCCTTCATCTTGAACTTGTCAAGTTGACCTTGAAGAATATCTAGCTTTGATTCCTTCACAGATTCAGTACCCTCGTGCATTTCAACCAAAGTATCCCAAATCTATTTAGCATTCTCAAGACGGCTGATTTTGTTGAACTCTTCGGGACACAAAGCATTGAAGAGAATGTCACAAGCTTGAGCATTGTTTTGCAACATCTTCAATTCTTCGGGTGTAGCTTCGCGATCCGGAACTTTTCCTTCTTCAAAGAAGTCACCTTGCATGCCAACACAAATAATGCCCCATGCGGCTGGGTTATGACCAAGAATATGCATTTTCATTTTATGCTTCCAACTAGCAAAATTTGTACCATCAAAGTAAGGACCTCTACGATAATTACCCTCACTAGACGCCATACTCTCCTAGGTTGTGAAACCAAGCTTATGGAGTCCAATGCAATGGAAACCAAGGCAATGGAGACCAAAGCTCTGATACCACTTGTAGGATCGAAAGTAGGTCTAGAGGGGGGGTGATTAGACTACTTGACAATATAAAAAATCTGCCTTTAGATCATGCAAAGTTTTTGGCAGTTTCACAAACAAGATCAGTTCAAGTAACACCCTACACATGCAATTCTAGAGTATATGCAGCGGAAAGTAAATTGCACATGTAAAAGAGAGGTGGAGAAGATCAAACGCAGTTTGGTGACACGGAGATTTTTGTCGTGGTTCCGATAGGTGGTGCTATCGTACATCCACGTTGATGGAGACTTCAACCCACGGAGGGTAACGGCTGCGCGAGTCCACGGAGGGCTCCACCCACGAAGGGTCCACGAAGAAGCAACCTTGTCTATTCCATCACGTCCTACGCCCACGGAGGACTAGCCTTACTCGGGGTAGATCTTCACGAAGTAGGCGATCTCCTTGCCCTTACAAACTTCTTGGTTCAACTCCACATCTCAAAGACGGAGGCTCCCAAGCGACACCTAACCAATCTAGGAGGCACCACCCCCCAAAAGGTAATAGACGGTGTTGATGATGATGAACTCCTTGCTCTTGTGCTTCAGATGATAATCTCCCCAACACTCAATTCTCCTCACTGATATGGCTGTGGTGGAAGAAAGATTTGAGTGGAAAGCAACTTGGGAAGGCTAGAGATCAAGTTTCATATGGTAGGAATGGAATGGCTTGATCTCAACACAAGGGTAGGTGGTTCACTTCTCAGAAAGTGTATGGTAGAAGTGGTGGTACTTTCTGATGGCTCTCCTCACGAATGAGGAGGGGGTGGAGGGGTATATATAGCCTCCACACAAAATCCAACCGTTACACACACATTTGACCAATCTCGGTGAGACCGAAGTGAAAACTCGGTCAGACCGAAAGTTCAAATATAGTGAACGTTGGGATTTTCGGTGGGACCGAAAATACCATCTCGGTGAGACCGAAGTGAGTCAAAGGTTAGGGTTTGCCATTTCGGTGAGACCGAAAACATAAACTCGGATATTCCGAATTGATGTCAACTGACCACAGAAGGTTGGCAGCCCTTTTTCGGTGAGACCGAAACTCAGAATCGGTTTGACCGAGAAGCTAGGGTTTGGAGAAACAACTGAAGTGGTTCATCTCGGTGGGACTGAGTTGGAGAAATCGGTGTGACCGAGATTACTTATGGGTGTTTGTTAAGTAGTGAATAGTGCTGATAGTTGAGGGAGTTAGATCACCAAGCACTTGAGCAACAAGAACATTAACACAACCTCATCCCCTTTTAATAGTATTGGCTTTTCCTATGGACTCAATGTGATCTTTGATCACTAAACAAAAAATAGAGTCTTGAGCTTTTGCCAATGCTTGTCTTAGCATTTTGAGGGGTCCACTTCTTCAGACATTTCCATACCCACATCATCGAACTTTTCTGAAATGATTCTCAAGAGAATATTAGTTCAATGATATATATGTTGTTATTAATTACCAAAACCACCCGAGGATTACCAAAACGACCGAGGATCCATTATTCCCTTATGCAAAAGCGTGCGAACTGGGGTTCAGGTTTCTATCACTCCGGCAACCCACCATAAGCATTCTTTGTACACAATGTATTCTCCTAGGTCCTTAATAAGGCGAAGTGTTGAGTGTTCGACTCACACAACACCACTAGTAGAATGACAACGCAACTTAAGTATCAAACAACACATATTACTTCAACAGCATATGACTACTAACAACAAGACTTTCCCCATGTCCTCAAGAACTAAGGTAACTACTCACGAGACATAAAAGAGATCATGATCAGTGGAGATAAATAGATGATAAACAATCTGGACATAATGATATTTCTCCAATAAAACTCAATAGCATTCACCACAAAGTAGTAATCAACACCGATGGAGTAGAGAGGATAGGTAGTACGAGTTACAACACAAGTTGCAATTGTGAGATGAGATTTGGATGAAGATGGAGATGGTGCTGGTGTTGGGGATGATGTTGATGATGATCTCGATGATGCCCGTGACGATGGTGATGACGATGGCGACGATCTCCCCTTCCGGGAGGTGATCTACCCGGCGGAATCTGCCCGCCGGAGATGGCTTTTTCTTCTCTGTAGGTTTCCGCCACGGAGCGGCGGCGGAACTCCGTAAAAACTCTCGTTTTTAGGGTTTTCAGATAACGGAGAGTATATAGGCAAAAGGGGACAGCCGGAGGTGGGCCAGGGGCTCCAGGCGCCCCCCGGCGCGGCCAGGGGGGGCGCCCCCAGGGCGCCTGGGCACCCTGTGGCCCCCCTCTGGTTGCCCTTTCGCATGTCTTCGTGATTCGTCCGGAAAATATCCTCCGTCGATTTTCAGGTAATTTGGAGGTATTCTTCTTCAGCAACTTAGCGTCCACTTTTTATCGCTGAATCCTGCGTCTGCTGCTTCGGCACCGGAAAGTTGCAAACTGTGTAAAATAGGCCAAAACAACATAAGAACATCATCGTAATCTGAAATATATCAATGAATAAGGATAAATTATGATACAAAATAGTGATGCATTTTGGACGTATCAGGAACCTACTATGAAAATAAAAATTAAAGATCATGAATGCTTTGCTTTGTGTGATTTGGGTGCAAGTGTCTCCACTATCCCAAAAACTTTGTGTGATTTGCTAGGTTTCCATGAGCTTGATGATTGTTCTTTGAATTTGCATCTTGCGGATTCCACTATTAAGAAACCTATGGCAAGGATTAGTGATGTTCTTATTGTTGCCAATAGGAATTATGTGCCCGTAGATTTCATTGTTCTTGATATAGATTGCAATCCTTCATGTCCTATTATTCTTGGTAGACCTTTCCTTAGAATGATTGGTGCAATTATTGATATGAAGGAAGGAAATATTAGATTCCAATTTCCATTAAGGAAAGGCATGGAACACTTTCCTAGAAAGAAAATCAGATTACCTTATGAATCTATTATGAGAGCCACTTATGGATTATCTTCCAAAGACGGCAATACCTAGATCTATCATGTATCGTGCCTACCTAGGGGCATAAAACGATAGCGCTTGTTGGGAGGCAACCCAATTTTATATTTTTTGTTTTTGCTTCTGTTTAGGAATAAATATTGCATCTAACTTATGTTTATATGTGGTTTTGTGTTTTGTTTAGTGTTTGTGCTAAGTAGAACCTTTGGGAAGACTTGTGTGAAGTTTATGTGATCTTGCTGTAAAAAACAGAATCGTTAGCGCTCGCTAGAATGGTCATCGGATTTTACTGGAGCGTGCTATTTAGTTGATTCTTTTTGCAGATGATTAATAGACAAATTCCTCACGTTTACCAATTTAATTTGAATTTTTGGAGTTACAGAAGTATGCGAAACCTGCAGATTACTACCGACTGTTCTGTTTTTGACAGATTCTGTTTGTCGTGTGTTGTTTGCTTATTTCAATGCATCTATGAGTAATATTGGGAAGTATGAAGCATAGAGAAGTTGGAATACAGTAGGTTTAACACCAATATAAACAAAGAATGAATTCATTGCAGTACCTTTGAGTAGTCGTTTGCTTTCTTATACTAACGGAGCTCACGAGATTTTTGTCTTAGTTTTGTGTTGTGAAGTTTTCAAGTTTTGAGTATTGCTTTGATGGACTATGGAACAAAGAGTAGCAAGGGCCTAAGCTTGGGGAAGCCCAAGGCACCCCAAGTAAAATTCAAGGACAACCAAAAGCCTAAGCTTGGGGATGCCCCGGGAAGGCATCCCCTCTTTCGTCTTCATCTATCGGTAACTATACTCGGAGCTATATTTTTATTCACCACATGATATGTGTTTTACTTGGAGCGTCTTGTATAATTTGAGTCTTTGATTGTTAGTTTGCCACAATTATCCTTGTTGGACACACCTATTTGAGAGATTTAAATATGGCCTAGGAATTGTTAGAACACTCTATGTGCTTCACTTATATCTTTTGAGTTGAATAGTTTCTGCTCTAGTGCTTCACTTATATCTTTTTGAGCACGGTGGTGATAATATTTTGAAGAAATTTTTGAACTCTCACACTTCACTTATATTCATTTGAGAGTCTATTAAAACAGCATGGTAATGTGCTTAGGCTATAAAACTAGTCTTCACATGATAGACATCCAATATCAATGTAGTAAAAACTTTCACACTAAGTGCATTGAATATGATGAGAAGTTGGATGCTTGGTAATTGTTTTGAGATATGAGGATAGTTATATTAGACTCATGCTAGTGGAGTTATTATGAAATTGAGAAATGCTTGTGTTAAGGTTAGAGATTCCCGTAACATGCACATATGGTGAACCGCTATGTGACGAAGTTAGAGCATGAGGTATTTGTAAAGTGTCAACCTTTGTGTGGAGGTCAGGGGCGCGAGATGGTTAACTCCTACCAACCTCCCCCCCTAGGAGCATGCGTTGATTGCTTTGTTTTGATGGCTCGTAAATTTTTGCAATAAGTATATGAGTTCTTATGACTAATGTTGAGTCCATGGATTATACACACTCTCACCCTTCCACCATTGCTAGCCTCTCTTGTACCGCGCAACTTTCGCCGGTACCATACACCCACTATATATCCTTCCTCAAAACAGCCACCATATATAGTGGGTGTATGGTACTGGCGAAAGTTGCGCGGTACAAGAGAGGCTAGCAATGGTGGAAGGGTGAGAGTGTGTATAATCCATGGACTCAACATTAGTCATAGTATTTTGAGAAGACATGATTGCTTTGTTAGTATGCTTGAAGTATTATTATTTCTTATGTCAATATAGACTTTTGTCTTGAATCTTTCAGATCTGAACATTCATGCCACAATTAAGAGAATTACATTGAAAAACTATGTTGGTTAGCATTCCACATCAAAAATTCTGTTTTATCATTTACCTACTCGAGGACGAGCAGGAATTAAGATTGGGGATGCTTGATACGTCTCGAACGTATCTATAGTTTTTAATTGTTCCATGCTATTATTTATGATGTTTTGGATGTTTAATGGGATTTGTCATACACTTTTATATTATTTTTGGGACTAACCTACTAACTCAAAGGCCCAGTCCAGATTGCTGTTTTTTTAACCTAGTTCAGGGTTTTGCAGAAAAGGAATATCAAACGGAGTCCAAACGGAATGAAACCTTCGGGAGAGATATTTTTGGAGAAAATCACGCACATAAGACTTGAGAACCACGGAGTAGGGCTGACGTGGTGCTCACGAGGGTGGGGGGCGCGCCCCCTGCCTCATGGGTCCCACGTACGGCCCCCGGTGTCCTCCTTCCTCCTATATATATGCCTACGTACCCCGAAACCATCAGAACAACAGAGAAACCCTAGTTCCACCGCCACAACCTTCTGTTCTTGTGAGATCCCATCTTGGGGCTTGTTCCGGAGCTCCGCCGGAGGGGGGATTTACCACGGTGTGCTTCTACATCATCATCATCGCCTCACCTTGAGTTGTGAGTAGTTTACCACAGACCTTCGGGTCCATAGCTAGTATCTAAATGGCTTCTTCTCTCTCTTTGGATCTCAATACAAAGTTCTCCTCGGTCTTCGAGGAGATCTATTCGATGTAATCTCTTTTTGCGGTGTGTTTGTCGAGATCCGATGAATTGTAGGTTTATGATCAAGATTATCTATGAGAAATATTTGGTTCTTCTCTGAACTCTTTATGTATGATTATATTATCCTTGCAAGTCTCTTCGAATTATTGGTTTGGTTTGGCCTACTAGATCTATAGTTCTTGCAATGGGAGAAGTGCTTGGCGTTGGGTTCAATCTTGCGGTGTCCTTTCCCAGTGATAGTAGGGGCAGCAAGGCACGTATTGTATTGTTGCCATCGAGGATAAAAAGATGGGGTTTATATAATATTGCTTGAGTTTATCCCTCTACATCATGTCATCTTGCTTAAGGCATTACTCCGTTCTTATGAACTCAATACACTAGATGCATGCTGGATAGCGGTTGATGTGTGGAGTAATAGTAGTAGATGCAAAATCGTTTCGGTCTACTTGTCTCGGACGTGATGCCTATATATAATGATCATGCCTAGATAGTCTCATAATTATTCGCTTTTCTATCAATTGCTCGACAGTAGTTTGTTTACCCGGCGTAGAATATCGCTATCATGAGAGAAGGCACTAGAGAACACTATGGCCCCGGGTCTATTCTCAACATATCAATCTACACCTACTTTACTTTTTCCGCTTTTACTTTCTATTCTTATAACAAAAAAATACCAAAAATATCAACTATCATCTCTACCAGATCTCACTTTCGTAAGTGACCGTAAAGGGATTGACAACCCCTTATCGCGTTGGCTGCGAAGTTCTTATTTGTTTGTGCAGGTGCGAGGGACTCGCGCGTGGTCTCCTGCTGGATTGATACCTTGGTTCTCAAAAACCGAGGGAAATACTTACGCTACTATGTTGCATCTCCCTTTCCTCTTTGAGGGAATACAATGCAAGCTCGAGAAGTAGCATCCATCACAAGCACTTTTACGTATGTTCTCTTTTTATTTTTGCCTATAATTTATTATTCTAATTGGAAATTTTGAAATATGAAAGGTGCAATTCAAATTTTCAGCACAATGGTTCAACAACGAATCCATAAATAAAATTGCCAGTACAATATGTTCAGTAATTACAGGATTAGGCAGCAATTAACTATGATGAACCACATTACTTAAAGCCGGTAAAGGTGAAGAGACAAGTGTAAATCATTTTGACTGCCGACGGTGTTGAAGAAGCGGAATGCCCATAATGTGCCTTCCTGCATGCCATAGGCACGAACCACTTTTGTCCAACCCCTTGTGACGATCGCCCGCCCATCCTTCACCCCCTTCAGGAAGACTTCTAGAGCATTATCATGGTAGCATGAATTATATACTTTAACCTTATTTGTCTCCACTCCGGTCATGTAGTTTGCAAGGTAATCATCAGTAAATAGCTTTGGAAACCACTAAAAAGAGGAAAATATCAGATATTGAGGTCTAAAAGAGTAACTTGTTGTGGGTAGGGGGAAAAGGCAATACATTACTTACCATCCTAAAGTTCACGGTTGTCTTCGACAAAGTGTAAATAAAGAGCTTAATTCCAATCACCCGTTTCTTTCGCCTAACAATCTTTCTTAGTTCCCTCACTTGACGCTTGTTCATGAATATCTCATTGCCCCATACGGAAAAGGGATCAAAGTGTGGATCAGTACCGCTCATATATGTACTTACAAGCAACCAGTAAATGTTAGAGGCTAAACTGAGATTGCACAATTGATGTAAAATACAACTACCTATGTTCATAAATACAAGTATTTTTTTCTACATACGGATGCATATAGAATTATAGATATAGTTTAGATTAGAATCTAGAATTCTAGATTCACTCATTTTGCTCCTTATGTAGTCTATATTGGAATCTCTAAAAATATTTATATTTAGGAATAGATGGTGTATAAGACATGGGATGCAGCTAACCTCGACGACAAACAACAACAACGCCCATTGTAGCCCCGTGTAAGTACATGGAAAGCCAATGTTAACAACAACAGGGTTAACATCCACCAAAAATAGCAAATGGTAATAAAACGGCAGCATCTGCAGTGATATCTTCATTTTGAAATAGTAGCACGGTAGCAAAGGGATGTATTAAAAATGAATACAACTGTTAATTGCAACAGACTTAACAACATCCTAAATCATGTTTTGTAAGTTTGTAGCCATTGAAATACAACTCTTTAAAAATGGATACAAATGTTGATTGCAACAGGCTCAATGACCATTGAAACCGGTACTGACAAAAATGCAATTGGCAGAGTTAAACATCACATGGCAGGTGCTGCCAAAGCAGATAATGGCCCAGTTGTCTATAAAAATGTAGGGAAAATAGCTCAAACATGTTAGGCATGTTTACTACAACATGCTTAATACATCAACAATACAAAGCATAGCCAGTAATTGCAAATGGTATTGGTAAGATGGAACTGGTGGGTACATACTTGGTAAGTCCTGAGAGGTAGTTGATGGGGCACTTCATCTTGGCCAGAGCCCGCCCAAAGTCAGCGGCGGCGGACGAGCTGTTCCTCCGGGTCGAGGCGTGGATAAGTGCCACTCACATGTGTACCTACAGGCAACCAGTAAATGGTAGAAGTTAAATTGCAATTGCACAAATGATGTGAAATACTGTAAGACATGGGATGCAGCTAACCTCGACGACAAACAAAATCATCGGCCATTATGACCCTGCGTAAGTACATGGATAGGCATGTTAAGTACAACAGGGTTAGCATCCACTAAAAATAGCAAATGGGTATCATCTCTAGTGATATCCTGAGTTATGTATGGTAAGTTTGTTGCTAGTATTGGTGAAACTGAGCTGGACATGGTAATATTTGAACATTACACAGTGTGCAGTACTGAAATAAACAAGGCACAAACATTCTTAATACATCAACCGTACAAATCATATCCGTTGCAAGTGGTATTAGTAAGATTTAGCTGGTCAGATCTTACCTGTTAAGTCCTGGGGGTAGTTGATGGGGAACTTCATCTGGGCCAGAGCCTGCACCATGTCGTCGGCGGCGGCGAAGGCGAGGTGTTTCTCCGGGTCAACACGCACAGCGACCATCGCGCCATGGACCGCCATCATCTCCCGGGGGGGGG